>CM053786.1:51572002-52172002 GCA_028749045.1 Cupressus sempervirens
TTTTGAGTAGTTGGTGAATACCATTGATATTCTGAGAGACCAATACTCTTGATATCGGATGTGATATCAAAACCTTTTGAGTACTTGGTGAATATCAAATGTCTATATTCTGGGAGGCTAATACTTTTCATATCATATGTGATATATAACCTTATTTGGGTACTTGGTGAATATCATGTGTTGATATTCTGAAAGACCAATACTCCTAATATCGGATGCAATATCAAATGGTGGGAATCTTCAGAGATATCAAATGAGATATCTTTAAGATTGTTATTTGTAATATTACGTTGAAGTAATATTTACTTGTATGTGTTTATCCTTCCAAGCTAAGAGTGAGTGTTGATGTTTGATAGCTTCAATCGGATAAACCTATTATATATGAGATATAATTTGTGTGTGTGTGTGTGTGTGTGTGTGTGTGTGTGTGTGTGTGTGTGTGTGTGTGTGTGTGTGTGTGTGTGTGTGTGAGCGAGAGAGAGAGAGAGAGAGAGAGAGAGAGAGAGAGAGAGATTAAATTTGTTATTATGTTAATTATCTGATTAATGATTAGACATGTCCCATGAAGGTACATGGCTATTCATGGTCTATTCTCTATATATAAATCTAAGAGGATGTTACATTTGGAACACACATGCCTAACAAGGGAGTGATTAATACGTTTGTAGCAAATACATGAAAATCAACATTAATATGGCTCTAAGTATATTTCTTTTTAATTTTGTCAGTAATGTATAACATTGTAATTATAATTGTTGGATTTGATTGGGAAATGAGTCTTGAAAGCCTAAGAATGATGGAATCAAGAATTGCATATCATTTCTCGATTTTATAGAGATGGGATTTGGCCACCGTCATGCATGCAAAGAGAGAGAATATGTAGTACAAGGTGATCCTCATGATTGTAGATGTTCGATTTCCCCAATCAAATAAACCACCAATTTATAGAATTCTTTTAATTATTTAAAAAATAATTATTTTCATTTGATTGCAAGAGACATGATGAATCATTCAATTGAGAGACCCAAATGGGTATAATCAGTTAATTAAATCTTGTAATTGTGTAGTTTTCCTTTCCTTCCACCAATTTACTAATGAAGTGTATCATGTCTAAGTGGCTTGAATGCATTATCTAAATTATTTTTGAGTTTTTCATATGGTGGTTATAAGGTATGGTGGTTATAAGGTATGTCTTGGAAAAATGCACATATATTCCAAAATAGAATGTAGAACCCTTTATAGACTTTCAATATGGTTTAGGAATTAGAATAAGTGTTAAATGTCTTTCATCTATGTTAGGAAATCAGAAAAATTGTTGAATGTCTTTCAATATATTTTAGAAATTACAAAAAAAGTGTTGAATATATTTCATCTATGTTAGGAAATAATCCTTCATTAATATACGATGTGTCTAATGTTGCTTCTAAATAATCGTATGATTTGGGAAATCATATCAATAGTTCAAATGTTGTTAACGATAAAGCTCGCAAAGAAAACTTTCACAAAATTAAAATTGTGTTGTTAACGAATAATGTTGTTAATGATTAAGCTTGCTAATGTAATCATTACTTCATTGAAAGCTAACTTTATTAGGAACATAACATATATTTGCTATTGTTATGGTGAGTGATTTTATAAAAGATTTCATTCTCTCTGTCATCTTCTTTATAAACTCCTTTTATAAGTAAAATATTACTTTTGTTGAGACATAAAAATCACCATTTACAATTAAATTTTAACTAGATATAGTTCTGTTGGTAAACAGATTTGTCACAGTAGAATTTCCCAACGGAATGTGTGGCAAACCGTTCACAATAGTTGGATAGGCCCTTGATATTCGGCCTTCCTCTACATTTGGAGGGGCAGCTCCCTCGTAAGATATAGTTTTTAAAGGGGTTTTTCAATTAAAGTAATCTAAAACTTCAAATTTCAAAAGAAAGTCATTCAGGATGAATGCACCGCACGCCTTCACAACCTTCTTCGATAAACAAAATCAATAATAGAGGTGCTCAAGAGCTACGCTTGAAAGCAACCAGTATTATTAAGCACATTCATAATCTTTTGTAAACACTCGCATAGCACCATGAGAATGTCTACTACAGCATATAATAATTTGGATTTTAAAATAAGAAACCCAAAGAACATCTCATTTTATTTCCTTGCACCAAGAAAGCAATAGAGATTTTTCAATTCAGAGATAAAAAGTGTACATACTTTCCAAAATTTATCCCTAGATCAAAATTTCAGCATAGTGTTCCCTTATTTTTCCAACCAAAAAAAGTCCTTTACAAAGCCCAAAAGAGCCCTTATATAGACACAGAGGTTAATAACTACCCTTCTGTGGTTAATAACTACCTCCCAAATACGTGATTTGGGTGAGGTTAATTAACCTCAACAAAATTAACCCAGAAATGATCAAATCCTTAACCTATCAAAATGACATTTTAAATCACTAATTACAAAAAGATAAATTAAAAGCTTGAAACTTCAAAAGACTTGTGACTTTGGTGGTGTCTGCATGTTGCACCCTTTACTGGAGTCACAATGCAATGACAGCTTATGGGACAGTGAAGGGTTATCCTTGCCAGTCCTTCTGATAGTTCATCATCTGATAAAATTGTTGAAGCAGAGGGAACATAATCACGCAGCTTTGAAGGTGGTGAAGCGGATGGGCAGGCACTGATCATTACAGTTATGGCAATTAGATAATTACCATTGAAATCTCCAATGGCCTACAATAGATTTGTGTTAATCTTAAGCATGCTTGTTACATCTGTTGGCAATTGTTGACCTATATCCATTGACAGGTTGCATCTTTTTCTAACACCCTTCCCATTTAGTAAGAAATTGACTTGAGGTGGAGTTACAAGACAAGCAGATGTCTCCAAATCATCAGAGCGAACTACAAACAATCGTATTTTCTCATGTGGGGTAGGTCTTTTGGCAATATGAAAGTCAGTGGCAAGAACTTTGTAGCCTTTCTTAACTTTGAGAGAAACTGTAATGCCCGCCAAGCTCAACCGTGGATAAAACCGAGGAATAATACTTGACATGATGCTCATAGCATTGTGTGCATCAAAAAGTCGTCTCCCCCATACTTGTGAAGTAACTTGTTAACTCCTTAGACATTGTTAGAAGTTCATCTGTATCTGTAACACGAAACCAACCATTTCTACAAGCATTCTTGACAAATGGCATAAGTCCCATTATTGTTGGCTGAATTCGAGTGTCCTTTTCCCTTTCAAAAACCTATTTCACTAATTGAGGTAAATCATGTACCATAGTTGGAACTTGATTATAGACAACTGCAGAATCGATTGCCCTCTGAATTAGTTTCTCCATGCTTGGATTGGAAAATTCATATAGCTTGCCAGTATTGGAGAAGATGAGGAGAGCCACCTCTGCATCATATTCGGTATTATTGGCATTTCTTCAAACATTTGGTGTACTACTACCACTGTCCCAAGTTTCTTATGATTTATCACTTGTATTGCTTAATGAGCTGGATAATTTATTATTATCGCTGCACTCACTCTAGGTATCAGCACTGGTATCCCTGAGATCAAAATCAATTCCATCACTTTCTTCTCCTTGTGGATACTTTTGTGTTTGGCCACAACATTGTTGGAAGTGGGTAATGTGGGAGCATCTATGCTAACATATCTATGAGCTCTCCTCTGTGAAGGCTTCTCTCTGCACACAAACATCGACCATAGGCAGACGGAGTCTCATAGAGAAATATATACGCTCTCGCCACATCTCTCACATCCACATAAATGTGTGTTGCATCAACATATGTCTTGGATGACCCAGTTAAGTATTTCAAAACGTGAGCAGTGCTTCCATTAATATCGAGCTAGAGCAAAGGATTTGATACAATACAGGGATGGATTCTTATCAATACAATGCAATATACTGACACTGATTTCTCTTGCCAACGTCTTTGCATAGCAATACCAATTCAACATATGGGTTGATCACTACATTATTTTGGGTTACAGCTCTGGATTGAGCCTGTTGTGCATTATTCGATCTCACAAAACAACCCGAAAGCCTTGAAAGTATATCACAATGAGAAAAACCAAAACTGTCGCAAGCAGATTGGTCACATTTGGAAGGTTCTGCCTATAAAATGCCTCTCTGAGTGCTCAGACCTTTCCGTTCGAGTTATCGACAAATGGAACAATGCAACCATAACTCCTTCAAATTCAGCACCCCGTCCACTATTGATTGTTGTGTGACTATTGACAGCAAACATTTGCACACTGCGGGAGCCTTGCAGTTGCAATGGTCTATGCTATCTGCACAATCTATCTTGTTATTTGGAGGGTCTCACTTTCATTGAAACTGGTTTGATGTCTATTGATCACCTTTACTATTCATTCAGGAACTCAAATATGCAGTCAAGAAACTCCCCATTATTTATACAATTTAAATTTCCTTTCACTGCTCATGGTGAATTATCAGGGACTCCCATTTGATTCATTTCCATTGTTGCCCATCGCTTTCATGTACATATTTGAGTTTTCATGAAAGAGCTTTGAACAGGTTAATAACTACCTTATAGAGGTTAATAAAAATGCATTTTTAATGGCTATCGTTAACCTTGTGGGAGGTTAGGAAAAACACGCTTTTAGTGGTTAACATTAACCTTTTTAAAGGTTAGGAAAAACACGTTTTCGGTGGCTAACATTAACCTTTTCTTTGGAGGTTAAGAAAAACATATTTTTAATGGTTAACATTAACCTATTGAGAAGTTAAAGGTTATGAAATATGTGTTTGGGTGGCGATCATTAACCTTTTATAACTTGAGGCTCAGAAGTTGGATTTCAATGATCTCAAGTGCTATGCGGAACCGCTAACAAGCCGGGGACATGGAGGCTTAAAGACTTGCAAATTTCACAGATAGAATGATCAATTTAAGGCTTAAAACCAGGCAAGTTTTAAATATTAACCATGGCTCATAGAGTTGAAACAAATTCTATAGTCGGGCAACAGCTGGCTCTAACTGGGGACAAGGACTGACAAGGGACGAAGCTCGAATCCAGAATGAATAAAGCAGTGCCTTATCCATTGGGCTGTAAAATAGAGTCATTTGAGGGACCAATTTAGAAAAGAGGGAACAAACGCCAAAAACAGGGCAACAGAAAGAAAGACCAAAACAACACCAACTAATAGGAGCACACCAAAAACGGGACAACCTATATACAAAAAGGTGTACAACACCTTCTACTGATGATAATGTTTTAGGTGTTGCCCATTATAAGGTAAGGGCAACTGGGTACCGCTCAGGTATGACAAAATAAAAGAGTTCTTTCCGCATACCTCTTTGATTTGGAATGGGCCTCTCCATAAGGAGTCAAAATTTCCATGTAATCCTTTTGGCTCTCTGCGCTTATCCCAAAGCAAGACAAGATCGCCTTCTTGAAACATCCTCTGCTTAGCCTTTTTATCAAAGAACTTCTTGACATGAGATTGATGTTCCTGAATTCTATCTACAACCATCTCTCTTTCTTCTTCCAACTTTGTCAAATACAACATTCATTTTTCAAGAGCATCTTTGAATTCAAGATTCTCAATGGCACTCTGTAATTTCAAGGTGGATAGCTCCAAAGGAAGAGGAAGAGCTAGCTCAGTTCCATACAGGATTTTGAAGGGAGAAAATCCTGTTGCTCTCTTTTTAGTAGTACGATCTGCCCACAATGCATCGTATAGGTGCTTGTGCCAAGATCTTTGATTAACATCTATCAGTTTTCGCACAATGGTCATAATATTTTTATTGCTTGATTCTGCCTAACCATTTCCTTGTGCAAAATAATTAGAGGAATGAGAGAGAATAATCCCATATTGATAGCAGAATGATGATACCTCTTGGGAAGAGAAGTTGGTAGCATTGTCAGTAACAATTTTATTCGGGACACCAAACCTAACCAGAATGTTTTGTTTGATAAAATTGCACACCACTTCTGAAGTTGTTTGTTTGACTGGGATCGCTTCCACCCACTTGGTAAAATAGTCAGTTGCCATCAAAATGTGAGTGTGTCCAACAGTGGATGAAGGATGAATAGGACCTATGAAATCCAAACCCCATTGTTGAAAGGGTTCTTCGATCACCACTGGTTTCAAGGGCAGTGCAGCCAATTGGACTTTTCCTTTGAAGTATTGACAAGAATCGCACTTCTTCACCCATTCTTCTGCATCTTTGAACATCTCGAGCCAATAAAAACAATTTCTCAAGATTTTGTAAGCTATTACTGATGCGGAGTAATGACCTCCACATGCTTCGTTATGAAATAACTGAAGCAACTCCTTTCTTTGTTCAGAATCAACACATCTCAGAAAAGTACCATCTATCCCTTTCTTGTATAAAGCATCACCCCAGAGAATGTATTTTGCAGATTTCAATTTTAAGGTCCTCTTCTCTTTAGGTGATAAATGAGCAGGACATTCCCCATATGTCAGAAAATAGGCAATCTTTGAAAACCAGTCATCAACATTACTAATGAATAAAACTAAAGGCATTTCTTCCTCTGTCTCTTCTTCACCTTTAGAAGATCCTTCTGCAATTGCCTTACACAAACCTTTTCCCCTGAAAAGCTTTGTAGGTTTGATATCGAGATCATATTCTTGTACTTTAGCTATCCAGGAGGCCCTTTTGTTCACGCCAATTTCCTGTTGTGTCAGAATAGTCTTCACTGCTGAATCAGGAACAAACACCTTGGAGTGAGAGTTTAGGATGTAAAACCTAAATTGTTTCACTGCTCTAACTAGAGCATAAGCATTCTTCTCAATCAAAGAGTATTTCAATTCATGTTTCTTAAGAGGGATACTCATGAATTCTATTGGGGCCTCGGTATTGTCTTTGTCAGGTTGTGTAAGTATAGCAGATAAAGTGTTCTTAGATGCATAACAATACAAATGAAAATCTTTAGAAAAATCTGGATAAGAAAGGGTAGGAGCATGAGCAATTTCATTCTTGATTTGTTCAAAAGAAGTCTTACCCTCTTTTGTCCACTTAAAATTAGTATTCCCTTTCATCATATCCACAATCGACTTTTTTATCTCAGAGAAGTCTGGTATGAACCTCCTTATAAAGTTTATCTGCCCAAAGAAAGATCTGACTCCTAGTTTACTCATGGGAAGTGACAACTGTTGGATAGCTTTCACCCATTCAGGATCTATTTGAATACCCTCTTTGGAGAAAATATGCCCCAGTAGTTTACCTTATGTTACCCCAAATATAGAATTCTTCGGATTCAGTGAGATGCCTTGAGTTCGACATCGATGTAAGATGGCTTCTAGATGATGCACATGATCTCTTCTCTGCTTTGAAAACACTGTAAGATCATCAAGATACATCACAATGATCTTATACTTGAAATCCTCGAATGAATGATCCATGGTCCTTTGGAAGGTGGCCCCAGCATTTATCAAACCAAAAGGCATACGATTATAGGCAAACGTACCCCATGGAGTGGTAAAAGCGGTTTTATGTTAATCTTCAGGTGCGACACTGATTTGGTTATAACCAGAGAAGCCATCTAGCATTGACATGAGTTTTGAGCCAGATACCAACTGCAAAATATGATCCATGATAGGGAGTCCATAATTATCCTTAAGTGACGCCTGATTCAAATTGCGGAAGTCAACACATATTCTTATCTCACCATTCTTCTTCCTAACAGGAACAATATTAGCTACCCATGTTGAGTGGTGAATGGGATAGATAATCTTTGCTTTAAGCATCTTATCAACCTCATTGAAAATAGTGTCAGCCACCTTGGGATTGAATTGTCTTTGCTTTTGCCGAAAGGGAGTTGAACCAGGTTTCAAGGGAATCTGATGTTTAAATTTCCCATTCATGAATTCCTTTAGATCTTCATGACCCCAAGCAAAAATGTCTTGGTAGGCTCTCAATAATTTCATGAATGCTTCTTTTTCTTCTAAAGTCAGATCTTTCCCTATTAGGACCATCTTTGGATTTTCCTGAGAACCAATATTTACTTTCTCATAACCCGAACGATTAGAAGGTTTAGCGTCCTCAACTTTCTCTTTCCTTTTGTCTTCTTTATCAAAAAGACTCTCTAGGGTGACTAATCCTCTCGGGATAACATTACCTTCCAATTGAATAACCTCTGGATCATCTTCTTGTTTTCCATTATGGTTACGCAATCCTTCAAATTTCAGATCTGAAAATGGAGGCCTTCCCTCAAGAAATGCAATGATTTGTCTATCATCATCAAAAACTTGCCAGTGTCGATCATTATCAGGCACACTAGGTCTATGAATCATCTCTACTGTGTAAACATCTCTGTTGAACTCGGGGTGAGGAATAAGGAGAGAGGCAAAGACTACAAGACAATCTACTTTGGAATTTTGGATTCTTTGTCTGATATTGCCTACGTACCTGTTTGACAACCAATTCTGCATCTCCTGTTACCTTGAGTTGTTTTATTCCTTTTTCTCTTGCATACTCGAGACCAAGTAGGAGAGCTTCATATTCCACGGTATTATTGGTGGTCTCAAAAGCCAACTTGTAAGCTTTTGGAAATTTCTCTCCTTGTGGTGATATCAACACTATCCCAGCACTTGAACCGGAAGAAGAAGAACTTCCGTCAAACTCCATTGACCATAATTCATTGGTTATATTAGGCATGAGAGGCTCAGTTACATCTCCTTCATTGGATGTCATCATGTACGTTCCATGCCCAGTATCAACATATAATACTTCAGCTCTGGGATCATCTGATTTCAACACTGTATATTTAGCTTTGGGTTCAGGATCAAGCTTAACTTTCTTATTTCCAATAGGGATAAGGGCATGAGACATGTCCATTTTGATTTCACCACCAACATCTTTGCAAAAACTTCTACTCAAAAGCATCCCATAACTAGCAGGAATATCAGCAACCAGGATGTTCAGTTTTAACTTCTTCTCAGGATGTGCTGCAAGTGCTACTTGAGCATCTTTCAACTGGCCAACTAGCGGGACTTGTTTTGCTTCCATAGAATACACTTTTCTAGAAGGTTTATTCAAAGAGAGACCCAAGGCATGTGCTACCTTTGAAGGCATGACATTATCAGATGCAATAGAATCAATGATACAATTACTTAACTTGCATCCAGCTATATAAAGAGAAACATAGAAAGGCTCTGGTTTGTCTGACAAAGACGCCGCAACAAAAGATTCTTTCTCAGTCATGGGCCCTTCCAAGTTATCTTCCACTTCTAGAGAAACTCTTGATTCATGGTTGATAGTGATTTCAGGTGAACGTTTCTCTTTGCCAACACATTGGATCAACCTTTCTAATTGATGAGGGTTGGCTTTTAGGTAATCCAATTGAGAAATTTGTACTTTGGTCTTCTTGCAATGATCAATAAAATCAAAAGAGTCTTCCATGGTGGGAGGTGTTTTACCTTTATCTATCTCCTTCGCTTGAGAAGGCTCTTCTCGAGTATGCTTACGAGACAGAATCCTCTTAGCAGTCTCATCAGAGGCTTTTTCTTTTGCTTGTTTACTCCATTTTTCTTCCAATCTCTGTCTCCAACTTGGTGTAGCCACATTGCAAGAATGATTATTAATATCTTCAGTTTGGTCATCATCAAATTCATACTCTAGGAAATTTATGGAAGAGGTTCCAACAGCGGGTTCTGTCACATCTTCAGGAGCCACATATTCTTCTATCTTCTCTGCAGTCAAATGCATTTGCATGAATATAGCCATCTCAGGACAGTTTGCACCATCATGATCTGTTGTTAGGTGGAAATCACACATAGCAGCTTGTTTACCAGATGATGAGGGATGTTCGATGGCTAATCTTGGTGTCGATTGGGGTAGCCACTTAGTCTGTCTATTTTTTTGATATGGCAGATAATTCCTCCTTGGAATATCTTGATACAAAGGTGGAGGATTAGAGGGCAACTACTTTTTGAGTTGTAATAGATCATTAGCCAATTTCTAATATAAAGGATCAGTGGTAGTGATAGGGGCTTGTTGACCTTTTCCCTTTTGTAGATCACAACTCCATTTTCCTGAACTAAGCAAGTCATCTTCCACCTCAATAGCCAAGGTTTGCGCGGACGCTAGATTAATAGGTCTTGTCCTTCGTATTTGAAAGCTTACATCAGAAGGTTGAGCACTGATGAAGAAAGTCATTTGATTTTCTTTAGTGGGTCTTTTGTTGACAGGAATTCGATTCACCGTCTGATTAAAACGAGCAATGAATTCTCGCATTGGCTCATGAATTTCCTTCATTGAAGTCAACTGGGAAAGGAGCAAATGTTCATCTTCAGCAATCTTAAATCTCCTCTCAAAAGCTTGAATCAAAGTTACCCACGAAGTAATTGATCCAGCTGGTAGCTGTCCAAACCATTTAGCTGCGGCTTCGGTAAGTGTTTCAACAAAAAGACGGACAAAAACATCTTCATATTGGATTGCAAGAACACCGCTTGTTGTAAAGAATGCACTTATATGCTGATCAATAGTGACTTTTTCGTCACCAAAAAACTTGGGAAGAATTTTTCGAGAACCAACGGGCATGTCATGTAGTTGGTTCCCTAAATCTAGAGGGCCAATAGCAGCTCCCCATGGGACTGGTGGTTGTGGTGCTTGATATGCCATGGTCGGAAGAATGATATTCAAGGGCTGTAAATTTATAGCTAAAGGTACAATAGTACCTGGCAAAAGCAAAGCTTGAAAGGATGTAGGAGAAACAGTAGCCTTAGTTGGAGAAGAAGACCTACTAACAGACTTGACCTTTTTCTTCTTCTTAGGAGTAATTGGCTTAAAATCTAACTTTTGAAGGGCTTCAAAATCTTCATCTACCAAACCCTTTTGTCTATCAACCCGAGTGTATGGTTTATCAGCCAGCTTAGTTGTTATTATTTATTTGCCCTTGAATATGACCAAGATTCTGTCTGTTTCTTCTTGGAATGACCACTATTCTCTCAATAACTACAATGTTCTGACCAATAGGGGCTCTTCGCAAGATTTCTCCGAATTCTTCTTCTTCTTCAAGAACTCGATTAACTTGATGATATTCCTGTAGACTTTGTCTACACCTCCAGGCTAAAGTGTTCAAGTCTAAGATGATATCTTCCTGGGTGTCTTGAAAGCCGAGGTTCGGTTGGAGAACGAGAAAAATGTTCTCATGCGGAAGCACCATTGTACTTCATTACAGGCGACTGTCAATCTTTCTTGTTCAGTCTCCCCAGCGGAGTCGCCAAAAATCTGTTGGTAAACAGATTTGTCACAGTAGAATTGCCCAACGGAATGTGTGGCAAACCGTTCACAACAGTTGGATAGGCCCTTGATATCTGGCCTTCCTCTGCGTTTGGAGGGGCAGCTCCCTCATAAGATATAGTTTTTAAAGGGGTTTTTCAATTAAAGGAATCTAAAACTTCAAATTTCAAGAGAAATTCATTCAGGATGAATGCACCACACGCCTTCACAACCTTCTTCGATAAATAAAATCAATAACAGAGGTGCTCAAGAGCTACGCTTGAAAGCAACCAGTATTATTAAGCACATTCATAATCTTTCGTAAACACTCGCATAGCACCATGAGAATGTCTACTACAGCGTATAACAATTTAGATTTTAAAATAAGAAACCCAAAGAACATCTCATTTTATTTCCTTGCACCAAGAAAGCAATAGAGATTTTTCAATTCAGAGATAAAAAGTGTACATACTTTCCAAAATTTATCCCTAGATCAAAATTTCAGCATAGTGTTCCCTTATTTTTCCAACCAAAAAAAGTCATTTACAAAGCCCAAAAGAGCCCTTATATAGACACAGAGGTTAATAACTACCCTTCTGTGGTTAATAACTACCTCCCAAATATGTGATTTGGGTGAGGTTAATTAACCTCAACAAAATTAACCCAAAAATGATCAAATCCTTAACCTATCAAAATGACATTTTAAATCACTAATCACAAAAAGATAAATTAAAAGCTTGAAACTTCAAAAGACTTGTGACTTTGGTGGTGTCTGCATGTTGCGCCCTTTACTGGAGTCACAATGCAACGACAGCTTATGGGACAGTGAAGGGTTATCCTTGCCAGTCCTTCTGATAGTTCATCATCTGATAAAATTGTTGAAGCAGAGGGAACATAATCTCGCAGCTTTGAAGGTGGTGAAGCGGATGGGCAGGCACTGATCATTACAGTTATGGCAATTAGATAATTACCATTGAAATCTCCAATGGCCTACAATAGATTTGTGTTAATCTTAAGCATGCTTGTTACATTTGTTGGCAATTGTTGACCTATATCCATTGACAGGTTGCATCTTTTTCTAACACCCTTCCCATTTAGTAAGAAATTGACTTGAGGTGGAGTTACAAGACAAGCAGATGTCTCCAAATCATCAGAGCGAACTACAAACAATCGTATTTTCTCATGTGGGGTAGGTCTTTTGGCAATATGAAAGTTAGTTGCAAGAACTTTGTAGCCTTTCTTAACTTTGAGAGAAACTGTAATGCCCACCAAGCTCAACCGTGGATAAAACCGAGGAATAATACTTGACATGATGCTCATAGCATTGTGTGCATCAAAAAGTCGTCTCCCCCATACTTGTGAAGTAACTTGTTAACTCCTTAGACATTGTCAGAAGTTCATCTGTATCTGTAACATGAAACCAACCATTTCTACAAGCATTCTTGAAAAATGGCATAAGTCCCATTATTGCTGGCTAAAGTCGAGTGTCCTTTTCCCTTTCAAAAACCTATTTCACTAATTGAAGTAAATCACGTACCATAGCTGGAACTTGATTATAGACAACTGCAGAATCGATTGCCCTCTGAATTAGTTTCTCCATGCTTGGATTGGAAAATTCATATAGCTTGCCAGTATTGGAGAAGATGAGGAGAGCCACCTCTGCATCACATTCGGTATTATTGGCATTTCTTCAAACATTTGATGTACTACTACCACTGTCCCAAGTTTCTTATGATTTATCACTTGTATTGCTTAATGAGCTGGATAATTTATCATTATCGCTACACTCACTCTAGGCATCAGCACTGGTATCCCTGAGATCAAAATCATTTCCATCACTTTCTTCTCCTAGTGATACTCACTCCTTGTGGATACTTTTGTGTTTGGCCACAACATTGTTGGAAGTGGGTAATGTGGGAGCATCTATGCTAACATATCTATGAGCTCTCCTCTGTGAAGGCTTCTCTTTGCACACAAACATCGACCATAGGCAGACGGAGTCTCATAGAGAAATATATACGCTCTCGACACATCTCTCACATCCACATAAATGTGTGTTGCATCAACATATGTCTTGGATGACCTAGTTAAGTATTTCAAAACATGAGCAGTGCTTCCATTAATATCGGGCTAGAGCAAAGGACCTGATACAATACAGGGATGGATTCTTATCAATACAATGCAATATACTGACACTGATTTCTCTTGCCAACGTCTTTGCATAGCAATACCAATTCAACATATGGGTTGATCACTACATTATTTTGGGTTACATCTCTGGATTGAGCCTGTTGTGCATTCTTCGATCTCACAAAACAACCCGAAAGCCTTGAAAGTATATCACAATGAGAAAAACCAAAACTATCGCAAGCAGATTGGTCACATTTGGAAGGTTCTGCCTATAAAATGCCTCTCTGAGTGCTCAGACCTTTCCGTTCGAGTTATCGACAAATGGAACAATGCAACCATAACTCCCTCAAATTCAGCACCCCGTCCACTATTGATTGTTGTGTGACTGTTGACAGCAAACATTCGCACACTGCGGGAGCCTTGCAGTTGCAATGGTCTATGCTATCTGCACAATCCGTCTTGTTATTTGGAGGGTCTCACTTTCATTGAAACTAGTTTGATGTCTATTGATCACCTTTACTATTCATTCAGGAACTCAAATATGCAGTCAAGAAACTCCCCATTATTTATACAATTTAAATTTCCTTTCACTGCTCACGGTGAATTATCAGGGACTCCCATTTGATTCATTTCCATTGTTGCCCATCGCTTTCATGTACATATTTGAGTTTTCATGAAAGAGCTTTGAATAGGTTAATAACTACCTTATAGAGGTTAATAAAAATACGTTTTTAATGGCTATCGTTAACCTTGTGGGAGGTTAGGAAAAACACGCTTTTAGTGGTTAACATTAACCTTTTTAAAGGTTAGGAAAAACACGTTTTTGGTGGCTAACATTAACCTTTTCTTTGGAGGTTAAGAAAAACGTATTTTTAGTGGTTAACATTAACATATTGAGAAGTTAAAGGTTAAGAAATACGTGTTTGGGTGGCGATCATTAACCTTTTATAACTTGAGGCTTAAAAGTTGGATTTCAATGATCTCAAGTGCTGTGTGGAACCGCTAACAAGCCGGGGACATGGAGGCTTAAAGACTTGCAAATTTCACAGATAGAATGATCAATTTAAGGCTTAAAACCAGGCAAGTTTTAAATATTAACCATGGCTCGTAGAATTGAAACAAATTCTATAGTCGGGCAACAAGTTCAAATTAGGAGATTAATTTTTATTGTTATTGATGAATACAATGCAAGGTAATAACATTACTTATATTGTAATAATAATATTTGGGTTGAGTAGAGGGAGAGATTAGTGGTTCAAAATATGGTTATTAGCATGATTGATTAAAAATTAAGTACATGTATTAATAAGGGAAATTAATATATTTACATTTTAAATTAATATTTTTGTCCACACAAACATATTTTTTCATTTCATACTTTGGTTTTAATCCATAACATCCGACATTTTCATATATAGTGTTTGAAGTAATCAATTCTCAACAATTTCATTAGCCTTGAACAAATTTCAGCAAGCATTGCAATTTGATCACCTACACCTACAACTTAAATTTGATACTTTCTTTTAGATTTACTTTTCTAATTTTTGGCATTTGAAATTTTGATATCATTTACTCTACATTTTTCCTTATGATATATTAGTTATACTTAATTTGGTAGAAATTTTTGTTATATTTAAAGACATTAATTAATATTAGGTTGGTATTTTTTTAGAATTAATTGAACATAGTTTAAAGTTGGTAATTAATTACTATCTAAATAAAATTAGAATTTAGGATTATCTATGAGAAAATGTAGAATATAGGTTTTCAAGTCTCAGGGCTGCACAACTATGTATGAAAAAAGAGATTTTGTGAGCCTAAATAAGTTACTTTTCATAGCTACATTCTTCTAAAAATTCTTATTGCATAATGAAAAATATTTTGTGTATACATTTCAAACGTATACAAACTATTACTCACATTTAAGGTTGTTGCATCATCTTGTATCTAGCTATAAATATATTTGGCTTTATATACAATAACAAAGAATGTCATCTCAAAATAGTATAATTTCAAATTTTCATTCCGATGACTATGACATAAGTAGGCCTGGAATTTGATGGTTATATTGGTCTTTTTTTCCCATTTTTGAGCCATATATGATAGCTTATTGACATGTTAATTTTTATAAAATTTTCAACATGATACTTAATATTTATTAATAAACCATCAAACTTAATCATAGGCAATATCAATTTAGATCATTTATTTGCAAAATATAAACTTAGAAAAATTCATAAGTTGACATATATTGCTAATTTATAATTAAAAAAACTGAATTATATATTATTTTATAAAACATATAAATTTAAAAACTTTTCAAATATAATTTTTTTTTTTTTTTTTTTTTTTTGGTAAAAGAGGGGTAAACACTTTGACCTGGAGCTATGAACCAGTGACGTCACAAAAGAGGGACCTCATCCCTGAGAGATTTGAACCTTGATGGCAAGGATAACAACTAAACAACTTAACCATCACAACATGCCACTATTGGCTCAAATATAAGATTTTTATAAATATTACTAATCTTAAATTATATTTGATTAAATGTTAAAATTTAAAATAATTATGTCGAGAGGCATATACAATGGGAATATGCCAAGGAATCTTTCGTGTAAAGAAAAAAGAATGGAAAGCATTATACATGACATGTCTTTTGTTTTTTCATAATAATGGGCATGACATTATAGACCTGAAAAATAGGAGGCAATTAGAAATAACATGCCCAAAGAATTAGACTAGAATAATAGGCCTAGAAAGTCATTTCAAATAAAAAAATAAAAAATTAGACATAATATTAATGATCTTTTTTCTAAAACTTCAAGATTTAAAACCAAAATCTCTTTTATTAACATATTAATTTATTCAAAAATTAATTAATTAAATTTTTCATCATTAATAAAATTTATTAATTAATTAAATTTTTCATCATTAATACAATTTATTAATTTCTAGGTTTAAACAAATCAAATTTGATTTAGAAACTTACAAAAATATACACTTATTCTTGGAGAAAATAAAAACACACACCACATTTGCTTATCTTTCATTTTGATTTGGTAATAATACTTTTGAATTCATTATTTTATTTTCTATTTAATATTTTTTAAGTTCTAAATAGAAATTATCATTTTCAATTGATAATATTCTAATTTATTCTTTCCATAATGATAGATATGACCCACCATTGAAATTAAAGATATGATCAATATTTTTAAACAAATAAAAATTTATATTTTAAAATATGTGAGGTGTATGTATGAGTGATAGATTTTAAAACTAGATCAAATATAAAATATAATACAATTGTTTCTAATTTTTTGGTTTCTAAATCAATTTAGAGTTTATTTAAATATAATAAGATTTCTAATTATATTTTTCAATAAATAACGAGTTTCCAATTTCTTCAATATTTTTACTTTTAAATGATTAATATTGCATAGATTGTTATTTTCATTTCAAATGATAGATATGATCTACCACTAAAATAAAAGCTATTATACATTCTGATTTGAATTTTCTTATATTATATATTATTGTATAATATAATAATAATATGTAGTTAAATGTTCATTTTATTAAAAATTTATTTGATAAAATTTTCAACCATATAATTTTCTCAACTCTCATTTTTTTTTTTGGGATTTAATCTAAGAAAATACAATAACAAAATATATATGAAAGGAAACGTAATTATGCATCTTATTATAACATATGTTAACATAAAATCTAACCATAATAATGGTCATAGTCTCATTGTGAAAAGACTCATATTATGTTTTTAATGGAGGGAAGATAGAGTGACACTTGGTTAAAGGGAGGGAGGGGGGAGAGGGGGCCACATCTAGAGAGATAGATGGGAACTCATATTACATTTTCAATAGCTAAAGATTATCTTAATAGAGAGATCTTATAGATTGAGGTAGGGAGAGGGAGTGATTAGGTGGCATACATATAGAGGGGGAGGGTGATTATAGGGTATAAGTAGAGAGAGGCAAAGGATCCTATTATGTTTTTAATAGAGAGAGATTAAAGAGAAGGGAGAATAGTGAGAGGGTGATTAGTGAGAATTACGAGAGAGAGAGAGAGAGAGAGAGAGAGAGAGAGATTAGTGGGCATATCTTGAAGAAGAGGCAATGGATCTTATTATGTTTTTAATAAAGAGAGAGGGAGAGAGGGGGGTAGAGAGGGATATGATGGAAATATCTGTGAGAGAGAGAGAGAGAGAGAGAGAGAGAGAGCGCAATTAGGAGGCATATATAAATAGAGGAAACAAATAGGGGAGGGAGTGAGAGATTGAGAGTGGGGAAGAAGTAAGTGAGGGAGAGAAAAGGAGATAGATATTATATGGAATATCTAGAGAGAGAGAGAGAGAGAGAGAGAGAGAGAGAGAGAGAGAGAGAGAGAGAGAGAGAGAAGGGGGCATATATATAAAGAGAGAGGGGAGAGGGACAAATAGTTAGAGAGGGTGATTACGGGGAATTACTAGAGAGAGAGAGAGAGAGAGAGAGCACGTATATATAGAGAGGGGGGGGAATAGAGAGGGTGATTAGGGGGAATTACTAAAGGGAGAGAGAGAGGGGGGGATTAGGGGGAATTACTATTGAGAGGGAGAGAGAGAGAGAGAGAGAGATCCAATTAATAAATGATAGAATAGTAATCAGTTGAAACATCTCCATCAATTGCCAACTTGGCTCAGTCAATGCATGTCTCATAAATGCTTCAACTTTGGAGATAAATGTTGCCTGCACATGGTGTGAGCCCCTGTTTCCTTACTCGACTTTACGAACACTTGAACTAAACATTATGTTGCATATGGAACAAGGCATTCCATTGTCTAATTTCAACTTTGCACAACTGTAATAGATGACTAAAATGAAAATTTGTTGTGCACTGTCATGAGAGAGAGAGAGGGGGGGATCCTACTACATTTTTGGTAGAAAGAGAACTTAAAGATAGGGGTAAAGAGAGGGTGATTAGGTGGTGTGTGTGTGTGTGGGGGGGGGGGGGGGGGGGAAGAGAGAGAGAGAGAGAGAGAGAGAGAGAGGTAACGGATAGTGGAGGGAGGGAGATGTTGACAGAGAGATAGGGGAAGGGATAAAGAGAGGGAAAGAGGTTAAGGGGTATATATATATATATATATATATATATATATATATATATAGAGAGAGAGAGAGAGAGAGAGAGAGAGAGAGATCCTCTCGTATTCCATTTTTAAGAGAGAAGGTGGGGTAGAGAGTAAAATGATGGTAAGATAGGGAGGGTGGAAAGAAAGAGATGGTTATTAAGGGGAATATCTAAACAAAGTAGAAAGGGATGTGTATGCATGTGTGTGTGTGAGAGAGAGAGAGATAGAGAATGGTTTATATTTTTTTTTTAATATAGAGTGAACTAGTGGTAGGGTCCAGATAACTAGAGAGTGAGAGTAGGTATATTTATATGGATTAAGAGAAGGTGTATTTAGATGGATTATGAATTGATGTGTGTGTGTGTGTGTGTGTGTGTGTG
Organism: Cupressus sempervirens; assembly: GCA_028749045.1. Taxonomy (NCBI): domain Eukaryota; kingdom Viridiplantae; phylum Streptophyta; class Pinopsida; order Cupressales; family Cupressaceae; genus Cupressus; species Cupressus sempervirens. Next base: position 51,590,862 of record CM053786.1, read on the forward strand.
TGTGTGTGTGTGTGTGAGAGAGAGAGAGAGAGAGAGAGAGAGAGTTCTAACCATAACTAACGTCTTAACTCTAACTCTAACTGTACACATAAACTCAACCTTGAACTCCAATTGTAAACTTTATCCTAACCTCTATTACCTTAACCATATGCATGTATACCGTAATATGAACCCAAATTAACTATAATCTAATACTAACCCTAATCCGAACACAAAATCATAATTATAACCCTAACCATTATAAAATTTAATTATAGTTGTTAAACATAATAATACTATTTACCACTTTAATATTAATCTCACATGACTCCTAACCCTAAACCTCAAAGTCTAGTTGTTCCCCTAGCCATATTCCTAATGCTAAATCTACCTATAACCCTACTTCTAATGAGGAATCCTTTCACTAAGTCTATTTGTGTCCCTATCCATAACCATGTTCCTAACTCTAAGCATACAACATATAAATTAAAGGTCTACATAATTCAAAGTTGAATAAATTAATAACATTATACTAAATTGAAGAAAAATAGTCATGTCTTCTAATTATGCAACTAAAGTACTATATATACAATATGTTTAAAATATCTAAAAGAATACTTTGATACTAACCTTACGAAAATAGAACTAATAATTGCACTCTGAACCCTAAGCCTAACTGCAACCATATCCATAATAGAGTTTTAAAAATGATCTATTTAAAATATATATATTATAAAAATAGAAAAAAATTATTATTATCATCCAAAATATCTTCCAAGGTGCACGATGACTACTACTAACTTATATATACTTATATATATATAATATGCTAAGAGTAATCCTTCTCGAGGCACCTATTTTTCATCAAATCATAAGTTTTTTTGTGTGGGTTAGGATTTGATGAAAAATAGGCACCTCGAAAAGGATTACTCTATATATATATATATGTATGTATGTATGTATGTATGTATGTATGTATGTATGTATGTATGTATGTATGTATGTATGTACATTTACATGTACACGTACACGTATACGTACGCACACACACACACACATATGACAATAGAAGGCATTAACATGACCAAACCGTCATAAAAAATGACAATCAAAGGCATTAAGTTAATGTTTACTAATTTGACATGTATACAAAACAAATATCATATTCACAAATCATACTTACTTTTCAAATTTCACTAAACAATTCTTTGCAAAATAAATCGCATTCTTATTATGTAGAATGTAATATTAAAATACCCCAACACAGACTTTGAGCAATGAATCAATTTTACTGACTAAAACAATGCTTACATTTGGATCACATTTGTCGAATATTTTATACTAGCAGTTGCACATTTTTGTATGTGCAACAATGAGCCGATAGGATTGATTTGTTTTGTTGAATTGAATGAGAAAAATTGATCATAAATAGTAATTAGAACATAATTAAATGACTTTCCAAAGCTTTAATAAGTTGATAGCATATTGATAAAGAGCTTCTTGAGAAGTATTGAATGCAACAACACCACATATACAAGGTTAGTATGATTGTACTAAGTACATGAATGATATACACAATGACCTTATGAGTATTACCATTTAATAAAAAATTATGAATACAGAAAAATAGGGAAATGGTATAATGACAATGTTTGAGAGAGAGAGAGAGAGAGAGATGGGGGGGCAAAATAATGAGCATACGTGTGTATTAATGACAAAATTAGTAAAAAATGTTAGCCTTAATTGAAATGTAACCTTAATTATATCCTAATCTTAATTAAATATTAACCTTAACTAAAACCTAAACTAATTATATCAAATTACACATTATTTAAAACTTAATTCTATTTTAATTGTAACCATGAATACAATATTTCTCTTGTAACTATGATAGAAACCCAATCCTAATTGAACCCTAATCCTAACCTTACTTGAATCTTTACACTAAACCTATTGATTAGGATAATGGTAAGGGTTAAGTTACAGTTAAATAATGGCCAACTTTAGGACATACATAAAATTTAGTGTTAAGTTTTTAAGGTTTGGATTAGGTTATGTGTACGAGTTAGGGATATGATTATTATTAGACTATTATTAGCACTATAACTAGGTTTAAGGTTTTAAGATTTCATTAGTTTAGGCTAACGGCTAGTATTATGATTAGGTTATAGGTTTAAATATATTTATAATCATTTCCCTAATCTTAATAATACTACTAATCCTAACCTTAAACCAAGTACTCGATTATAATTATAATTATAGTCCAAAATCTAACACTTACCATAAGATTATTCATATCTCAACCTCTAACGATAACCTGTAATTAGTCTAATCAAACTCATAACTAAAATGCAATTATCATTTGACACTAAAAACATAACTACGATCTTGAGCAAAAACATATGATCATTTTAAATTTATGCCTCTAATGTCATTTTTAACTATAATATTAACCCTTATCCTAAGCTTTACCTAATAATAAACATAAAGATACCCACATCTATAATTAAAAATCTAGTCCTAATCCTAAGAGCAACAATAACCCTAAGGTTAACCTTGACCCTATCTCTAGTGGTAAGCATGATGCAACTTTGCTAATCATAATCCCTACCCTTGATCCTAAGCACAAGTTGAATCTAATAACTTAAGTGTAATTATCATTCTAACATAAAAACCCTAACTACTATCTTGAGAAAAAAGCTATGATAATTTTATTGTATCCCTCTAATACTATTTCTAACTATAATATTAACCCTTATCTAAAGCTTTACCTAGAAATAAACATAAAGATACTCCTAATCCTAAGAGTAACAATAAACCTAATGTTAACATTTACCCTAGTTTTAGTCCTAAGCATGATGTAAATGCTAATCATAATCTTAACCCTTGATCCTAAGCACAACTCTAGCTTGACCTTAACCATAAACCTAATACTAACCCTAACCTTGATGTAAACCCCAACCCTAGCCATAACTCTAATCATAACCATAACTCTAAACCTTGACCCTATCTGTAATTCTCTCTCTAAAACCATAAACCAAATTAACACCGTAACCATATCTAAGTTCGATATTTAATATATAAATTTTCCAATTGATATATAACACTACTTTATTTCAAATTGTAAGGTAGATTCACTATTTTTTTTTTTCTTGTAATTCATTTAGTCAAGAATCAAGATTTTTCAAACATAAATTTTTAATATCTATTATATTTGATAGTAGAAATATTGGATAAATACCATTACAAATAAAAATTATCAAATAGCAATTTAATATTTTTTATTATATTTATTTATACTAATACATTTATGTTAAATATATTTTGTATTTTTATTAATAAAATGAAACTTATACTATACAATGGTAGAATTTTAGTGACTTTAAATAGGTACAATATCTTTTTAGTTGTAAAATTTAAAATATAGAAATTAATCTACATGTATAAATACTCTTTTTATTCTATTTTCCTTTTTGTATGTAAATCAATTCAACTTTCAAAATTAAAATAAATTCTTTTCTTAAAATCTGAATTGGTCTATAAATCTAAAACTAAAATCTAGATATATGAAGAATCTTTCTAAAAATATTTTGAAAATAAATTCTTTTCTTAAAATCTCAATCAGTCTATAAATCTAAAACTAAAATCTAGATATATGGAGAATCTTTCTAAAAATATGTCGACATAAAATCTTTCTATTTATCTAAAAATTAGAAACTATCAAGACAAATTGATCAGAATCTTTCTAAAAATATTTTGAAAATAAATTCTTTTCTTAAAATCTCAATCGGTCTATAAATCTAAAACTAAAATCTAGATATATGGAGAATCTTTCTAAAAATATGTAGACATAAAATCTTTCTATTTATCTAAAAATTAGAAACTATCAAGACAAATTGATCTAAAACAACTTATCCAAAATGTAAGTACTCTAAACAGCTACAGATCTTAAAAAATACACAAGTCTAATAAATCCTATATTGAGTAGAAGGACAATTTAAAGACATGCAACCTAAAATGATTGTACATGGGAAAGGAAAAAAACAAGTTCAAAGGAAATATTTTGATACAACCAATCAATACAAGAGGGAAAAATTAGAGAAACAAATAGATAAGAATAGAAAGAAATTAAAGAAAATAAAAATAATTTATAATAATTTTAAAATAACCCGAGAGCAACTCAAATAACCCATTTTCCGGTGAGGCTGACAATTTTCCAACGAAAAATTGTAAAAACCGGGAGCAAAGCTCCCACATATAAGCCTATCGGCTTAATTAATAAATTGATGTTACTTATTTTACTCATGTAAAGATTTTCAAATAGATTAAATCTTTTTATAAATAAAGAATTATCAAATATACTTAATCCCAAATCACATTCTCTAATTTATTATTTATGAATAAAATGATCATCTCAAAAAAAATTTACATAAAAAATCAATTATGAAAAAATATTAAGAAAAAAATATGGAAAAAAAAACAAAAATATTTTTTAAAAACTAAAAACTAAATCAATTTAAAGAAAGATAAAAACTTCAATTAATATAAAAACAAAATTAATTTAAAAAGTTAAAAATTAAATTACTTTAAAAAATAAAGTAAAATATTCTAAAACTAAAAACTCATTTTTAAAAAAAAATCAAATTAAGATTTTAAAAAGAAAACTCCCATTAATTTGCTATTTTGAAATTATATACTAATTTCTTTATTAAAAAAATGAGAAAATGAATAAAGTGAAAAGGAAACCAAAAAAATCTAGTTTGTTAAAATATAATTGAATTTTTTTTTAAAAAAATTAATATTATTTATACAATATTATAACATAATAAAATTATTTTAATATATATTATTAAATAATCTATAATATATTTAATTAAATATTATTTATAAAAAGTTTATATATTTACAATTGCTTATTATATAATAGGTTAAAAAACTAGTAGAATTTTTTTTTTTTAAATCATAATTATTTATTCACTTGAATGATCAATTTATTACTTATATTATTTTATCATTTAAATTACATAAGAATTATTTTATTTATCTACTCTCAAACCCTAGTTTCATATTTTTATAAACATAACTGAAAATAAAACAAACAAAAAAAGTATATTGTTTATACTGTACTATAACACAACCTAGTTATTTTGATATCTAATATTAATACATATCAAATATTTATAATATATTTTATTAAATATTTCATATATATTATTTTTTAAAAAAATCTACATATTTACATTGTTTATTATATATAAGTTAAACAATTATTGAAATTTTAATTTTTTAAAATTATAATTTTAAAAAAAATATTTAAAAATATTTAAAAAGTTTAAAAATAAAATAACAAAATAGAAAAGTTAAATTACAATAAATAGGAAAGGAAACTTACCAATATTATGAAACAAATCATTATTAAAAAAAGAAACTAGATCTCAATGGAAGAACAAATCTTTCCTCTAGCATGGCGTTGCAAACGAAAAAGATCAGGACTTAAAAGACATTTGCTAAGGAGATAACTGTACAGATTGGATTAAAACATCTAATATCCTCCTAGTTTTTCTGAATATTAATAATCGACAAGTTCTTTGTTGAATACTAGATATACGGCTTTTTACTACACCAAAAAAGCTTTACTATTTATTAAAAAGATTTAATACAGAAATCATAAATCATAAATCTATGGAAGATAGAAACTCAATCCCGAGCTTGATTTACTGCTATTATGAGTGGTACAATATCTATAAAACCGCGGCGAAAAGCAAGTCGTGGATGAAGAATGCCGTCTATGCCAGCAGTATAAGAGAGGAGACTTGTCATGAACAAGAGAGCAAATTTACCATAGCTGTGAAACAATCATTGACAGAAAATTTAGATTTTAAATTGAGAGCAAATCTTTTACTGTGGCATCGCATCGCAAAAGGGAAAAATCAGGAAATACTTTCTGCAAATTTCAAACAGGAGAATGGCATTTGCTAAGGAGATAATGAGAAAAATTGTGACTCCAGCAAGCCATCTTATTAAAGAATGTGCAGTGAAGTGCTTCAACTACATCCGGAGAAAGCGCACATTTGAACAAGTTGAAGAGGAAACAAACAGTCTGAAAAATCTAGAGCAAGAACAGAGGAAAAAGGCAAGGACAGTAAACTATGATTTTGGCTCTAATTCCATGGAAATAGATCAAGCAAAGAATGTGCAAAATTCAGAGAAAGAACAGAGGGAAAAGGAAAGCAGAGCTACCCCTACTCCCATCAGTATAGCTAAAGATTACATGGGTGCAGAATCTCGTCAGCATTTTAAAAAGAACCCAACACAGTCTCGAAATATAAGTGAAAGAGAGGTAGGAATCCGTGTTTGACAACACTTTTTCCAATTTTTTTGATGATTTTCTTTGTTTTGGGCTTTCATGGTTGAAGATAAGTTGTTTAATAAAGTGATGTGATCTTAAAACAGAGAAGAAGATTAGTATTTGGAGACCCCATAAGGAAGAGGACCCAACAAAGGACCACACCTTACATCTCATTGGGTAATTCTATTTTATTCAACGACTTAAATAATTAAACCTTCTTGATTTAATCAAATCAATTATTTGTCATTACATGCAAATAAATCTAAATCTGGACGAAATTTACTGATTGCAGTTTACAAGAAAGCAACGGAAACAAGGAAGCGGAATTATTTGTCAGCGTCTGAGTTCCAATTGCAACAACAGTCAAGAGAGATGTCTCAAAATATTTTAGAACATTTGGAGCAAGAGCAGTCACTTCTTAAACAAAAGTCTGAAGCTACATTAAACTTGACTGATGATCTTCAAGTTCTATCAAGATCTTCAGAACCTTTGGCCTCTACATTTAAAGGTGCATCTCCCGTAGAATTTTTAAGCATTCTGAATTTAATTCTTCGGGCATGCAACTTTAATGTTCATTTCATTCTATATCTAATTTTATGAGATGCTTCCTGTTTATACAATTATCAAAAAAAATTCTGCATTAGCTGAAGCAGCCTCCTTAACAAGCAAAAACTTTTTGTTTTGATTTTTTTCCTCTGCGTTTGAATAATTATATCTTTTTTTCCAAGAATTTCTTCTTGTTTGTTTGGCAGAAAACTTGATTCCTATATCAAGTTCAAATGGTGACCTGTCTACATCAAACGTTAAAATACCTGCATTAGGCATAAGTTCTTGCGACGTGTTCCTTGGGCTTTGTGGAGCGTCATCTAATGTCACTAATACTACTGAAAGCATAGCAGTGGCTACAACTAGGCTTGATACTAAGTCTCTTTTAGGACATGCCCCATGCAACGTCTTCCTTGGGCCTGGTGGAGCATCATCTAATGTCACTAATACTACTGGAAGCATAGTAGTGACTACAACTAGGCCTGAAACTGAGTCTCTTTTAGGACATGCCCCATGTTCTATTCGAGCTACAACTTCTGCAATTCAAGACAAGTTGGAGGCCGAAAGAACAGTGACTGCACTACAGCTTGAGCTAGGTCAAAAAGTTTTAGAAACATTGCTTCTTGATTGTTTGGGAGAAATGTCAAGTTCAAATAGCCTCCTCTCTACATCAAATTTTACTGGACTAAAGCTTGAACTGGGTCATAAGATTTTAAAAAATTTTGATGGGATAGTGTCTTCTCTCACAGAAAAATCGCAGGAAGTCCCTGAATTTGAGCAAGCATTTCAAACAAATGATAAACTTCCCTCAACAAATTCTCAAGAAGCAAGTACATCCTATAGAATTGAAGATGCAACCATCCAACATTCTGATGCAGCAATCCAGCATTCTGATGCAGACACAACATTGCAGGTTCCAGAAAAGAGGAAAGACTTTCAATTTAGTTTTTTAGAGGTATGTTGGGTTGATAATTGGTTGTGTTTATGTTAGAACTAATGCATTATGTATACATTCTTTTTAATTTCTGTAATGTTTGATCGCATTTTGTTTCCAGGTGAATTAAAGTTTTTAAAAGCACATCTTAATTGGAACAAGCTAACCATTTGTTGATGTAAATGTAACAGGAGCCTGATGATGGGGGCCAAGTAAGCAACAATGCTACCAGAGATTCTTCTGCAATTCAAGATGACGTGGAGGCTGAATGAAAATTGACTGCACTACAGCTTGAACTAGGTCAAAATATCTTAGAAACATTGCTTCTTGATTGTTTGGAAGAAATATCAAGGTCAAATAGCCTCCTCTCTACATCAAATTTGACTGAACTAAGGCTTGAACTAGGTCGTAAACTTTTAGGAAATTTGGATGGGGTAATGTTTTCTCCCAAAGAGAAGTCTCAGGGAGTCCCACAATTTGAGCAAGCAGGTGAAGGGTACGTCAAAGTTATTTTAACAAATTCTCAAGAAGCAACTACATCCTATAGAATTGAGGATGTAGTTTTGTGTTTTCCAGATAAATTTAAATTTGTTAAAGTATTAACTTGATTTAAACAAGCTAACCATTTGTGGACGTAAATGTAACAGAAGCGTGATGATGAGGGCCAAATAAGCAACACTGCTAAAAGAGATTCTTCTGCTCCAATACCAGAATATCCACATCATGGGCAAAAGCGGCGCCGCCAATAGAGCAGTGGGAAAATTATTTAGAAGGCAGAAACTATGATCTGCTACTGCCATACCGGAATGTACAAATGTGGGGGAGGTGCATCTGAAGGTTAATCATTATCTGCTATCTTTTCTCTTATCTTTTGTATATTTCATTTTAATTAATGATTGATTATATATCACATTTCATATCAGGATATTGTTATTTGCCATTTGGTCCAAAATATCAGAAAAAACTACGATGGTAGTTTACTGTTTAAGAGGGCCTCCTGACAGTAAGATGTGGCAGTGTTAAATGAGGAACTTTTGAAAGAAACCTACATGGTATGTGTTTTGAACACTTTACAAAGTTCCTGTTTTACAGTGAAAAGTAATTTACTGATACTTACTCTGACTACAGCCAGTCAGCTTACCTTGTTGGTGTTATGTTCTTCAGCCATCCTAAGAAGATATAATTTTTTCTTGAGGAATCATTTGTTTATCAAAGATTTAGTCTTGTATAGAGATTCTGGCTCGTTCCATCTGTCTTTAGTTGTCTAGGAGCAGGACACGTCTGGTAGGATAGAATCACAAAGGTCTTTTAACACTCTAGAGACTAGAAGCATAAAGGCCTATTTGAGGCACATGCCTTCCAAAATTCACTATTTGCAAGTATGCCATTGACATTCCATGAAGTTTTTCTGTTTAGAAAACTAGAACCTTTTCTCCCATTCTGTTTAATAACAGAAGTTATGAATTGAAGTAGCCTGGAAATTTTCTTATTCTATTTAACGTGTATCTGAATTTTTGGTCTGTTACTTTAAGCATTACAATTGAGCTCGTCTTTATATTTTGCAGAAATGTGATGAGTAGATTATTTTTCCTGTCTCTACCTCAAAAATTAATACTCTGAAATTATTTGCTAGTATTTTATTTTTGGCTAGTGGGTGGATGTTGGATTAGATGAAACGGTTAATTTGCTTCATGTTACTCTCACACCTTGGAAAGAGAACACTTAAGACATTCATTAAATGGCAGATTGCATAAGTGCATTAAGAATTTTGTAGGAATACAATATGCCATATTAATCTGTTATCACATATTTTTGTTTGAGCAAGCAGATTCCATAAAGAGCAACCGTCTCTACAAATTGTCCACCTATCTGGAGACTATCGCGTAACTAATGCCATTATTCCCTGTGCAAACATCGGGTTAGTGCAGTTCCAGTTATTAATTGCAAATCAGAAACAATTCTAAAGCGCATACAGCTAAAAAGGAGCCCCCTTAACAAGAAAGAACTTTATGTTTTGTTTTTTTACATTTGAACAAATTATACTTTATTTATTTTCCAATAAATTTTGTTTCTTGTTTGCTTGGGAGAAGACCTTACGAGACCTGCCTCGGGCATCAGTTCTTGCAACATCCGCCTTGGACCTGGTGGAGCATTATCTGGTGTCACTAATGCTGGTGAAAATATAGTACGAATTACAATTATGCCCACCAATGCTCAATCCCTTTTAGGGCAGGCCCCATGTTCTATCACAACAACAATTTCCACAGCTCAATATGAGTGGAGACCACAAGAAATTTGACTGGGCTACATCTTGAGCTAGGTCAAAAGATCTCAGAAAAATTTGTTGATTTTCTGGCAGAAAACTTGACCCCTGTATCAAGTTGAAATAGTCTTCTCTCTTCATGAAATTTGACTGAGCTAAAACTTGAACAAGGTCATAAGGTTTTAGAAAATCTGAGTGGATAATGTCTTCAAGCAAGGAAAATCTCAAGAAGCTTCTGAATTTAAGCAAGTGCTTTAAGGGAATAACAAATTTGCCTATGGAATTGGGAATGTAGCTATCCAACATTCTGATGAAGACAAAGCATTGCATGTTCTAGATAATCCTCATGAAAGGCTTTCAATTGTTTACTAGAGGTATGTTAGGTCGATAATTGGCAATGTATGTGTGACTGCTACTGCATTATGTATGCTTTGTTTTTGCATTTCTGCAATATTTGATGGTGCTTTGTGCTTTCCAATTTTCTAATTATAACTTAATTTGAACAAGTTAATCATTTGTAAACCTAAATGTAACAGGAATCGGCTAATAAGAGCAATAGCAACAATGCTACTAGGGATTTTGCTGTCCTGGTACCTGAATATATACACCGCGTGAGAAAACGGTGCCGCCTATAGAGCAGTAACGATGGCATATGAAGAAACTATCATCTACTACTGCAGTGCCAGAGTATACACAAGAAAGTAACGGCGGAGATCGAGAAGCTGCAGAGCCACAAGCAGAAGCAGGGGCTTTCGACATCGACGACCGGAATTGCCAGTGGCCGCCGAACGCTTTGCTTTTGATGTGATGCAGATCTGCCCGTTCCAAAGCTTATCTGGCCACGAGATTTAGGGTTTAGGGTTTACCTAAAACTCAAACCCTATACCCTAGACCAGAGGACGGAAAAACAAAAGTTATGTCGGATTTGAAGAAGTAATCTCTGCTGGCGGCTGTGCTTTTGAGGAGATGCAAGCCCGAATTCGCTGCCATGCTTTCCATGAACATTTCGAAACGAAACTGGTTTAAGGCGGAGTTTCAATAACCATTGCTATTTGAGAAGCGTCAATCTCAAAGGATGTTTGAGGATTTGATTTTCAATCGGCCTTTTAAAAGCTGATATGCTTCTCCATCAGGCTTCAGGGAATTGTCTCTGTAAAAGGCTTCTAGAGACTTGTAAATACTTTGAATATACAACAATCATGTGGTTTTCTGTTGTTGAAACGGTTTTATGTAATGAGAGAATGTGAAGGCCTGGTTATAACATTGTTTTCGTTCTTAGAAAAATATGTATTTGCCGTTTTTTGGGTACAATCTGCGGTTCGTATTCTGATCACGTTTTACAGCCTTACAGTCTTCAAATGTATGCGGTGGTTAAACACAAGGCGCTAGGAAGAGGAATTGTTGGAGAAGGAAGCAAAAAATATGTACAAAATCTTTTCAGGGGAGAAGTTGCGAAGTTGCTTCGAACAAATATCTCATTTTTATTTTGTGATGTAGCCCGGTCATAGGAATAGTGGAAAGGAAATTACATTTTTCGAGAAAAAATAAAATTATAAATATAATAATTTAAGTAAAAGAATACATAAGAGAAATTAATTAGAAAGAGGCTCAGCCAAGCCAAGAGGTCTAGGAGGTGCAATTTAGGTCAAATATAAAAACCATTTAATAGAGACTCAAAATTATTTTTTTCTAAGAACAAAGAATGTGTCTAAAACTCCAAATTGCTATTGTGGTGGTCCTTTAAGACTTTAAAAAGAGTTGCTTGTTGCAAAATAATATTAGACAATAAGTTTCTATTGAAACATAAATGCACATTTACATCCTAGCATCCAAATATATGAAAGGATGCACTTACAAAAAAAAATTGATAGATCATTTTAGAAGTAATTAATTTCCATAATAAGGAATGGAGTATTTAACTAGGTTTAGAAATTTCTATTTAATTAAATTTGAAATATAAATAAAATAATAATTGAAATGAAATGTTTTCTTGAGTTCACAATAAAAAGGACATGTAGAAATTTGTGATAGATGACCAAAATTTTACCATAGATCTTCAACAAATATATTGAAATGTTTGAAAATATTGGAATAGAATATCAATATTTAAACTATGAAATTGGATATTAGATAACAATATTTTGAGATAATTTTGTTTGGTGAAATCTACAATTGCATAAATTTACGTAAACCATGCACCTATAGTTTTGATCTTCTTAGTACCTTCTCTAAATCCTACAGATGGTCTTTCCTTCTTTTAGAAAAAACTGTCAGGTCATCCAAATAGATGACAATGATTTTATCCATCAAATCAGTGAAGGAGGAATTCATCTCCCACTGAAAGGTTACACTAGTATCAATGAGCCCAAAGGGTATCTTGTTATATGTGAATGTTCCCCAAGGAGTGGTGAACACAGTCTTAAACTAATCTCCTGGGTTAACCTCAATTTGATTAAAACCTAAGAATTCATCTAGCATGGACATCATCTCAGAACCAACAACTTTTTGTAGTAGGCGATTCATATTAGGCAATGCATAGTTGTCTTTTAAAGATGCCTAGTTTAAATTTCTCAAGTCTACACAAATTTAGATCTCCCCATTCTTTTTCTAGACTGGGACAATATTAGCTATCCATGTCGAATGATGTATGGGGTAGATAATTTTGGCCTTTTAAGGTTTTTAAGTCCTCATAGCTCCAAGTAAACATGTCTTGATTTTCTATCACCAACTCCTTTTCTTTTTCCCTTTCTTCTTTTGAGCAACAACTACCAATGTTAACCATTTTAAGCTTATATTCGGTCCCAATATTCATTCCTTTATACTTCCCAGAAGTGCCCCCCTTTCTCTCCCTTTCCCTTCTAATAAATGAATCATACCTATCAAACAAATTTTCAAGGGAAATGAGATGTCTAGGAATCATGTTACCTTTGAGTTGTTTAGCGCCAAACTCCAACTCCTTTTTCGTGTTTGGGGAGAAATCTTTGCAGTCATGTTTGTTGCCTTCAAAGTATTGATCACAAAAAGGCTCGAACCCCTCCAGAAAGGATTTTATCTAATTGTCATAATTAAAAACTTGCCACGTCTCAATGTTGTCTGGGACATTAGGTCTGAAAAAAACCTCCATCTTGAACTAATTGTCTATGAAATCAAGGTGTGGGATAAGAAGCAAGGTAGAGGTAGCTAATAGATCTGCCCTTGCATTTTTTTCTCTAGGAACAATATGAATTGAGAAGGCATCTAGGCCTTCAATTTCATCCCAGACTCTATTTTTGTAGTTCCCAAGTTAGGCATTCTTCATGGTATACTAAGCTCAAACTTGCTTTACTATGAGTTCAACATCTCCCTGAGCTCTCAAGATCTTGACTCCTCTTTTTTTCACAACCGTTATACCTAATATTAAGGCTTCATACTCTATTGTATTGTTAGTATTCTTGAACTGTAGTTTGTATGCTAGCTATGTTACATCTCTGCTTGGTGATATGAGCACAACATCAGCTCTGGATCCAACAATGGTGCAACTACCATCAAACTCCAAGGTCCAAATTCCTAGGTCATTAAAAGAATCTAGTTCTTCTTCTTCATAATCAGGGTTAGAGAACAACATGTAATTTCCAGACTCTATTTCTTAATAAAGGATCTACACCTTAGAATCATCTAATTATAAAACTATGAATTTAGCCTTCTCCTCAGGCTCCAACTTAATTTTTTAATTCCCCATGGGAATAATAGCATGAGACTAGTCCATCTTTATTTTGTGCCCCATATATCTATAGAAGCTTCTACTTAGAAGCATCTTGTAGTTGGCTAGAATGTCTACTAGCAAGATGGTTAGCTTCATTCTCTTTATAGGATGAGCAACCAATGCTACTTGAGCATCTTTCACTTGACCTATCAGAGGGAATTGCTTAGCATCTATAAAATAATAATGTCCAAAGGTTTAAGTAAGAGTTAGGCCAAGGGCACAGACAACTGAGGATGGCATGATGTTGTCTGAAACACCAGAATTAGTAATGCGGTTACTAAGTTTATGTCCATTCACATACAAGGACACATAGAAGGGATCCAACTTTTGGCCAAGGGAACTGGCTAAAAATGAAGCTTCTTCCTCTTTGAAAAGATTAGGAAAAATAGACTCTTTGCCTGATAGGGAACCACTATCCATTTGAGGTTGGTCATTGCTAATGGTAGTATTAACATTAGACTAATTTTTGGTACTAACATCATTCTTGCAGTAATCTACTAGTTTTTGTAATTCAGAGCAGAGACACTTGAATATGAGCATTCTTACAATATTATGTAATGTCAAATAGGGAAGGGGATTTACTTTTTGGTTCAAATTTTGACTGCTCTTTCCTCCAAGATGAAGAAGTGGATGCTTTGGCTATAACTATTGAGGGACCAACTACTATGTTTTGGGAAGGGGTAGAATTCATAGGATTCTAATCTCTTTGAATTCTTGTAGCCATAGTCATCTAAATCCCATCTAATATTTCAAAGCACTTGCCTCCAACTTCTAAGTTTGATTCATACTCCAAAAAGAAAGTTTTATAGTCACTATGGGGAGCAAAATCATCCTCATTTTCTAGATATTCGATGGTTAGCTCATTTGAGGTAGTGAGCTGCCTATATATGTTCATTTCTAGGTAAGAATCACCATCATGATCAGCTTGAAGATGAAAAATGTACATGTTTTGTTTCCTTAAATGTGGTTCAATATAAAGTCTTTGCTGAGTAGAGGGTAACTATAATTGTTTACCTTCTTGTTGCCTTCGAGGGAAATCTTGATATGGTTGTTGGAGCAAAGGACTAACTTTCCCAATTTTCCTCTTCATGACAATCATTTCATTAGATAGCTTTTGAAGCATGACTTCAGTGTTGTAAGTCATACTAGGGACAGAGCTTGAAGATGCTCCATTCTGAATATCCCTTTTCCATTTCCCTACCATAATCAAACCATCCTCTAGCCCAATCACCAAGTTCTAAGCAACCAATAGATTAGCCACTTGTACACATCTGATTTGAAAACATATGTTTGGTGGCATGGAACTAATAAAGAACATATTTAGGTTGTCAGTAGTAGGTATTTTCACTGCAGGGATCTTACTAACTAGTTTTTTGAATTTAGCAATGAAATCCCTCATAGGAACACTTGGTTCCTTCTTTATCTGGGTAAGTTGAGTAAGGAGAGTATGTTCATCCTCTATACTCTTGTATCATGCCTCAAACTGAGTATGCATATCATTCCAAGTCATTATACATCCCACAGGTAGGTGCTGAAACCAATTAGTAACACTCTCAACCAAAGTCTCTACAAACATTCTTACTGCTACATCCTCATGTTGAGGACAAACGAAGAAGGCTCCTATGTGCTCGTCAGCAAAGATTTTCCCATCACTAGTGAACTTGGGGAAATTCTTTCAGGAGGCTTTTGGCAGGTCATGATTGTTTGCTAGTTGAAGTGGGCCAATAGCATTACCCCATGGAACAACCATAGAGGGAAGAAGGGTAATAGGTATAGGCTAGAATGTAATTGCAAAAGGGGTGGCTACTCTGTGAAGAGTGAGGGCATTGTAAAAAGGTGAGATTGCAGTGCAGAAAATAGGAGGTGAGGATGAATGACTATGGATTAAAGAAGAAGGGGGAGGTGGCAGAAAATGAGAACCACATATACCTTGATATACTTGGTCTCAGGAATGTAACCTCCCTCTTGCTATAGGATCTTCTAATATTAGGAAGTTAGCCTTTTGCAACTCTTCAGACACAAGATCAATTTACTAATTATCATGAGCACTACGAGTATATATGAGATCTAGGGTGAATTAGCTTAGCCTACAATGGGCACACTTCTCTTAATCTTCTTTCCTGCAATGTTCCTTCCCAATATTCAACATTAGCTTCCTCTCTTTCAAGGGTGAAGCTTACTCTTCTATATTGTCTAAGGGATCTTTGACTTTTCTAGGCAAGAGTATTCAATTGATTAATGATGTCTTCTTGCTCATCTTGAAATCCAAGGTTAGGTTGCACTACTAGGATTAGTCCCTCATGGGGTAACACCATTTCTTCTTATGAGTATTTATACACGATTTGACTAATTGAGTGTCATAGAGATGATTTACAAATTTCTTGGTAAGGCCACAAACTAACTTACTTAAGAAAACTTAGAACATGTGATCCTTCCCCAGTAGAGTCACCAAAAATTGTTAGTTAACAATTTGTCTTGCTTAATATGTATTGGTTTGTACCTTGACTCTTTATTTTCCCTATGGCTTATGGAAAACACAAAGTTAACAATAGAATGGGTCAATGTAGTAATCTATTCAAAGACCCCTAAATAGAAAGGTACAACTCCCTTGTAAGTGCAAGATATGCAATGAATTTGTTTACGTGGTTTATGGTGGGGGGCGGGGGTGGGGTGGTATGCTCTTAACCTAAGAGAAGAAGAGGCAAAAACCAAGTTGCTTAAAACTTTAAACAACTTAGGAAAGAAAAGGAGAATAACTCACTAAATGAACTCTACTTAAAATGCCAATACAAGAAGTTGAAAAACATGTAGCAATAACTGAAATGATAGGAAGAGAGGAAGAGACCATGAAATAGGTAACTCCCAGATTATGAAACTTAGCCAATGCTTTGATAGTACCTAGATTATCTATTCTTCAACCACTCCAATGATCACTTTCCAACTTCCAAATGTAATAAATTGACTAAAGACATGGACCAATAAAAATAATAGAAGACATGTTTATGTTGAATAGAGTAGATCACACCATTTATTAAATAAAGGGAATAAAACCAAGTTCATTCACATTCATTCAATTTTTAGCATCAACACATTCATTCCACCAATTCCTCTTAAACTAAATGAACACAAAAATCTAATATGAACTCAAAGTCTCAAACAGTAGTCATAGCTATCGGGTTTGCCCAAAGTAAATTTTGTCGATCTCAATAACTTCTTGAAAGATTACATATATAGGCCTTCTCAAAATGGCTGGTTACATTGGATGATTGCCTTGTAGAGAATCTCTAAATAGAAATACTATTAATAGAACAAGCTTCAATAGTTTTCCTATTATAGGGATTAGCAAAATGCCAAGAGTGGCTACAAAAAGAAAGAGGAGAGAGAAGAATTGCAGTTGTCAAAGACAATTATGTCTTCTTTAAGGTAACTAATTTAGCTTTATATGCTTTCATAGTGTCACTTACATTGTTTAGCTCTTCGGCATTTGGAATGTTGACGTTGTCAGCCCAAACCATCTAGTAGTCATGCATGTCTATTAACTCATCCATTTTGGCCAGTCTAGATTTATACTTCTCTATTTCTTTAATGATGACCACATTTGTTGCTAAGAGCTCTTGGATTTTAGACACTTTGAAATTGAGAAGGTCAATGAACTCATCGACAAATGTCAAGAACTCATTCTCTCAATATCCACAAGCTTACCATTGGTGGTACAAAAGACTCTATGTGCAATATTTTCAAGTTGTAAAAGCATTTGTCAATAAATTTTTGCACCAGGTCACATACATCTAGCTTATTTGTGGACCTCACAAAGCTTTTTATGACAAATTCTAAAGATTGTTTACAATGAAACAATGGATCTATGCCCATATTGAGGATCTTGTGAGTAATTTCCACATTAGTTTTCATGTCAATTACCACTTGTAGAAGGGTTAACTGCTCTATTAGTCCATCAACCACCTTTTGTATAGTCTTCTTATGGTCTGAGGTTACTTCTTTGAGCTTGTGTGCATCCAACACCAAGTTTCCCAAATTTTCCACCAGTAGGTTAACTTGAATCTTCAATTGTTCTATCCATGCCCTTCTAATATGCCCGAACTGCCTTTCATGTTGCAACTTTATTAGCAAGTTCTTATTTTCTTCTATATTTGGGTCAAATTGACCTAGGGACATGCTTCCAAGGGTAAACTTGATGCAGTTCCTTGTTTGAAGCCTTCAACACTTCTTTATCTATTCTAAGCTCTTCCAGCTTGTCCTCTATTTTCTCATTGGTAGATTTCTAGATGTTTACCGTGGAATTGTGAACAAGGATACCAAGATCCAGTGTTCTAATTTGGAAATCATCTTTTGAAAGCTCATGAAATCTCCCATCTTTCTGTGGCTTAATGATTTTGATCAACATGTGACCGGTGGAGGAATTTGTAGCCAATGCTACAATTGTCTTTTCCTTCTTCATCTTTTTGGATGGCTGAGAAGAGATAACTTGTGTAACCAACTCCTTTGATGGAGTAGTATCCTTGTATCTCCACTTCATTCTGTCAATAGTCTCCTTGAGCCATGACTTCGTAGATAGTACATTGATAGCCGATTGTAAAGTAGTGGGGTCAAACAAATTCTTGGCATTAAAGGAGTTGTATTTTCCTAGAAAGCAATGGGGAAATCAAATACCTTAGTTACCAAAAGGGCTAAGGTATCTCCTTGTTGGGATACATCTTTCTCTTGACCATACATAGGATTGGTGTCACCATCCAAATTGATGACTTGAATGGGGGAGGAAGGCTTAGCCATTGATTTTTCTTGCTCCT
Organism: Cupressus sempervirens; assembly: GCA_028749045.1. NCBI lineage: Eukaryota > Viridiplantae > Streptophyta > Pinopsida > Cupressales > Cupressaceae > Cupressus > Cupressus sempervirens. Next base: position 51,609,480 of record CM053786.1, read on the forward strand.
TCCCCTTATCTTTGTCATCGTGCTTTTCCAATATTTCTAATGTCTGGAAGAGAGCCACTTCTGCACGTAGGAGTAATTGACATGTTCTTCTCCAAAGGATGATCTCCTCCCTACCCAATGGATTGAGTAGGACCTGCAACACTTGAAGTAGTGACTGTGGTGTTTGTTGCTACGATGGATGGAGTGGCCCCAAATGAAACTCTCCCATGGAATTAGTACTTCTTATTCTTTTCTTCCTTTCTCAATTCCACTCAAACCATTTATCAGTTCTTGTAATGATCCCTCACATGAGGACCTCCATGGTATCAATAACTAGGCTAGCATATGCAATGGACAAAATTGGGGTGTTATTGATCTTTTTATATGATGTGGGATACATGAAACCTTTGTCATATTTTTTACAAGTCACTTTCCCTTTATCCAAAAATACAAAATGGGTAGTAAACCTTTGGTAGCATGCACACTTCATTCTTCTTCTTTCCATTGTTAGCTTTTAGTTTGCTTTCTCTTTGTATTAGGGTCACCTTTTATTATTGACATTTCTAGAAGCATTTGATGGGAGTGTCTAAGGAATATTTATATTTTAGGGCACCCTTACTTTAATCTTTTCACACTCTTCAGAAAAATGGCTCCTTTGTTACCTTTAAGGTGGAAAATACCCTTTACAACCACATTTCTTGATCTGAGATCCAACAAGAAACCTTTTGACTTTATTTCTTCGTGGAGGCCTCGATGCTTAGTTTCTGATCACATCTTAATAATTGCAAGTCATTAAACAATCCCTCAGTCATTGGGGTAGGCTTTTATCTTAAATTCATGTGCCATTGAAAGTAGAGACTAATGACTTCATTTCCATAAATGTGAAGTAGATCAACCATAAACTCATAATACTTAATATACTTAGTCTTATTTCTTTGAATTTTTAATGACATTTAGATTTGCTTCCATCCATAACCTTGCAAGGCTCTAATTTTGATAGAATCATATTTGAGACTTATCAACAACTACCATGGCTCTTTTCCTCAGATCCACTTTCACTTGAAGGGGAAGCATTGCTCAAGATCTCTGAAGCCATGAAAAATAAAATCTTAGGACCAAGTCCTTGATAATGAGGTGAAGAAAAACTTACTTCTCATCAGGAAGATGTCAGAGTAGAAACCAATAATTCCTAGACCACCTAAATCTTGTGTGCACTGGATAAATAGGAAAGCCACAATGGAAAAAAGTAGATGAATTAGGAATTTTGAGAAGTAAGTTTGGTCAACTAAAACTTGGCAACAAATTAATATAGCTATAGTTAGTGCATTTTTTCTTGCATATATTTTGTTTGTCATTATCTTGGTGCAGAGCACCTAACAACCCTTAGTTTGGATTTTTTTGTGTTGTTATTGATTTGAGGCTTGTTGTGACTTTAGCCAAGTTAGGGTGGTGTGTTGGTGTGCTTATATCTAGTTGGTTTGACTAAGCCTTGTTTAGGTATGTGCAAGCAAATAAACACTAGGAGGGACACTAGGTGGTCAAAGTGGGTCAAAGTCCATACAATGATGCTATGGAGGAGGACCCTTCAAACCTTGCTTCTCATGAGGAGGGAAAACCAAAAAATGGGGTAGACAATTAGATGGTTCCACTATTCTTCCACTTGGAAAGGGAGTATTTATAGGAGGAAAAGGAATCAAGCAACCCATGAGAGGGAAATTCGATGGAGAGATTTTTGGAATATAATTCATGATGTGTGGAACATAATTTATCTATGGTTGGAATGAAGCTAGAGTGATATTGTATGATATCAATGAGGTTGCATTCACTATTGGAGAGGCAATTGGGAAAGTGGATGGGCATGGAGGGGGATGTAGAAGTTGTGCAGGAAATTTGGGGAAGCCCAAGAACAATTGCATGTGTGCTCATTTGCTGAAGATATCTATAATTGACATGGCCCAAATGCTCATGCCAAAGTCTGCTTACTGAATCTGCATGTGCTACAAGATAGGAACCTATGTCATTAGAAGACTCAAATCCATCAAATCTATAGAGGTGAGTTGCAGAGTCAACATTCCCAGTAGCCACTATCAACTCAGAATAATGTAAGCTCTAAATAACCACATCATGTTGTGAGAACTCAACTATCTTAGTAGAGACAAAGTGGCAAATTTGATAAATAGACAATAGGTTCGTCGAGATGTTAGGGACAAAAAGAAAATCTTGAAGAGAACCCTAGCTAATGCAACAAAACTAGAACCCAAGACTAAAAGATGTGATGAGTTCCCAACAACAATCTGTGAAGTAGCACAAGGAGCAAGTGAAGTGACCAACTACTAAGTGTTTTTCATATGGTGAGAGGCACTAAAATCAAGAATCCAGGTAGGCCCAGAAGTCATAGCTCGTACAGTAAGAGTGTGACCTTTCCCTGCAGGGGGGATGATGACTTAGGAGATGAAATGTGATGCTCCTATATGGCTTCCTCTAAAGCCTCCAAATATTTTGAACACCTAGAAATGAGATGTCCATCCTTTCCACAAAAACTGCAGGTCTCAACTAATTTCTTCTTAGTCTTGGAGGTAGACTTAGTAGACTTCGAAGAAGATTTACCCTTGGAAGGGTTAGCTGGAGGTTTAGAATTAGTTTTTGGTGTGGCTTTCTTTGGTTTGGCTTTATGTTTTGATTTCCCCTAAGAAAACTGAGCAACCAATGCTTGGATAGAAGAGCCAGAGGCATCCACCTATTGGATCTTTTCCTATTCCCATGTCAACCAATCATAGAATGTCTCAAAAGAAGGCATCTAATGTCGTTTACTCAAGGCATCCATAGTGGAATAGAAAGTGGAAGGAAAGATCTAATACTATCCTCAACTTTGGGAGTATCAAAAAAATACACTCATCATCTATTTTATTTTTTCCATATCCTTGCAAAATTGAATGTAGAGATTTGAACTTCATCAAAAAGTCCTCAATGGTGGGAAAGCTAGTAGGTGTCAAAGAAGTCAACTCTACATCAAGTTGAAGTTCCCAAAACTCATTCACTATGCCAAACAAGTTGTGAAACTTGGTCCAAATGGCTTGAGGAGTGATCAAACCATCCAGGTGAAACATGAGACTATCAAAGATGTTCAATGCAATCAATCCCATGGCTTCATCCATTTTGTTCCTATGCTGAAGAACCTCAAAAGGGCACTGTAGGATAGGTTGGTTCTCATCCATACATGACCATAAGCCACATCACATAAGAAGCTGAGTCATGTGTGCTTTCCAATTATGGTAGTTGTGTAGCATCAGCCAGACCACAAAGGGGTCTGACATTGAGAGAAGAAGATGGAAGTAGAAGGGTCAATTCTAAAGTGAATTATAGAAATTAAAATGCATTCCCCCACAACATATATAGATATCCCTTGTATACCAAAGAAACAACTATGGAATACACACAAACTAAGAAAAGAACTAGACACCAGATGTAGAGAGGAAGGAAATTAAAGCCTCTACTTCAACACCAAAAATAAGAGGTCAAATGGCCTCATAAAAAATGAAACTAGTAACATCATCTTTGGCACGAAACCAAATTTTTGGCCATTCTTTTGAATTTTAAAAAGACCTCCGTATGCTCAAGTTATGGCCAAGAAATGAAATGCTTCTCCAAAAATAAGCTCTCTAGAAAATTACAGAGATGGGAAAATTTTTTGACAACCATATGGCCATCAAATGCCCGTCTTTCGAGAAACATCTAGTCACTAGAAAATGATGCCAACAAGCTAGAAAATGATGTAATCTTGCCAAGAAGTGACATCAACAATCTGAAATATCTACTCGCCAGAATGACAATGTTAGCAGTCAGAATGATGACATCAGTAGTCAAAATGCTGATGCCAGCCATCAAAATGTTGAAATTATCGATTGGGAAATGATGTCAGTTGGCTTAGGAAGTGGGAGGGCATTGGTGGTGGTTGTTGGGCAGTACTGTGCTGATGGCAGTGGTCATTGGGTGGTGTTGTGCTAGTGGTAGTAGTCAGAGAGTGGCACACTGACAGTGGTTGAGTGCGGGCTAGGCCACTGGTAGTGTACTAGTTGCAGTAGAGCATAGGGTGAGCATGGGTGGCATTCTAGAAGTAGTGGGGTGGCGCCCTAGTGGTCGTTGGGCAAAGTGGCCAAAAAACCCGCTTTTTTGATTTTTTATCATTTCCTCGATTTTCATGTCTGTATGGCCCCTGGGAGGCCAATTTTTTTTTCCAGAGGCTACAATAGCCAAAATTCACAAATTTTATATGAATTTTGACTATACTAGGTCTATTGAGCTCAAAGGTGGCATCCATTTTTGCCCTAAGTGTACCAAAAAAAATGCCTCCTCTAGATTGAAGAAAAAAACCTCAAAAAAGCTGGGGTTTCTATCTTTGAATCGCAACTTCAAGATCTCCAAACTAGGCAACACCAAGGAAGCTCTTATACCATGTAGAATTTGTGAAAACCAACTTCACAGATTGCCAAGAACATGTACATGCAAATAACCTATTGCTAAAGAGAAACTCGAGAAGAAAAAAATGTAGCTTGGAAATCTCAACGAAGTGAGAGAAAAAATGTATTCCAAGATAATTGATGTAATTGATGTATAAGTACACTAGGAGTGCTTGGATATAAAGGCCTCTAGAATGCTTCTAGAATTTCTAGGAGTTAGCACTATGATAAGCCTCACAACTAAGCACATGTCCACCAAGAGTGGATTATCCTCCATTAAGCACAGGAGTTAGTACAATGATGAGAGGATAAGCCTACAAAGGTGTGTCATGTAAAATTATGTTGTAGATACCATGTGCTTAGTTAAGAGTGTGAATAACTATGTTGTCAACATGACAACTCAATTGATTATGCAAACTCTAGTGTTGTAGACACCATGTGCTAACATAGAGTTGCTAACTCTTGTGTTGTAGACATGACAACTCATATGAGTACACATACTCCTAGGTGTCTAACTAATAAAATAATGTATTAGCCTAAGTAAACTTAAGTAAAGTGTAAATAATAATTATTTACACTAATAGAAGAGTCATGTATTGTACCATTGGAGGAATAAATTCTTGCACCCATGGATTTAAATTGGCAGTCATGGCTTTCTACAATTGTTGTGCCTCCAATATTCCTCAAAATATATCTTTGTAAGGGAAATGATAGAATGATAAATCTAATTTTGAAAGTTGTGGCATGGAAAAATGTTTCCAAGTGTCCTTTTGGTAGTGGTTCACCTATTTTCATGTCAAGTCCTCAATAAACTAATGCTGCACACAAAATGCATGTTGAATCCATGACTTCCTATATGGAGAAATAATCACAATGTTGGGCTTCTTATCTACAATAATATAAAAAGGAGATGGAAATGCACCATTATCTGTGAAACACTTGAGCAAAAGAATTATCAATCAAACAACTTAGAAGAATGTCAAACACAATCTCTGTGAGAGGGGCCAAAGAGGAACCTGTATTTAGCATTGAAAGTTTACCTTGGATTAAGTTAGTTCATGTTTGTAGAGTACTTTTTTCTTCATTAAAATTTCCTTTAAGTGTTCAACTTCTTGTATCTTTTTCATTCTTCCAAGTATCAACACACAATATTTAGTAACTCTCAGGGTCAATTCCATTTGGTGTGCCTAAGAACGTTTGAGTGATCAATAAGATGGGATGAGCCTAGAACTAGGATTTACCTAACCACTTAGAGCTAATAAAATAGATAGTTTGATCCTATGATGAATGGTTAGAGAGATTCACTAGTTGGTGACTTTGTATTGGTCAACACTACAAGTTTCAACATCACCCAAGATGGAGCCACAAAAAAATCTAATCTCCAAAAAGTGAGAGAGGTTATTGTAGGTGTTGACAACACAATATTGTAGCACCTAGAATTATATCCATACCTTTCACGAGATCTGAGATATGCCCCATCAAAGATCACTTCCCTATGGCATTTAGTGACTCCCAGGGTTAATTCCATTCGGTGTGCCTAAGAATGTTTGAGTAGTTAAAAAGAGGAGACAAGCTTGGGACTAGGGTTTACTAACCACTTGGAGCTAAAAAATAGACAATTCAATTCTGCAAAAAATGGTTGGAGAGATTCACTAGTTGGTGACTTTGTACTAACTAACATTACAAGTTTCAACATCACTCGAGATGGGGTTGCAAAATCAAAACATAATCCAATCTCCAAAAAGTGAGGGAGGTTATTGTAGGTGTCAGAAACATGATCCTATATAATCAAATTGACCTGATATTCCTTTGATTGGGTCCATTTGAGGAGACTATTGACATTCTGGAGCATTGAAAGAAAGGGCAATAGGTAGTTGCTTTGCAAAACCACCCTATTTTATGCTTAAAAAGGGTGCCTAGTTGGAGGATCTATTTGTTGGTCCAAAACAACCTATACTAAGGTTGAAATATGCTAAATAAGGCTAAAATGAGTATCTAAAAACCTATTTTATTTGAGAAGTCTTTTGGAGAGTTTAGGAGAAGACTTAACATCTTTCTCATTAGAGACCTAGTTGGGCACAATTAGACCTACTAGGAAAATTTTGAGGAATTGAGTGATTCCCCATGCTGAAAATTTTCTAGCCTTCCAAAATATGCTTCTCCATGCTCAAATAATCGAGCATGGGTAGTTACAACTTCCCAAATTATCATTTGCAACTTTTAAAAAAAAATTTCTCTTTACATATTTTGATCAAATGGGTCCATCTAGGACCATTCTAGGTAACCAAATACCTTAGTTGTCCAACCCTAACAACATTTTACCTATTGAGCAACTTTTGGCTCATTGAGCAACTTTTGACCAACTTAGGACCTAATAAGGAATTTGGCTCTTTTACAAACACATTGGGAATAGTTATATTCGAAGGACTCTTGGAACTTATTAGACACACACAACCTCTTAAATAACTCTTAAAAAACTTCAAAAACCAAAAAGAAGGGAGTTTCCCTGCACCAAAGAGTGGAAAAATCCATTTGAAGCTACCTAGTTGTGCACTCTACATCACAAAAAATGAGAGAGGTCCATGGTTTTGTAATTATATTCAATCTAATGAACCAACTAGATCTACTCTACATTTTAATGTCTCAAGTATTTCCTCATGGTCTAAATCATGAAACTTCCAAGGAGTCTTATTGTTTGGTTTTTCACCATATTTTATCAAGTGGACATTTGACGCAACAACAAGGTTCGAATAATAAAGAATCTTACTCTCTGATTTCCAATCCTTGAATAACCACAAGTTAGGGTTCTTCATATAATATCATCGAAGCCATGTGCCAGTTACAACCACTGCACCTATACAGTACTCTAAACCTTCACCATCTATAACTAAGTGATCCAATTTTTTTAGCTTGGACATAATGACACAAATAATAATTTGTCCCTTCTTCATTGTCTTCAAGTGCAAAAACAAGAAAAACATGGCTTGCAATTATAAATGTAAACATGCGGTTATTAATTCATCAAATACTTAGGTAGAAGTTATAAAGTTACAAATTGAATTTACAAAGAGATATATATATATATATATATATATATATATATATATTACTAGGTTGCACTAGATCAGACAAGCCCTTAAAGTCAATGGATGAATCTATCTCTACCATTTCGAGTGCTTGTGGGGGATGATAGGTGTTAATTGGGTCCAAAACTCATATATCACATTTATCCACCCATTCAGTTGACTCACACTTATCCCAATTTTTCTCTACACATGATGAACAAAAGTATGCCATTTTTTGTGTGTGGATACTCCATGAACCTACATCAAAGCTTCTAAAAGAGTGCAACTCACTTGATCCTATTAGTGTGCAACAATTCTCATATGGTGCAATGTTAGTATTATCTATCAACCAAAAAAATCTATGAACCATAGACTCAACTTCCTTACCTAGACCCATTATAGTGTTACACCACTGGATGATGGATTTTGTATTTGTCAATGTTTCTCCATCTTTGTACTTTAATTCTTTATGAGATAACTCTCTTTTGATGCATGTGCCTGCACCATCGTGCTCTCCCTTTCCATGACCAAGCTCCAAGAAATTTGACATATATTGATTTTTAGACAACCTATGCATCCTGCTCAACCAATATAACATCCATGCTGTCTTGAATTGAGATGCATAATTGTCTAACCAAATAATGTATTAGCGATATGATATGCTCCTATTAGCCAAATCTCCATTAAATAGTTGAAAATGACCATGTACAACCTCTGTATAATGTGATCGATCATTGCTAATATAAAAATGGTACTCCCTCAATATCTTCTTGTCATCCTTTGTACTTGTAAGTGAATGCATGAATGTTATGTGAACAAATATGGAAACCTAGTGAGAAGTATAATACTCTGCTTGCACCTCATTTTGTGGTTGTAGTGTGTAGTTCTCTATGAAGTCTACAACCAAAACAATGGTATCCAGTGGAAATGTATCCTTGTACAACTTGAATTGCAAATCCATCCATCGAGCTCTATGTGTATTCCTTGCATACTCATAAATAATCTTTTCACAAAAAAATCTTCATGGACTTATACATTGGAATATTTTCAATGACAAAATCACATCTTTTACCCTATTTCCCATCTTTTAGAGCATATGTTAGTGTCTTATATTTTCTGTAATCTACTATTTTATTTCTAATTGTGTGTGTACTATCCATATGTTCACAAGTTGATAAAAACTACAAATAACCACAAAATAGGCATGTACCATCCAAGCATGACATCTTATAAAATTGTTGATCATCCCCTATTTCACATAAAATGTTGGATATGAATTCCCTTGAAGATCTAGGTGGCTCATTCATGTCAAAATCCTACAAAACAAACATAGAATGCAAAACCACACATATGTGCCTAAAAACATCAAAATGATTAGAAAATTCAATTTGTATCCTACAACAAAAATTTGTGCATGTGTGATTTATCTTCACATAAAAAAGTTTACCCATATCAAAATATATTTGAATTATTTGAATTTGAGGATACATACCAATAAATTTATCAAAAAAATGTATTTGAGTTGGGTCCAAAAAATGTTTCACATGTGGATCATGATTTCAGCTACCAATCCTCCTTCTTACAACATCTCTTTGATTAGAGGAAACATGCTTGTTATTTTTTCAAAAATCTTTAATAATTTAAAAGCTTCACTAATTTCTTTGCCCTTTAGTGGCAGTCTATCGCTAAATGTCCATAACTCATTTTTTGTTGGATCTTCAACTCTCTCATGCCTTACCATTGCTCTCCTTAGAGTATCTCTACCAATTTTCAATGGTTTGCTTATCTTTCTCATGAGTTGAGCTTTCTTCATTCGGTTACTCACTATTGTCAATGTAAGTACATGTCTTATGATATTACTATCTTTGGTGTGTGATTTAGAACCCACTTTGTCATATGCACTCATTAGATTCTTTACAATATTTTTTTCATTTGAATCATCCATCATTCTTAGCCCAAGAATCTTCATGATGGGCCTAAATTTAAAATTTCTCATCACTTTAACAAATAATTGGCATTGACCTGCAATATTTAATTCTTCAAACAATAATCTCCACATATAATTAACTTTTCTTTGATAAGTACACTTGCTAATCTTGTCAGGCATTGATTTCAAAATGTTAGTATCAATTTTAATCAAATATTTTGGTCTTCTAAAACAAATTCTAGAAGGTGTTATAATTTGTTCCATTCCCTCAACATTTTGAACATCAACATAAGGTTGATTGTTTTGTGTACCTTGAACCAAAGATGATGTTCCTTGGCAATAAGATGCAAAAGATGGAATATCACCTACTTGATATGTTGATGTTGTGCCTTCAACATGACATGATGGAGTGTGTACATTGTCAGATGTAGAAATTAGCATCTCTTCAACATGAGATGATGATGTGACTCCAACATTAGAAGATGGTGTAGCTTCACAATTCAACTATCTTCTTGAGCATAAGAGTCTCATTCGTTCTCATTGTCTTTCCAATTCTTCCTTTTTGTTTCTTTGTATTGGTGATTCATGTTCCTCTTTAAAAGACAATTCTTCATTATTGCATTACAATTTTCTTTGTTCACATAGTAGTTTCATTTTATCTCTTTTAATTTCCAAATCTCTCTCCCTCTCTCCCATTGTTTGAGTTTTTAGTTTCTTCCTTAGCATGACGATGATTTCTATATGTCAAATTATTCAAACATCTGAATTACTTACAATTTTCAAATAACAAATCATTGAAATACATATACAAATTACAATTATTTCAATAAAAACACAATATATATTAAACAACTTGTCTAATTTCTAACCATTTCCAAATAACAATTCATTCAAACATACAAATTTCAATGAATTCACTATATATTAAACAACTTGTCAAATTATAATAAAATTTGTCTCTATAGTAACAAAGAATATTAAAAAAATGATTGCACTAAGGCTTGGATTTTCCTTGGGGATCCAACCCAAAAGTTTGGAGTCTCTAAACTGGTCTAAGACGTGTTTTATAGAAAGCATACAAAAATAATTTATGTTTCTAGTGTTCTCTCGTTCAAGTTTTCTCATGGTTGAGCATTGATAAAATTAGGTTACATGACATTGTAGATATCTATGTTAGCTAGGTAACCATATAATTTATTTCAAATTTGAACTATTTCAAGCCTTTCAATTATAATTTCTTTTGTGTATGTCCATTTTCTGTCAAAAACCAACATGTACTAATTGGGATGTATATTTTAGCTTGTTTATCAAATTTTGCAACAATTTAGTTTTTTAGAAACTAGACTCCATTCTACACACTTTGAAAAAAAAGAATTTTAAATTTTAAATTAATTTTCAATAATTTATAGGGGGAGCACACATATATTTCATATTTTTGGGATGCATCTAATAATAAAATTCATTAAAAACAATACACATTATAAAATTATCCAAAAAATGTCGAATAAACTACACAGTGTTAGGTAACTTTTGACCAGAGTAGTTAAAGAATTAAAAAAAGAAGTTAAAATTTAAGGGGGGCCACACTTGCACTATGTTATTTTTTTTTGGTAAAATAGTACCACTTTCTATGGCTCCCTTTTTTGAGGACCCAAAACTAAACCATTTTGAAAAAAAATTAGTTTAGAAACTAGATTCAAAGGACTACTACTTTTTTTTTGTTATATCTTAAAATTTTGAGCATAACTATTTTCAAATTCATGTCAAAGTTCATAAGTTGTTATTTTTAGAAAAAAGTAGCCACTTATACCCCCTTTTGGCACCACAACTTGGTGCACTTATCTCATAAAATTTTTCTTTGGATTAGCAGAGAATCTTGCCACCATACCAACTGCTAATGCAATACTAGATCTTTGTGTACCACATATTGCAGTTTTCCAATCATTGATCTATATATAGTCTGATCTACCTCTTTAGAATCATCATTTTTGGAAAGCTTATGTGTAGTAGACATAGGTGTTCCAATTGGTTTGCAATTTTCCATTCCAAATTTCTTCAATATCTCCTTGATGTACTTTGATTGAGTAATGTACACACTATCTTTCTTCTATTGAATTTGCTAGCCAAAAAAGAATTTAATCTCTCTAAACATTGACATTTCAAATTCTTTACTCATTTCCTCAGAAAAATATTTTCATAAATGATCATGTCCAATGAATAATGTATCATCTATAAAGGTTTATGCTAGCACTATCTTCTTATCTAGTCCTACTTTGATGTATAGGTTGTTGTTGTCATTTGTCATTTGAAAACTAATCTTTACCAGATGACTATGAAATCTTTCATACCAACCTCTAGGTGCTTATTTGAGACCATATAAAGGTTTATTTAGTCTACAAACTATATCCCTTTTGCTAGGATCTATGAAACCTACAGGTTGCTCAATGTAGACTTCTTCTTCTAGGATTCCATTCAAGAAAGTTGAGTTTATGGTGCAGGAGAATTCTCAATAAATGAAGAGTCTTGATACATTTTAAGGAAATCTTAAAGGTCCTAAGAACCTATAGGATAGGTTAGAAATAATGGCTATACATTTGGACCCACTTGCAAGGCCTAATTCTGAGATTGGAACAATTATAAGCCCTTGGTCAACTATGGTCAAAGGTGTCTAAATAGCCTAAAATATTAGGATAGATTTATATTTTCATGTTTTAGCATGTTTTGGTCCTAGTTGGATCATTTAGCTGAAGTTTGATCATGTTTTGATCAAAAATAGAAAAATTTGTCAAGCAACTTTTAGCAAAAAGTTGCATATGTTGTAATTTGACTCCCCAATGACCAAATTTGGTTTGAAAAGCTATTATAACAATAGGGGATGCCTACATAATACCTTTTAGGTGGGTGGTAGGACAACATTATGTACTTTTTCTTCTCAATTAATAAAATAACTCAAATTTCTTACAAATTCCATGTTGTAACAAGTTATACAAATGTCTACAAACACACCAAGAGGATCAATGAATTTTTGGATTGGTTTATGAAATAGCTTTAAGATGCATTTGGTTTGAGATCTTGATCAATCACCTAACTCAAGATATTGAATTTTTTGTAGAAGTTGATTGTAAAAGTTGTCATACCTAGGGTTTCAATCAAAATTTTCCATATCTTGGGATTTCACCATGGGAATTTAATGACCTCTAGTGAAATCCAAGTGTTGACTATGTATATAAAGATGAATTTGGTTTTAGATTTTAATATTTAGGTGGCAAGGAGAAATTTGATGCCCAAGGATGCAAGTCCCATGTACATGCTTATAGCATTGGTCAACATCTCACATAACTCACTCCAAAGTTATCATTAGGTTTAAAATCTGGTTTGCAACTTGTTTTTGAATTCCCCTTCATGATCCAATTGTTGTATCAAAGTTTGGGCATTGGAAAAGTGTACCTCCTTTGTATTTTTAAACCTAATAAGGTTAATTGCCTAAATAAGAAATTAGGGAAAACCTAATTTTTTTACATCATCTAGTCTTGGTGCTTTGGAATATTTAGTAAACCCAAAAGGGTATTTGAATATATTATTTGTTCATATGGATATGTGGATATTTTTGAAGTTAAGTCTATTTTTTAGTGCAAAGGGCTACAAGCCTATAATAGTAGATTTGTGAAGCAACTATTACTTAAATGTTGCATAGTATGGTTTTAACCTTAAATTCACCTTATAATGGACCTAAATAGACCACAAGTTCAACCTTGAGTCACCCCTCATCCTTTTGTGTGCTTTGGGGTCTTGTGTCAAAATTTATCATTTTGTGCCTATAGGACAACTTGTGATAATTTATCTTGTATTAAGAGGTCTTCCTTGTTTGAGGATGGGTTGTGATAACCTTAACCTTCTACTTTGAGCACTTATGATTGGTCCTTGGGCACATTGGTAGGATAAAAGACACTTTGTTGGATATTCCTTTAGTGAAGAGGATCTAAGGGCTAGTTAGTCATCTAAGACATACTATACTAGGCTCCATTGCATCAAGTGGTACTAGAGCCATGTCTCTTACTAAAGATGAAGAGATACCTACAAGTGTAACTAATGTAGAACTTGCAAAGATCATGAGAGAACAAAGGGCAGTAAATGCTACTCTAGGAAAGAGGTTGAAGGAACTTGAAAGCAAGTTGGACAAGAACAAGGAGGCACATTGTGAAGATGATAGGGATGAATAAGCAGAAGATCTTGATTAGGATGTGGAAGTTCTTGGAGAAAAGAGACCTCTTTTAAATGCTCTCAAATCCATGGAAAAGAGGACCATGGAAGGGAAGTTGGAACTACCAACTTCCAATGGCATGATTAATATAGATGTGGCCTTATATCAGATTGAGGCTTTGACAAGTTTCTTTGAATGTGAAGACATTCTAGAGAAGCAAAGAGTAAAAATGGAAAAATCCAAGTTGAAGGGAACAATCCTAACTTGGTGGAACTTCATCCAAATTGAAAGGGTGAAGAAAGGAAGGAGCATGATTTCATCTTGAGATAGAGTGGTGGCACTAGTCAGAGAGACCTATGTTCTTGAAGACTATAGGGTAAAACTCCATAGAAGAAAGAAAAGTCTAAAGCAAAAGGACTTAGATGTGAGTTTATATATAAACTAGTTCCTAAAACTATGCATGAATACAAACATAAATGGAGGATGAGGAAGAAAAACTTGCTAGGTACATGAATGGCCTCAAGGAACCTATCCGAGAGTAAATAAGTCTACGCACCCCTACTTTTGTGAACAAGTGCTATCAGTTCACCATCAAAGTAGAGGAGAAATGGAAGAGGAAACAAGAACAAAAAAAAGGGAAGGAAAATAATAACAACAAGAAATTTAAGGGAATGAAAAACTCTTGGGGTAAAGGGGAGAATAATGGAAACAAGACTACTTATTAGAACAAGGATTAGGGAGAGTCAATTTCCAAAGGGAACTATAGAGGAGATAAATCCTTCAACAAAGATAAATGAAGAGGAAATGGCCCCATCAAATGCTAAAACTATAACCAATTGGGTCACCATGTGGGCATATGTCCTAAAAAGAGGAACAATAACCAAGGGGAGAGGAGAGCACAACTCATTGAAGAGGACCAACAAGATAATAGGGATCTAGATGTTGAAGAAGGCACATGTCTGATGATGAGGTAAGATTTCTTACAAATTCCTCAAACCCAAGAACCACCACAAAGGAAGAATCTATTCAGAACAAAGATAAAATGCCAAGGCAAGGTATGTAGTGTTTTGATTGATTTTGGTTCAACAAAAGATTTGGTGTCCTCTAAAATGGTTGAAAAATTAAAACTACCTAAGAAACCCCATCCCTTCCCCTATCATGTGTAAGGCCCCTTCCCTAGGACCCTATTATAAATCTTAATAACATGAATATGAGTAAATCTTGGAAGAGTAGGGAGATGTAATGTCATGTTTCTACTGCTTCTATATAGGATGTGAATTTTATACTGTTAACATACACCTTATGATAGAATGAAGGTAAGTAGGTTCTGAGATTTAAGTATGTCATGACTGAAATTTTCCTTAACAATAATGAACCTAAAATCTTATTGAGATTGATACACATTTTAGTGATTGTGGTGTTAAGTATCATATTTAGAATTACATTAGTTAACAAGCTAAGACCTAATGGAATAAAGGCTTGAGGCATCATAACTTAGGAATTATGTCGATGGGTTCATGGTATTTCTTGATCTATGAGGATAATTGATTTAGGTGGTTATTATGTAAATATGAATCAACACCCATCCTTGTCAATACTACTAATAGTCATAGATAAAAATTGTTATCAAAATCTGATAAGGGTCTACATAGTAGAACTTGATAAGATGTAATGAACTTTCACTATGATTGATTTTGAAACTATGTGACACGACTATGCAAACATCCTAATTACCTAGCACAAATGTACACCCTATAATGTATTATCTCATAATGATAACAAGATAATGTCAGTAACCAAACTATATTAAATTGAATCAAAGGATACTAGTTGTGATGTTTACATTAGGAAATTTTGACCTAAGGTAGTTATTCAAAACTGATTTTCATGTTGGTTGATTTAATAGTTTAGACTCAACATTTCATCATTATGATAGGAAACATATTATGATGTGGTTTAGGATGTTGTTGGATATTTATATGAATATGTAGATTTTGATATCTAATAATTTAAATGCCTACATGAAGATGATTAGAAAATAAAAGTTGATTATGAAAACTGAGTATTTTAATGTGAATTATTCAATATGAAATTTTCCATGCACCTATATACATGCATATTATATGAATTTTTATTTGACTACTAATGTTCGAGTTTAGTGTGTAGGCAATTGAACCATGGAATTTTATTTGGGAAACAAGGTCCAAACCTATGTGGACACACTTTAACCAAGGCAAATCTTTGGAAGATTCAAAAGCCTGGTTGTGATGTGATTATTTTGTAAATGTAAGCTTGCATGTGTGTGGTAAATTTAATCTCATAATTACATTAGGGACATGTCATGGTGATGTGTAATGTGTTTTAAATGTGTCACTTGACACTTGTAATTATTTTTGTCTGTTAATGACATGTCACCTAGGGTTTTGGTCATGGTTGCACTTGACCTTAAACTAATTTCCTTTAAAAAGGATTAAGTAAATCCACTTGGAGAAAGGATAGGATGGGTCACCATCAAGGGAAACTCGAATTCAAACTTGACAAGGATTTTAGAGGGTCATTATGCAGTCCCAAAGTGTCTTTTTTGTGAAAATAAGCTACCCATATGTTAGCATAGCATTTTAGGGGCCTAAATTTGACAATTTTAGTGCTTAGCTAGCCTAGGGGGCCCCTTAACCAATGCATTCTTCCACCAATTCAAAAATTGAGTTGTCACATGAGTTCATCCCCATCTTTCTACTTAGTCAGAAGTAGCAAATTTGGTTGGGAAAAAGTTGTAAGAGATAGTGGCTTGATGTTTTTTTTCCAAAAAGAGATAGTGGGAGAGTAGTTTTAGTAGATTTGGAAAAACTAGTTGGGTGTTCACCCACTCTCTATGTTTAGAGACAACTAGGGTTTTTGAAGGAGAAAGACTAAGGAGAAGGGAGATCTTCATCAAGTATAATTGAATTAGCTTGGACCAAGGTTGATGCCCATTCCATGACCTTATTTTGCACTTGCATAATGGTGTTGTAATCTTGTTAAATTTTTGTTGGTAAAATTAGAGTTTGTATTGTGTTGAAGTGATTGTAGATTGTGTTGAATTTGCTTTCTCTAGATTGCTTTTTTTGTTCTTATTTTTGGAGCATCAATTTTTAATGGGTGTGAAGGCTTCACTCACCCTTGGGAGGGAAGAGATGCCCTTGGTGAAGGAGTTAGTTGGGCTCAACATTGAAGTTGAGAGATTTTCCTCTTGGAGAGGGTTTTATTGTTCATGGAGTATGGGCTCCATTGAAGCCATATGCCTTGTTTTTTATGGGTGGTATAAGTATATTTTGATAGCCTTGAAGAGGTATTTCTATTATGGGAGGTACAAGTGTATTGATGAGATGAGGAGGATGTATTTGTTAGTCTTGAAAAGGCATTATGCAATTGCAGATGCATATGTGCATATGGATATGACATTCTCCTCTTTGGAGAGCCCACCTTCACCCATTTTTTCATGATTCAAATGGTGAATCATTGTGTTAAACCTTGGAGGGATAGTAAATGTATTATGATATTGAGCTTTGCATGAATTGTGAAATGTTTGAGTGTAACCCATTTGAGTCTTGTTTCCCCTACTTAGTGGGTGGCTTCTTAGAAGCCTAGGATGGGAGGTGAGACTCCATGGTTCTTGGTTTTATGTTCTCTTTTTTATTATAGGTTTGTGAGAATGGGATACATGAAGGAATTAGGTTTTCTCCCTGGCATAGACAAAGTAAAAGAGATGTCAATATGTAATGTAATTGAAACGAGAAATCTTTATTCATTTCCTTGATGTAATGTGTTTTTGAGGAAAAATGTCCATTGTTGTTTTGTTGTATTGTGTTGTAAAAAGAAGATCTCCCTCTCTCTCTCTCTCTCTTATGTATATTTGTGTGAGGAGCGGTATCTTGAGGAAGTAAAGAAAATTTAGATATTACCATATGTTTTCGAGTTGAAAGAGTTAATGTCATACATTAGATGTATTGAAATGGAAGATAGTCATGGTTGAATGTAAGGTAGTCTTATTTCAAAAGATAGCCAATGTTTTGATAATTATGTATTGAATAGAAATTATTAGCATCATGATCAATTGAATGAAAAAGTAATACATGAGAATGTATTTCAATTGGAATGATCATGTAAAGAAAATTCCCTTAAGCATGAGATTATCAATAAATGTCATTCAAGCTCCATTATTCATAGAAGATAGTAATTTATTAATTCCATGCTTGATCATGCTTCAATTCATTTCATGTTTTAAATAATTGTTCAAGTGATTCCTAAATGCATCTTAATCCATGTACTTATATGGACATAGGAAAGGGGGATCATATTACTACCAATCCAATATGTTAAACATCATAGCTGAAATAAGCAGAAGGATCATATTTCCTACATAAGAAAATAGGGCAATAAAATAATCTTCAAGTATATTCCCTATGACTTCCCTAATTATATATATATACCAATTCCCTAAGGAAACTAACCCTTCCCTAAGCTCCCTACACTTGTATTTTATTTACTAATTCTTATTTAACTATTCTCTCTAACCCCTTGTGTTTGGGGGGTCCCATCATACCTTGACCCATGCACCAAACACATGACTATAGAATTTAGTGCTAAAGGTACATTGAAGTGGGTGCTTATCTTGTAAGAAATTAAGGGGAACTTTCAAGAAAAAGACCAAGTAAAGAATTTTGTCTAACAAGGAATTGGGTAGGGAAGGTGGTCCCCACCTCTTCCATCCATCTTCACATGACCTCCCACCTTGCATGCTTTTTTTAGGCACTAACATGTCTGACCATGGGTCAAGCCATGTTCTTGAATGCCTCCCGCACATGTCACCTCATAAGCCACCAACCTAGGGAGAGGACAATGGCTCGACTTGGAGAGAAGGGACAAGTAGAAGAAGAAAAATAGTAAGTTGACATGGGTTAGGACGGGGTCATGAGCCATTAGGAGTGTAGGGAGGAGACATGTGGGATCAAGTTAAGAAATTAGTGGAAGTCCAAGGTTATTAGTGGTTAGGGAATCATAGTGAAACAGATGCAATGAGGGGCCATGTAGAAGTGGATGTGGAGAGGAAAGGGAATAGTATAATTAGGATGGGCTAGGGCAGCAATTGAATAGCGAGTAGTTAAATTTCTAATATTATTATTAATATGTACTTTCATGAATTAAGAAGGGATAGTTAACAAGGTAATATAACCGGAACTAATGAGTGAATTGTCTAATTCATTTTAATAAAGTAAATGTAATGGTGGAGACACATATAAATAAGAATGGTTAGAAATTGAGAAATTGATTTGGATAGTAAATAGCATAATATATTTATTCGGAAAATCATATATAAATAAGTTTAACTAGGCTAGTGAATACTTGGTAGTTCATAAAATGAACTAGGTAACAATTAGTAATTAGTGAGGCTAGTTAGTGATTAAATGAATTAAATGTATAGTGGTGAGACAATAGATTTTGGTTAGAAAATTTTGATAGGTAGGAAATAAGTTGTTAAATATAACAAATTCTTTGGCATGTAATCATTGTTGGTTGGTAAAATGGAAATGGAAATTAGTAAGAGGAGGTTAGTGAGATTTAGTATTTAGTAAGATAGGGTTATAAGTTAGGAAATAATATAGTACCTATTAATATCTTAAATTTCTTGTATTGAATAAAAAGAATGTTTTAAGTAATTAGAGGTTGCTTAGTATATGGTTATAAATAATGGCAGTAGGAGGGGGATCGAGTGATTAGGGATGATTCTTGAGATATCATTTAGGGTAATATGTTGTAGATACTCTAAGTGAAATATATTTATATGATTCTCTATGTAATCATATTGTCCCTTACAATTTAGTTATCACAATTAATACTTGGAATGTATCGGTATCGCTATAGGTTATTTTATGAACCTTGAATTATTATTATATGTTATTCTTAACTAAGGGTTTAAGTTAAAACTTTAATTGTGAACAAAAATAAAAATATATAAAAATAAATAAATAAATAAAAGATTAATGATGTATGTTATTGAGGTTAGAGTGGGATTTATTTTAGCATGTAGAATACTAGTGGTGAGTAACCTATAATTTATAAATTGAAATGTAATATGTAAGATAGTTTGTCACCATTCATTATTTTTGATGGTGTAACCATGATCACTAATCAAGGTCATAACATATAGGTCTTTAAATTTCCCCCTTAATGTAACCTACCCCAAATGTAATATTTAGGTTCATACTGAATTGAATCCCTTGACAAGACAACTAATAAACTCTAATGTGTATCACCATTGACAACACAAATAAGTTGATCTTCTTTCCATCTAATTATGATGTTGCATCAATACACTAGTTCCCTGGTTTCTAATACGAAATAGAGATAAACCTTCAACCAACCAAATAAGGATCACTTTAGTTAGGTAATTGAAAATTTGTGCAACCCTATAAGCATAACAATTAGGTACTCTGAAATCCTAACCATGTGATAACCTAGAGGAGTATGTGTAGCTTTCTTATATGTTTTACCCTAGGTTGTTATTTAAAAAAAAATAGTTGTGTTTTTGCCCTATAATTTTGGGCATGACATCATGTTTCTTGGCTCATTAAAGGTCAACAGACCTTGGTAACTAAAGAAGCATGGGTAGAGTTCTCTATAGCAGACTTTAAGGAAAAGATCCTTTGTGATGTGGTTGAGATGGATGTCTCCCACATTCTCCTTGGTAGACCCTAGAAATATGATGTGGATACCACACACCATTGTAGGAAAAATGTCCATTCCATAACAAAGAATGGGGTAACCTTCACCATGAAGCCATTGCTTGATCCTAAGGTAGAATCTACTATAGTTACCATAGGAGAAAAGGAATGATAAAAGAACAAAGGGAACCTAACTCCCAAGGTTTTATACTTGCATCTAAACTAAAAGAAAACATTAGTTCATTTGGTTAATAATTTATCTTCCTTGATATATTGGTTTATACCTTGACTCTTTACTTGCCCAAAAGCTTATGGAAAACACATATGTTAAAAACAGAATGGGTCAGTGTAGTAATCTATCAAAGACCCCTAAATTGAAAGGTACAATTCGCTTATGAGTGCAAGATATGTAATGAATTTCTCTTTCAAGTTTTGGGGGTATTCTCTTAACTAGAGAGAAGAAGAGGGAAAAAACAAGTTGTTCAACACTTAAAACAACCTAGGCAAAGAAGGGGGATTGTCTCACAAGTTGTAATCTACTCAAACTAACAATGTAGATGAATAGAAACATGCAGGACTAACTACACTAACATGAAGAAAGGAAAGATAGTGAAATAAGTAATTCCATGATTACAAAGTTAGCCAATATTTTGACAATATCTAAATTGTCTATCCCTCAACTACTCCACACACTAGTTTCTAGCTTCTTTATGCAAATAACTAAACTAAACACACAACCCACAATGAAAAATAGAGGTAACAAAAGACATGCTTATGTTAAAGAGAGTAGAGCATACAATCTATTGAACATAGTAAACAAAGCCAAGTTTATTCACATTCATTCCATAAACTCCACTTAAACTAAATGAACATTAAAACTTAAAATGAACTCAAAATCTCACACAGTAGTCCTAGCTATAGGAGTTTGCCAAAAGTAAATTTTGTTGATTTTATTTATGTCATAAAAGGATACATTTATAGGCCTTCTCAAAATGGTTGATTACATTGGATGATTACTCAGTAGAGCATCTTTGAGAATCTGCTTCTAGCAGTTCCTAGATCTTGGCCACTTGGAAGTTGAGTGGGTCAATGACTTCTTCAACAAATGCCAAGAACTTGGATTTCATTCTTTCGATGTCCACCAACTTTTCATTAGTAGACACAAAGGACTTTGTGAGAAAGATCTTAAAATATTGAAATGACTTGTCAATAATCTTTTGCACCAGGTCTTCCACATCCTTGAGTTCATTTGTAGATCTCACAGAGTTTTCTATTACAAACTCCAAGAATTTCTTCTAGTGGAAAGATGACTCTTGGCCAATCTTTAAAATCCCATGAGAAATGGCTATATTAGTCATCATGTCTATCACTTCTTGTAGAAGAGACATTTGCTTTGTTAGCATGTCTACTACCTTCTATATGGTTGTTTAATGATCCAAGGCAACCTCTCTAAGCTTGTGAGTGTCTAGTACTAACCTTCCTAGATTATCAACCAACGGGGGACCTTGGGCCTTTATCTAATCTACCCATGCTCAGCCTACTTTCTTGAATTGTTTTTCTTGCTGTAGCTTGAGTAGTAAGTTCTTATTCTCTTCTATATTTGGGCTGAATTGACTAGAAGAAGTATTTCTTTTTGGAAGATCAGAGAGATTTTTGGAAGATTCGTTTGATAATGACATGTTACATTCATGATTGAGTTTGTCATTGATGTCAATATAGCATGTTTGATGTCTTCTGTGGTATTTGACAGAAGAACAATGGAAAGATCAAGTTGATACAAACTTCTAGTTGAGCATGATAAACACCCAAGGTTATAGGAGATAGTTTTGAGGATCACAAATATGCAATTAATGTCAGAAGTAGAAAGGATAACTCTAGAAGAAGTTATGTAAGTTTTGGTGATATCTATTTTGAGATAGAGTTTACAGAGGCATACTCTAGTAAACTTGTCATATCTCTTAGTAGAGTTCATATCTTGAGGATTGAGGTTGAGTACATGGAGAAGACATGTTGAGGATGACATGGCTAAGCTCACTCATCATAATTTTGTGTGTATAGAAATTTATTCAAGTTCCAAGGTAGAATATTTGTGCTATCGCTAAGTGTAACGTGTTCTTAATGTGGTCCTATAATAATTGATTGAGAAGGACTAGCAACCAACTCAAGGAATTGTTTAATGGACTTGGTATAAAGAAAGGATATTTTCCTTTATCATGGTATGGATATATGCGAATTGTGAATATTTAGAAAGCAACAGAGAGTGCAAAATGTGAAATTGAGCAGAGTAATGCAGAGGTGAAGGAGAATTCGTTGCTGAGGTTTTGTTGAGCGGTTCAAGGTTTGCTATTTGATCTAAGGTTCATGACCTAGTCTATAAGGTTTTATTAGTCTAGTTAATAGGAAAAAAGAAAGAACAAGGAAAGAAGAAAATAATAGTAAACCATTTGTTTGAGAAGTGGGCTCTTCTTGTAGTTGAAATTGTATGTTTGGGCAGTGGGCTCTTCTTGCATACATTATACTACAACTCCTAACAAGGTTGGCACAACTCCTAACAAGGTTGGAATCTCCTAATAGGGACTCATTGTACTAAATGTTGTAATAGAATCCTAACAGGATCCATCCTCTAACAAGGAATATTCATATTAGTGCATTATCTTGTGGGCATCATTCCCATTGGGGTTTTCCCTCTAATCAAGGGTTTCCCTAGTCAACATATCTAGTGTAATTGTCTATGTGCATCTTCATATGGTTGTTGTTTACTTTGGTTGAAAGGTTTAGTTTGTTTAAGAAGATAAATGTTTTAATAACTGATTCACACCCCCTCGCCGCCCCACCCCTCGCACCCCTCCACCCCTCTTAGTTATCTTGGTGGAATATTGTTTCTAACAATTGGTATCAGAGCATCAAGTCCTTGAAGGATAAGCTAAACAACTTTGGGAGATCAAAGGTGAGCAAAGATAGACATAAGTTAAATAGTGGAAATTTTGACACCCAAGTGATGAAAATTATTAGTGAGTTATCAGATTTATGTAAAGAGTAGAATATTTAGTTTTTAGATCTAGAATCCTTCTATTCTATACAAAGGAACAATAGCACAAGTGAAGAAAGATCTAGATTAGAAGAAGACATAAAGACAAAGGAAGGTATTGATCTACTTAGAAAGAGAGAACCTGAAGGTATGAATTTTTTTTCTTGTTGGACATGTAAAGAGTTTGGTTATTTTTCTTCTACATGCCCTAAGAGAATAAGGAAATCTAGAAAGAGTTTGATTTCTGATGAAGATGAAGAATTTAAAGCAAGTATGGAAAGATTCTTGAATGAATGTGATAATGAGCCTGAATTGGTTAAGGAAAAGGAAATAGTAGCTTTGGTAACTATTGTTGATCCAGAGGCTAACCATGAAAATGTGGAAGTTATCATTAACAATCATTTGTAGAATGGGAATTAGATTGAAGAATAGAGATATGATCCTAGAGTAGAAGAAAGAGTTAAGTTGAAGACTCTTGAATAGAATGGCATTGTAGAAAGAAGGAACAAGTCTATTATAGAAGCTGCAAGAGCTATGTTAGTAGAGCATGATGTATCCAATACATTTTCGAGAGAAGTTATGAATACAATAGTCTACACTATGAACAAAGCACAAGTTAGGAAGGACACAAACAAGGCACCTTATGAACTATGGTTTGGTCACTCACCTATAGTTAAGTATTTCAAAAAAATTGGAAGTAAGTGTTACATAAAGAAAGATGATGATATTGGTAAGTTTGATGCTAGAAGTGATGAAGGTATGTTTCTTGGTTATTCATTGAAAAGAAAGGCTTATAGATGTTATAATCAAAGAACTATAACTGTCATGGAAAGTCCAAATGTGAGAATTGATGAGAAGTTCAGAATACAAGAGAGAATAGTTGATTAAAATTTAGATGATGATGTTGTTACTAAGCCAAGGAATGATGAGATATTTATTGATACTAACAATGATTTGCAGAATGAAGGAGAACCAAGGAAGGAACAAATCTCAGAACCTTTAGTAGAACTAAGAGTTCAGATAACAACTCCTACTTCAAGAAAGAACATGATAAAGAATCACCCATCCGAATAGATCATTGGAAGCAAAGACAAAGGTGTGATGATAAGAAGCAGAGTAAATGAAGAACTATGCTTGATATCTCAAGTTGAACCAAAAAATGCAGATGAAGCATGCAAAGATGATTACTAGAAACAAGCCATGAAAGAGGAATTAGATCATATAGAAAAGAATGGAACATGGGAATTGGTCCCTATACTAGCAAACAAGAATGTAATAGGAATCAAATGCATGTTCAGGAACAAGATGATTGAACAAGGAAAAGTTGTAAGAAATAAAGAAAGATTAGTATGTAAAGGTTACTCACAACAAGAAGGAATAGATTATGAGGAGACTTATACTCCAGTGGCTGGAATAGAAGATGTAAGACTATTTTTGGCCTATGTAGCATAGAAGAAATTCAAAGTATATCAGATGGATGTCAAGTCAACATTTCTAAATGGAGAATTTGAAGAAGATGTATACATTGAGCAGCCTAAAGGATACCCTTTGAAATATGACAAGGATATTGTATGCAGATTAAGGAAAGCATTGTATGGATTGAAGCAAGCACCCAAAACCTAGTATGCAAGGTTAGAAAAGCATTTGACAAAGCTCAAATATAGAAAAGGTATGGTAGATAACAATCTATATTGGAAAGAAACTAATGATGGTTTGATAATTTTTGTAATATTTGTTGATGACATTATATTTGGAGGTAATGATGAAGAAAGAAAAAAATTTGCAAAAGAAATGAAGAAAGAATTTGAAATGAGTATGATAGGAGAAATGAAATATTTCCTAGGATTGTAGATAGTATAGAATAAAGAAGGAATCTTTATTTCTTAAAATAAATACTTAAAGGATTTACTAAAAAGGTTTGGTTTGGAAACATGTAAACCTAATGGAACACCTATGGTAACTAGACACAAGTTATCTACAAAGGACGAGACATCTACTATTGAGCAGAAGAAGTACAAATCCATAATCATAGGATTGCAATATCTGACTTACACAAGGCCAAATAAAGCAAATGCAATTGTAATTGTTACAAGATTCTAGGCTGATCCCAAAGAAGTAGTTTATGCAGTAGTAAAAAGGATATTTAGATATTTGAAAGGAACTTTAGAATTTAGATTATGTTATAATAGAGCTAATAACTTTACTCTAAGTGCTTATATTGATGTAGATTGGGCAGACAATATGGATGACAGAAAGATCACCAGTGTATGAGCCTTCTTTCTTGGAGGAAGATTGATTTCTTGGTTAAGTAAGAAGTAGGATGTATATCTCAAAGTATAGCAAAAGCAGAGTTTGTTGCAGCAAAAAATAATTGCAATCAAGTTATTTGAATGAAATAGATGCTGAAGGATATAAGGATAGAAATTAGTGAACCTATTGTTATACATTGGGAAAACACAAGCATGGTAAATATGTCTAAGAATCTAGTGTTACATTCAAAGACTAAGCACATTTCTATTAAGTATCATATGTTGAAAGAAAAATTTGCAGAAAAAGAAATCATATTGGAGTATGTAGGCACAAAAGAGTAGATTGTAGATATATTTTCTAAGCCTCTTCCCAAAGAGACTTTTGAGTATTTGCGAGGTATGCTTGGGGTTATGCCCCTTCCTACATTAGAGTAGAAGATGCAAGAATACATCAATCTAGGGTAACAGAGCACCATTGTTTGTCTAGATTGGATGCTAATGCTTCCTGTATGGGGGAGTATCTGTGATGGAAAAAGTCATCTAGAACTCTTGATTGATATTGTTGTAAATAGTGTCTTTTGACACTTGAGCTGAATAAGTATTAGTTGATTATAGAGTGTGATGTAGAGATATTAGTTGAAAAAACCTTTGACATTGATGTCAATGGGGAAAAATTTTGGCATGAAAAACATTATGCTAAATGGGGAGAAGTATTATAAGAAGAAAATTTTGGCAGTATGCTAAGGAAGATGTTCAGCATAAGCACAATATGTAGAATAATAGTTTGGTACAGAGCACATTGAGGTATATCAATGGGGGATTATGATTAATGAAAAGAATTTAAAGATGGACAATCTTTTGTTGGTATTCTTGGAACTAAATGTTTTTCATCTATGTTTCCATCAATGCCAAGGGGGAGATTGTTGGAAGATTGGTTTAATGATTATATTTTACATTCATGACTGAGTTTTTCGTTGATGTCAACATAGCATGTTTGATGTCTTTTGGGGTATCTGATAGAAAAACAAAAAAAATATCAAGTTGATATAGATGGTAGCATGATAAACACCTGTTGTTATGGGAGATGCTTCTAAGTATCTGGAATATGCAGTTAATGTTGGATAGTGTTGTCCTTGATGTCACACAAAATGTCATATCAGTCTTTAATCTCAGTTAACCGAGTTCAGACAGTGATAACCGAGTCATTGAAGAAAATAAAACAAACAGTAATAACCGAGCTCACTCGGTCATCAAAGAAAAGATGGAAAAGTCAGTTTTCACCGAGCTCACTCGATCATCAAAAGAAAAATGGAGAAGTCAATTTTCACCGAGCTCACTTGGTCATCGAAAGAAAAATGGAGAAGTCAGTTTTCACCGAGCTCACTTGGTCATCAAAGGAAAGATGGAAAAGTCAGTTTTCACCAAGCTCACTCGGTCATCGAAGAAAAGATGGAGAAGTCAGTTTTCACCGAGCTCACTTGGTCATCAAAGTGGAGTCAGTTTCACCAAGCTCACTCGGTCATCACAGGGAACTCAGTGCTTATCGAGTTCACTTGGCGACTGAAGGATTTCATAGAATTCTCTATACTAACCAGGCTCAGTCGGTTAACACAGGAATTATTTTCTGAACAGTATTAACCAAGTAGTGTCGGCTAGTAAAGGGATTTGTTAGTTTGTAATTTTAATTATTTCTAGCCGACTATTGTATTTGTTTGATTATTGGTTAGTGATTAGAGCCGACTAAGATAATCTGTAAGGTATATATGAAAGATCAAGTTGTGAATTCGTGAGATGTAAGAATTTGGATGCATAAGAGTGCGAATGTATGGATATGGAATGAGGGAATATTGAACATAAGAGCGAATGTTGAAAAAGTGTGATGAAGGATCAGATGCATTGAAGGAGCTGCAAAGTTGTATGTGATCAGTAAGGATCTAGTCAAGCATAACAAAGATCTACAATCAACAAAGATAAGTTGCACATTATATCAGGTCACTTCATTGTTGCTTTCTAACCATTGTAACAGTGAACTCAAAATCTCTTAACAGAGTGGGTTTAACAACCCTATTGTAAATCCTCTAACAAGGTGACAGTTCAGTTGAATTGTTCTAAAGACCTCTAGCAAGGCCACTCCTAACAGGGTGATTAAATCCTCTAACAGGGTCACACCTAACAGTGTGTTTTTGTAACCTTTAACAGGGTTGGCTCCTAATAGGGCTCACTTCAGAAGAGTGAAAAATAGTAACTAGTTACATTGGTGGTTTTTCCCATATTGGGTTTCCACGTTAAATCTGGTGTCTCTAGTGTTTGAGTTTGCTGAATTGTTTTGATATCAGTTCTTAATGATTGTTATTATTTGCTGCAATATCAAGTTTCAGTAATCTATAAAATAGATCAAACTTTTAGACATCTAAGGGACTGTGAAATGTTTTTGAAGTAACTGATTCACCCCCTCCCCCTCTTAGTTACTTCATTCTCATTTCCAACAATAGGTATCAGAGCATTTGGTACTTGCAGGAGAAGATTTCAAGGATCTAAGCAAAAGATCAGGATGTCTTACAAAAGAGAAATTCCAAAACTTAATAGAGATAACTTCTTAGCATGGCAAGGACTGATGAAACTTCATCTGGCTACTGTTGGTGATACTGGACTGAAATACCTTGAAGAAGAATATGAAGAACCTTCTGGCACACTGTCAGTCAATGATATTGCTGAAAAAAAAACTCACAACAACATGATGATAGACATAGCATCTGCTCTCAGCTATGAAGAATTTGATGACATTAAGGACTGCAAAACCCCTTTGACATGTGGAACAAGCTAAAATAAATTTATGGAGGGGATGACAATGTGAGAAGAGAAAAAGCAGAAAGTCTAAGAGGACAATTTGATCAAATGAGGATGAGAGAGGATGAAAACATTGCAAAATATGTTGAAAGAGTTAAAGCATGTGTAAGTGCAATCAGGGTAGTTGGTGGTGACATCAAAGGAGAAATAGTTGTAAGCAAAGTTCTCAGAACCTTGCTTCCCGTTTATGCAATCAGAGTGTCTGCAATTCAGGAAAGAAGATGTGAAGCAAATCATCAGATAAATCTTGAGGCCATAGTTGGGAGATTAACTGCATTTGAACTAGATAACTTTGAAAACTATGTTCCAGCTTCCAAGAACATGGAATCAGCATTTTAGGCCAAACTTTCACTCAAGGAGAAAAGCAAAAAGAAACTTCAGTCAGAAAGTGAAGATGAATCAGATCTAAGCTCGGACAGTGATCTTGAAGTAATTAAAGCTCTTCTAGCAAGAAAATACTCCAGAGGCAGAGGAAAATATAAAGGTAAAGTTCCTCTAATATGTTTTTCATGTGAAGAAATTGGTCATATTGTAGCTAGGTGCCCGAACAAGCAGAACAATGATGAAAAGAAAGATCATAAATGGAATGGAAAGAAAGATTTCAAATCATTCAAGAACAAAGGTAAGAAATCATGTTTCATGGCTGAAAATTTTGAAGATTCTGATAATAGTGAGGATGAAATTGTTTATATTGTTGTTAAAGATGATTCTGACAATGATGAGGAAGATAAAATTGCTCTTATCTCTCATATAAGTAAGAATGATACATGGATTATAGACAGTGGTTGCTCACATCATATGACTGGTGATAAAACTAAGTTTGATCAGTTTGAAGATTATGATGGTGGTAGTGTAAGGTTTGGTAATAATGAACCTCGTTTCATAAAAGGAAGAGGAAGAATCTGTCTAACCAAAGAACTTGTTTGTAATAATGCCTATTGGGTTGAAGGTCTCAAACATAATTTGCTAAGTGTGGCATAGTTACTCAATACTGGATTCAAGGTGGAATTCATGCATGGAAAGGCAAGACTATTGAATGAGCAAGGAAAGATGATAGGATCTGGCACCCAAACTAAAGGTAACTTATTCTATCTAGAACTTGGTGAATGCTCATGTTTTATTGCTCAAATTGAAGAGAGTTGGTTATGGCATAAAAGGTTGTGTCATGTCAATTTTGATAATTTGATAAAAATAAGAAAATTCAAGAAAGTAAGAGGCATTCCTAACATTAAGAAACCTGAGGTTGGTCTATGCAAGAACTGTCAGATTGGTAAAATGGGAAGGACTAGTTTTAAAAGTAAAAACTATCAATCTAAAGATATATTAGAAATTGTGCATACTAATTTATGTGGACCTATTGGAATAGAAAGCTATACTGGAGAGAAATTTTTCATTCTCTTTGTTGATGATTACTCAAGAATGATGACTGTCATGTATCTAAGAAATAAATCATAAGAATTTGAGAAATTCAAATGGTATTTGGCAAGAGTAGAAAAAGAAACAGGGAAAAGAATGAAATGTTTAAGGTCAGACAGAGGTGGTGAATTCATTTCACATGAATTCAATAACTTCTGCAATGAAAGAGGTATTAAAAGACAGGTTTCAGCACCAGGAACTCCAGAACAAAATGGAATAGCTGAAAGAAGAAACAGATCCATTATGGATTGTGCAAGAACCCTGATGATAGAAAAGAACATTGCTATCAAATACTGGAAGGAAGCCATCAGCACTGCAGTTCATACATTAAACCGAGTACAGCTGAAAAAGGACTCATTCAAGACTCCCTATGAATTATGGTATGGCCACAAACCCAATGTAAGTTATCTGAAAGTATTTGGAAGCAAATGTTATATTTTGAAAGAATCTAGAAAAGAAAAATTTGATGTAAAAGGTGATGAAGGAATATTTTTGGGATATTCTTGCAAAAGCAAAGCATATAGATGTTTAAATCTATCCACTCAAAAGGTCATAGAAAGTGCACATGTCAAAATTGATGAGTTTGCAGACAAATCAGAAGAAGAAAGCAAAAAGGTACCTGAAGACTACAAGAGATTTGTTTACATTGAACCAGATACTATACCAAGTATACCATTCACTCAAGAATCCTCAACTCCTGAGTTTTCAGTAACTGAGTTGTAAATAGTTCAAACCGAGCCTCAGCAACTTTCAAACACTACCGAGCAAGTGTCTACCAAGTCTGAATCAACCGAGCCAATATCTACCGAGCCAGAACAACAAGAATCTGAAGTACAGAAGGATAACAATGAAATTCATTCAAAAGGCAAGGAACCTGTATTAGCAAAATATGTCAGAAGACATCATACACCAGATCAGATCATTGGAGACAAATCTGAAGGAACCCTAACAAGAAGTAAGTTGAAAAATACTTGTTTACTTGCTGATTTTGAACCTAGAAGTATTAAGGATGCACTGGCAAATGATAGTTGGATTGAGGCAATGAATGAGGAAATAGAACAAATAGAGAAGAACAAGACATGGACTCTTGTACCCAGGCCTAAAGACAAGAATATAATTGGAACCAAGTGGGTATTCAGAAACAAGTTGACTGAAGATGGTAAGGTATCCAAAAACAAAGCTAGATTGGTATGCAAAGGATACTCACAAGAAGAAGGTATAGATTATGGAGAAAATTTTGCTCCTATTGCAAGATTGGAAGGAGTCAGGACCTTACTTGCATATGCTGCTCACAAAGGATTCAAAGTTTATCAGATGGATGTCAAGTCAGCATTCCTCAATGGAATACTGGATGAAGAAGTTTACATTGAACAACCTGAAGGTTTTGTTGATCCAGATAAAAGGAACATGGTCTGCAAATTACACAAGGCACTGTATGGTCTAAAACAAGCTCCTAGAGCATCGTATGAAAGATTGCATAATTATCTTATTCAGATTGGTTTTCAAAAAGCTAATGATAATAGTAGCTTGTATATAAAGGAAGGTCCAGATGATAAGATTGTCTTGGCAGAAATATTTGTAGATGATACTGTTTTCATAGGGCATGATGATCTTTGCAAAGAATTTTTAGAACAAATGAACAAGGAGTTTGAAATGTCTATGTTTGGTGAGATAAAATTCTTTGTTCGTCTTCAAATCCAACAAAATAAGAATGGCATCTTCATCACTCAGTCAAAATACATCAAGGAGATATTGAAAAAGTTTGGTATGGAAGACTGTAAACCTGTTGGAACTCCTATGTGTACTGGATTGAAACTTACAAAAGATGATGAATCCAAAGAGGTAGATCAAACATTGTATAGATCTATGATTGGAAAATTGTAGTATGTAGTTCATACCAGGCCAGATATTGCTCTCGCAGTTGGTATTGTTGCAAGATTTTCAGCAAAACCAAGAGAAACTCACCTGATGGCAATCAAGAGAATAATGAGATATTTGAAAGG
This sequence comes from Cupressus sempervirens, assembly GCA_028749045.1. NCBI lineage: Eukaryota > Viridiplantae > Streptophyta > Pinopsida > Cupressales > Cupressaceae > Cupressus > Cupressus sempervirens. The sequence continues at coordinate 51,641,353 of CM053786.1, forward strand.
AACTGAAGATTATGGGCTATGGTACAAAATTGGAGGTAATTTGGATTTGAAAGTTTTTACTGATGCTGATTGGGCAGGGAACCTTGATGACAGAAAAAGCACAAGTGGAGGAGCATTCTATCTTGGAAAGAGATTGGTTTCTTGGACAAGCAAAATGCAAAATTGTACATCCCAATCTACAACAGAGGCAGAGTATGTTGCTGCAGTAGTAAATTGTTCTAATATTGTTTGGTTTAAGCAACTATTGCAAGGAATGAAGATGGAAATCAAAGAACTAGTTGTTATGTTCTGTGATAATACAAGTGCAATCAATATATCCAAGAATCCAGTGATGCATTCCAAGACCAAGCATATTGCAATCAAATATCATTTTGTCAGAGAATTGTTGCAAGACAAGGAGATCAGATTGGAATATGTCCACACAAAGGAACAAATTGCTGATATATTCACAAAGGCCTTGTCTAAGGATGCATTTTTATATCTTAGAGGTAAGTTAGGGGTCATTCCCCTATCTGAAGTTCACTAAAGGAAGCTTTAGTGATGCATCAACGCATACCAGATTGAAGATCTATCTGTTGATGCAGTTTAATCAGAAATCATTGCATATGAATCAGTACTACAGGTACATTGCAATTCACTTTACTTCTGTTGTCTTTGGCATGTGTTGTCAAAGAGGGAGAGATTTACTGTCATATCCTTCTGAAATTTATGAGACTTAAAAAATCTGCTATGAAGCTCCTTAAAAGAAGGAGACTAGTGAAAGAGGGAGAAGTCTATTATCTTGTTTTCAAAATTTCATTCTATTATGACATGTTGTGTTGCCATCAATGCCAAAGAGGGATATTTTTGGATAGTGTTGTCCTTGATGTCACACAAAATGTCATATCAATCTTTAATCTCAGTTAACCGAGTTCAGACAGTGATAACCAAGTCATCAAAGAAAATAAAACAGACAGTAATAACCGAGCTCACTCGGTCATCAAAGAAAAGATGGAAAAGTCAATTTTCACTGAGCTCACTCGGTCATCAAAAGAAAAATGGAGAAGTCAATTTTCACCAAGCTCACTCGGTCATCAAAAGAAAAATGGAGAAGTCAGTTTTCACTGAGCTCACTCGGTCATCGAAGGAAAGATGGAAAAGTTAGTTTTCACCGAGCTCACTCGGTCATTGAAGAAAAGATGGCGAAGTAAGTTTTCACCGAGCTCACTTGGTCATCAAAGTGGAGTCGATTTCACCGAGCTCACTCGGTCATCACAGGGAACTCAGTGCTTACCGAGTTCACTCGGCAACTGAAGGATTTCACAGAATTCTCTGTACTAACCGGGCTCAGTCGGTTAACACATGAATTATTTTCTGAACAGTATTAACCAAGCAGTGTCGGCCAGTAAAGGGATTTGTTAGTTTGCAATTTTAATTATTTCTAGCTGACTATTGTATTTGTTTGATTATTGGTCAGTCATTAGAGCCGACTAAGATAATCTGTAAGGTATATATGAAAGATCAAGTTGTGAATTCTAGAGATGTAAGAATTTGGATGCATAAGAGTGCGAATGTATGGATATGGAACGAGGGAATATTGAACATAAGAGTGAATGTTGAAGAAGTGTGATGAAGGATCAGATGCATTGAAGGAGATGCAAAGTTGTATGTGATCAGTAAGGATCTAGTCAAGCATAATAGAGATCTGCAATCAACAAAGATAAGTTGCACATTATATCAGGTCACTTCATTGTTGCTTTCTAACCATTGTAACAGTGAACTCAAAATCTCTTAATAGATTGGGTTTAACAACCTTATTGTAAATCCTCTAACAAGGTGACAGTTCAGTTGAATTGTTCTAAAGACCTCTAGCAAGGCCACTCCTAATAGGGTGATTAAATCCTCTAACAGGGTCACACCTAACAGTGTGTTTTTGTAACCTTTAACAGGGTTGGCTCCTAATAGGGCTCACTTCAGAAGAGTGAAAAATAGTAACTAGTTACATTGGTGGTTTTTCCCATATTGGGTTTCCACGTTAAATCTTTTGTCTCTAGTGTTTGAGTTTGCTGAATTGTTTTCATATCAGTTCTTAATGATTGTTATTATTTTCTGCAATATCAAGTTTCAGTAATCTGTAAAATAGATCAAACTTTTAGACATCTAAGGGACTGTGAAATGTTTTTGAAGTAACTGATTCACCCCCTCCCCCTCTCAGTTACTTCATTCTCATTTCCAACAGTTAATGTTGGAAGCATAAAGGATAACTCTAGAAGAAATTATGTAAGTTTTGGTGATATATGTTCTGAGATAGAGTTTATAGAGGCATGTTCTAGTAAACTTATTATATCTCTTAGCAGAGTTGATATCTTGAGGATCAAGGTTGAGGACATGGAGGAGATATGTTGAGGATGACATGGCTAAGCTCACTCATCATAATTTTGTGTGTATAGAAAGTTATTCAAGTTCCAAGGTAGAAGATTTGTGCTATCGCTAAGATTTTATTTACTCTACCAACTCTCTATTGGAGGCCTTCAATGTCTCCTTCTCTCCTCTTAGCTCTTTCAACTTGTCCTCAATATTCTCATTGGTTAACTTCCACATATTCACCATAAAGTCATGAACTTGAATGCAAAGATCCAATGTTTTGATTTGGAAGTCATCTTTTGAGAGCTTGTGAAATCTTCCTTCTTTTTGAGGCTCTCCAATCTCAACTAGCATATGGCTAGTTGTTGAATCTATAGACAAGGAAATGATTGTCTTTTTCTTCTTTGTCTTATTTGATGGCTGAGAGGAGCTGACTTGTGTGATCAAGTCCTTTGATAGGGCTTCATTCTCGTATCTCCTCTTCTTCCTATCAATGGTCTCTTCGAGCCAAGACTCTATAGAGAGCACATTGATAGCAAATTATAATGTAGATGGATCAAACAACTTCCTTAGAATCAATGGAATTTCCTTTCTTTGGGAAGCAATAGGGAAAGAAAATATCTTGGTTACCAAAAGGGTTAATGTATCCCATTGCTAATATGCTTCCTATTCCTGGCCATCCATGGGATTAGTATCACCATCCAAATTGATGACTTGAATAGGGGAGGATGGCTTAGCCACTGATTTCTCTTGTTCCTTCCCCTTATCCTTATCATCTTCCTTCTCTCTAGTCTTCCCAATGTTTTGAGGAGGGCCAACCTCACAGGTAGGAGTAAGTGGAACATTCTTTTCTAGAGGTCGGTCTCCTCCTTGGCCAATGGATTGTGACAGCCCTATTGATGTTGTTGTAGTGGTCATTGTGGTCATAGCTATAGCCAAATGGGTGGCTCAAGCTAATACTTCACCCATAGAACTAGTGCTTCTAGTCTTCTTCTTCCTCGCTTGGGTCTAGTCCACCCATTTTTCTATTGTCTTGATTATCCCTCACATGAGGACCTCCATTGTGTCAATGATTGGGTTTGTAGGTGGGGTAGACAGGATTGGTGTGTCTTTGATCTTCTCATAAGATGTGGGGTGCATGTAAGCTCCATCATCTACAAGGTCAAAAACATCCACATAATTATTATATAATTTTATTTCCTCAATAGTTAACCCTGACCAAAATCTCTCTCGAGTTTGGTACTCATTGAGACACCTAGACTAGAAGTCTTCAATATCTGGGATATGCATATGGACATATCCCAACTTTAGATGATCCCTAACAAAATTTACAAGGTCATATTAAGGCCTGAGCCCCTCATAATCTAACAACTTAATCTTTCCTTCAAAAATATTTACCAGATTTTGAGCATCTAATATGGAGGCACATGAATATGGGCCTACCACAATAGGGAATGGAATCCCGACAATCTTCTTAATATTTGACCATAGGGTGTTTACATCCAAGATTTGTCAACACAGCTCGACTAGAACTACCTTGTCCTCCAGATATCTGGGCAACCTCTTGGGAAAACCATCATAGGCTCCTACTAACAAATAGGAGAAACTCAAACACTAGATGAATGAGCATCCAACTGGTTTATAGCCAAAATGGCCTCTAGTGAGAACCTCCTTTCTGGGCATCGTTGCAATTCTCAACACAACGTCACTATAAAAGCATCATTGATAGAAACTTACTCCTTATAAATTCTTTACCGCTGTAGATGTGGGTAAAATTTATAGCCTTTAGTGTGCTCATCATAATTTAGGATGCTAGGAAGTCCAGGCTAGCAGTGGTGGGTTTCCAAAGCATAGATTAAATAAGAGGACATGTAGAACTACTTGAATCCTTTGGCTAACTATAACCAGAAGGTAAGCCCATCATAGATGATTTGTGCCCAATCAATCTTGATATCCTTAGAATAGATTTCTTGCACTAGGGAAAAGTGATGCTCGATGAAATCCAAAATCTCCTCTCTTCCTTTTAGTCTAAGGAGAAGTGTGAGGATATCTATAATCTCTTGATTCAGATTTGTGCCAAATAGAGTCTTTGGCAGCTTGCTCTTCTTTGAGTGTGCAATATAGAACTAGGTTCTCTACATGTCTTCCCATCTAAGGGTCTTCTTTTGATTAAACATGGATGCAGAGGACCCAAAATCAATATCACAATGTTTCTTTTGTGTAGGGATGAAAAATACTAATTGCATCAATGCCTTGTTAATTGATAAGAGAATGGATTGATCTAGAAACAAAATCTGCATCATTTCTAGATTATACCTCTCTAAGCACTCTTTGACTAATTGTGGTGCATGAAATACCATTGGAAAGCTTACTACTTCTAGAAATCCACTCTCTTTGAGTTTTGAAGTGATTGGGTAAATGGGTTGGGAATTTAGCTTCATATGTAGATCACCCAAATTGAAGAATTTGAAGGATGTATTTGTAAAGTATTTTAGCTCACTCTGCAAGACAATTAACTTATTATTTCCAACAACTTTGATTGCCATTTGCTATGATTTTACAGGATGTAGTTCTCAATAAAGATCCATTAAATAAACTCATAGAAACCAATTGCTTCCAAATTTGATGAATTAGCTTTAAGGAATTAGAATATTGGTACCACATGAACCAAATTAAGTTAGGCCAACAAATATAATGGCCAAATTTACATTTAATTCCTTGAGTAATGACTATTTAAAATTTCTGTTTATTTGCACTTAAAATACTAAGTTCCTAAAAGTACTCTTACTTTACTTCAAGAAAAATGATATGACTAAAAGTTATTAAGCAACACAAATACTTAGCTTTGTGGGAGGTGCCTTACTTAGCTTCAGAATCTGACATGTAGATATTCTGAACAATATTAAAATATGTGAAAGAGAAAGAAAGAGCTAGCTTTTTCGCAAAGTTATTTTCCTTTTATTTGGAATCACAACATGGGAACTAATCATTTTTCTAGCTTGCACATTCCATTCTTCCACATTTTGCTATAGGCCTTTAACACCATGTTCTGTTCATAATGGGTTTGCATGTTCAACACTTACTTCTCCAGAAGTATCTTTTGGGCATTTCCAAAGGATATTCGAATTTTAGGGTAACCTAACTTTCTATTCTCAAAGCCCCTAGAAAAGCAACCCATTTTGTTACCTTTAAGTAGAAAAATCCTTCCTTAGAAAAATTTTCTAGATTGAGGCACAACAAACAACATTCAACCTTTAACTTCAATCTGATTGTCTTGAAGCCAGATCTTGATCATGCCTTAATTATTATGATCCTTTAAATAGTTCTTTCAACACTATGCTAACATTAATTGATCATTTGAATTGAGATTTGGCTCAAGATTATACAACCATGAAAACTAAAAGAAACAACTTTATTTCCATGAATATGCAACAGTAAAGCCATAAATCCATATCCCTTAGCAGTATTTGATCCTAGTTCTATAGATATGGATGAGAATCATCCTGGCATCTATCCATATCTTCATAAATCCTTAGGAATTGGCAAAATCATATTCAAAACCCTTTTAGTCACTTTCCTTAGCTTTAACCTTTGAATTCACGCTTGGTGTAGTTCTTTTGATGGGAGAATTAGCTCAAGAGATATGAAATGTTAGGGAAAAATTATAGATAATAAAGTGTAGAGAACTTACTTCTCATTGGGAAGACACAATATCACACTCCAACCATGCCTAAATTACCTAATCCTCATGCACACCGAAAAAATAGGAAACCCTCTTGGAAAGATTAGGTCATTTGTATTGCAAAGGGAGACCTAGAAAACAAAGTAAGCAGAGCACTCGAGAAATATGAGAAGTAAGTGACCTAAATAGTCCTAGACACCACTCTCTTTCACACACACATTTACTTCTACCAATGACTGTAAGCTTAAAAGGGGGAAGATTAAAACTTGGCAACAAGTTCTAAGGACATAGAACTAATACCAAATGAAATAAGAGACTTGTTGATAAAGTACAGTGATGTGACTGCTAGTGATTTTTGCAAAAACCTCCCTCCCTTAAGAGATATCAGTCATCAAATTGACTTGTTCCTTGACTCTTCATTTCCTAACAAAGAACCTTATAAGATGAATCCAAAATAACATGCAGAGATTGCAAAACAAGTGAATGATTTTCTTGAGAAAGGGTTGATACAAAGAAGGCTTAATCTATTTTCCTCTCAACATGATGCTAGCAGAGGTGGTGTAGTTACTCTCTTGTCACCTCATCTTCATTCTTCTATTATTTTGCATGGTTCTGACCCCATGCACAAAAGCATTTAGTTTTTTTTTTTTTCCATTAACAATCATTCTTTTAGAGTTGTTAATGTTTATGCTCCTAATGATGTTGTGGAAAGATCTCAATTGTGGGGTTAGCTAGTTGACAACTTGCCTCTAGCTACTTGGGTTATGTGTGGTGACTTTAATATGGTTGAGTTGGCCTCTGACAAATATGGCATTTTTCCTTTTCGCTAGATATTTGAGGAAAGGGAAGCCTGGTACTACATGCACAATAAATTGGGCCTTTTTTATCCCAATACTAACTGTCGCCAACATAGTGGGGTTTGGCACATTTGGTTCAACTTTCAAGCTAGCTTTGACCACATTTTAAAGAATCTCGATCGTGCCATAATTACTGCACAATCATTTTTCTCCTTTTCTGAGGATTGAGATTTACTTATCATTCCCTTGCTAGATGTGACATTATCTAACCACTATCCCATTTATTTTTCCATTTCATGGCAAACAACTATCCAAAAAATTGGCATGTTGCAATTCTTCCTCAACACATCTATGTTGATGCATGCTTCCACTATTGCTCATATCCTACATGTCTAGAATTTGGAGCCATGTCCACATTCCCAGACAGGGTGGATTTAGTGGTGGAATGATGCCATTACTAGAACCACTTATTTTCTATGCATTTATGGATGACAGTTAGCAATTTTCAGAAGGTAGTCTTATGAATCTACTACTTCTACACTCAAAAAAGTTTTTGAGGCTTGATGTTGATTTGCAAATTCAACTTGCCAAACTTCGCCACGACAAACAAGTTGCGGATAATTATGCAGCTCAGGCAGCCCAAATCAAAACTCACCTCCATTCATTGAAGGGTGGGTTTTAGCTTCGAAGGAGTTCTTCTAGGCTCTTCAAGCTTGTCATACCAATTTTGGGATTTAAAAAATCAAACAAGGCAATTCTATTCTCTCCAGTCTCTTTGACATTCTGCAAGCATTTATTCATCACTATGAGAATATTTTTGCTTCGTAGGGAAATTCGGTTGCTCGAGAGGAAGCTCTTAGAAAGTGTATTTTTGTTACTCTAAACTGCCTAGTAGTTGAGCAATGTGCTTTCTATGAGCAACTTATTACCCTTCGAGACCTAAAAGAGGCAATTTTCTCATGGTAGGTGATAAGTCCCCTAGGTGTGATGGGTTCCCTTGTAAATTTTACAAACAACTATGGGAATATATCGGTCTTGATCTATAAAAATTTTATCTTGAAGCCTATCATTCTAAAAGTCTAGAGCTATTATCAACAATGGAAACATTAAATTCATACCTAAAGCTAGAGATCTAAAGGATATTTACAATTGGTAGCCTATTACCCTTTTGAATGTGTCATATAAGATCATTGCTAAGGAAATTTCTCTCAAAATTTGCCACCTCCTACCTTTAATTGTGCAACCTAAGCAAACTAGATTTATCAAGTCCAAATATATTCTTGACAACATTATTGCTATCTAGGAAGGAATGGAGTGGGCTTGCAAGTCCAAGCAGCCAACTATTTTTTTTAAAATAAATTTTGCAAAAGCCTATGACCAGATTGAATGGCCTTTCATTTTGGCTATGCTCAGAGCTATTGGTTTTGGTCCCAATTTTCTACAATTTGTGGAGATGCTCTTTGGAGATGCTAATGCTTGTATTACCATCAATAGCTTCCAATCTAACACCTTTGGGCTTTTTTGTTCCATTAGGAAAGGTTTCCCTCTAGTTCTGGTGCTTTATGTTCTTGTTGTTGAAGTGTTTGGTTATTTGCTAGACCACTCTGTGTCTTCTGGTTAGGTTCATGGAATTTCTTTGCCAGAATCCTCTTCCCAGTTGGTCAATGGTCATTTTGCTGATGATTCCTTGCTCTGTTATTCAATGGCATAAAATGCTCTATTATCGCCATTCTTTTTTACCAATGCCACCTTAGTAGAATCAATTTGAATGGAAATGGGTCACTCATGGGGATATCTTCCGCTTTCCAGACATTCCTTTTGCCTTTCAAGTGTTGCCAACAAATCTGTGGAATGTAGTGCTTGCCAAGATTACTAAGAAGCTAGATTATTGGCTAAATAAACTGATTTCTCTTGTGGGAAAATTCTAGATTTTCTTGAAAGTCCTTGCGGCTACACATGTCTATTATTCTTCTTGTTGGGCTCCTTCAAAAGCCTCCTATCAGAAATTAGAGAGATTCCTCTGTGATTTTCTCTGGGCCTCTAGTTCTGATCATCATGGCTTTTATAGAGTTGCTTGGGATTTTTGTTGTCTCCCAAAAGAGTCTGGAGGCCTTGACCTTCTCGCCACATAGAAGCAAGGTCTTTCTCTATGTGCCAAATGGATTATTTGTGCCCTCACCAGAGATGAAGCCTAGAAGATTTTGGTTCGATATTGCATTTCTTTCAGATTTCCCATTAACAAGCCTGCATGGAAGGGGATTGGCTTTCATGTCCTTCTCATCATGTGAGAACCCGTGCTTATACATGGCTCTTTTGTTATCAAGAGCATATGGAAAGCTTGGGAAGTTGTCAAGCCTTGTCTTTGTTGGTCTAGTAATGAGTTTCATGATGGGCTCTCTTTGAACCAATAGAACATCTGGTGGTCTCCCCTATTTGCCATCCAGGGTATTCCTCTTGCCAAGAATCAAGGTGCTAGAGCTCTGCTTTTTTTCAAATGAGGCATCAAAACTCCTAAAGATCTTTTCTTTAGGATTTTCATGAGTTTCAAATCTTGGGAAGATATTTAAATCTAGTATCATCTTACCCATTAAGATCAGCAAACTTTTGACTTCTTGCTTTCTATAATTCTAGGGCACTTAATTCATAAAGTGGGTATTCAGTCTGTTAGACCTTGGTGGATTGATTGGAAGTGGTATCCTGCCACTCCTTTCACTAGTTACAAACCAAGTCTGGGTTATAGATGTCTTTCTCCCCATCCATCGATGGTGGATATGCTCAATCAGAGATGACATTTGCAATCTTATCTTTCTAAATGGAGAAAGCACTTTGACATATTTGGGGTGCTATTATAGAACCCAAGACTGGCCATTATGCTTTGTGCTTGGTTTTTCAAGGGCTTCCCCTTGGGCCTTAGCTCAATCATATTGGGGTTTCGGATCCTAGGTGTCCTTTCTGTGGCCAACCAGAGTCCTTCCTACATATTTTTTAGTTTTGGAGACGTGCTCAAAATTATTGGCATTTGATTCATGGTTTTTTAAGCCATTTTGGCCTGAACCATTTTCTTGGTACATCGCTATTTTGGGTGATTCCCCCAAGATCCCTTAAAAATTTACCCAAATTTGGGATACCTTCAAGATGGAGATTTTGTTCACTCTGTGGAAATATAGAAATGTTGTTCAAGTTTCTCTCAAAGTGCTATGTACACTAAAACGTGCATTTGTAATAATATAATGATGTAGGTTCAAGTACAAGAAAACAAGGTGGCCCACCTTCAAGAGATTCTCAATTACTGGGGAAATGTCCCTTGTACTATTGCCAGGGTACCTCCAGATGCCTCAGTTGATAGCTTAATTCCTAGAGGCCGCTGCTAGAGGCACAACTCTTCAAGTTGTTGCTCGCATACTTTGTGTTCTCAGGCTTCCTGCCACTGCTCTCCCAGTGGTGGCAATGATGGATGGAGGAACCACTCAGTTTCCTTGCCCCATGGTGGCATTGGCTGGTCCCCAGCTCCTCCTCTTGACACTCGGTGAGTGATTTTTGGGAAATGGCTTTTTCGCCTAGAACTAGCCATTTCACCTCCTCGGCCTGATATGAAGGATGCTGACCAAGCCACTGATGTTGTTGATGTTTCTGTAGGTAGATGGACTATTCCCAGTCTGCCTCCCAATCCCAAGGATGATTGGGGTTTTCATGAAAGAGATGAGCCACCTCCCTCAACAAGCACTACTTTAGTCACCTGAGGGTTGCTTTATATGTTTTTCTTCGATGAATAGTTAATGTTTCTGGCTTTGGCCATGTGAACTCTCACAGGGTGATCTTGTATCCCCAACTTTTTTTTGTGAGTTGTAATCTTAATATATTATTTATTAATAGAAAAGGACTATTCATCAAAAAATAGGCAAAAGTGTGTTGCCCAGATATCAAAATTGCCTCAATTCTTACCTTTTGAGCTATGGTTATTCTCAAAATATGCCTCATTTTAAGCATTAAAATAGCCACTTTCCATTATATTTTTTGAGAAATTTTTCCCTTTAAATATCTCCAACTCATTCCCAGCTTCGTCCAGCACTTCAAATTTTCAAAATCCAACTTCCGAGTCAAAAGTTGTCACAAGTTAATGGAAGGAATCAAAATATGTAATTTCAATCAAAATCTTAATCATTATCTTTAAAGAGGTTAAGATAAAATTCCAAAATACATAATCTAAACCATTAAACTTAATTTATTAACCTTTAAAAAGGTTAAGATTTGGGGTCCAAAACACATGTTTCACTTTGAAATCTTAACCTCTCCATTAAAACGAGGTTAGGATAAATTTCCAAAATATGTATTCTAAACCATAACCTTAACCTCTCATCCAAAAAGGTTGAGGTTAGAGACTCAAAACACATATTTTTCAGATAGATATTAACTTCCTTCTCCAAATGATAAGGAATAAGAGTTAAGAGTTGGATCAACTCAATGATCAAGTGCAGATGATGTTGGCATGTAGTTATGAATTCTTAGATTATGATTACCCCTCCATTGGATGGTGCAGTATGAATATTCTATTGTGATGTTTCACGACTTTCATCATGCTCCAAGCTATGTCTTATTGAAGTATCTTGTTCTTCCTTCACAATGCCAATGCAAAAGGTAAAGGTATAACGATTATGTATAGAAGATAATATATGAAGCACTAATGGTTTGAGATAACAGATTGATGCAAAGAGTGGACATCTCTTCAACAAGGTGGGACTGAACCACTTTTCTATACCAACTTTTCCCCTCAATACATTTGCAACTTTGAACTTCCCTCACACACACAAATTTCAAATGTGCCAAAGGCCTGCACACAAACTATTCGACATAATGCTCCTCAATGCACTATCATTGGAGTCAAAATTCATAGGGTGAGTGTGGAAGAATAGGTGAACAAGTCTGAATATCTTTTAAAAAGAAAATTGTGTTGTTGGGCCCATAGAAAAATCCAAGGATGTGGCCTACTTTACAAACTCCTCTCTCTACACTCCAGTTTGTGGCATATGAATAGTAATAGAGATAAAGCATGCAAATTGTTTGATATCATTCCCATCAGTATAACCAAAGGCATAACATATGATCTATTTTGATTAAGTAATTCAATGCTCCTACCCATAGCTTCCAATGGAGAACATTGGTATTTGCCATAGTCAAGGCATATTAACCATTTGATAAAATATTTGTGCATTAGCCCAATCATGGATAGAGAACATGAAGTGTTTGACCAACCTCCCTTCATCTTCCAGCCCAAATGCATGGAGATCAATGATAGGTGCAAACAAAAATAAGGCACGAGAGTTGTTTTATTTGAGTTTCTTATCCTCAACTGGACCATGGCCAAGCACGTGAACTATTTGGAAAAATTCTCTCATAGCTCCAGTTGATAGCATTAAGTGTTTTTCAATTTTGCAACCTTCTTCAAATGGAAGTGTGAAATATAGGTGGACGTGCCATGAAGAACATGGGAGGTGATGTGTGTGACATGAATAGCATAGTGCCATGAAACCAGGATGGAGTTGTAATAACCTCAAAGACATCTGACTTGTTTGATTGAATGCATTGAAGGCCATATTATCACTATTTGAAAGAATGACTCAGAGATTCATAAATTTTATCAAGAATTCCTCTTGGGAGTTTCTAATGATGGAAGAGTTGAATTAATGCTGATGCAAAGAAGATAGTACCAACTCTCTTGGGTTCCAAGTGTTGAGAAAATGTCAACTATTTCTTCTAACAATATTCTCTATTTTGCAGATTTGAAGACATAATCCCAATTGAATTGGAAAGTTTGTGGTCTTACATAGTGAGGACTCATCTTAGTAAAGAAGAGGGATCCTCTTGTACATGTCATTTTGATAAGGCCAATACCTTATCCTTTATGTGATGTAATGGTTTTAATTCTCTATCTTTGTAACCAGTGACTTGTGTCATTTTGGGGTTAATTTTGTAGAAGTTAATTAACCCCTCCCAAAACACATGATTGAGAGGTAGTTATAACCACAAGAGGGTGGTTCTTAACTTCTATCTCTATAAAAGGGATCATTTGGCTTTGTAAAGGGACATTTTGGACTTTAGAAAAAGGGAGCACTATGCTAAAATTTTGATTAGAAGATGATATTTGGAAAGTGTGTACAAATTTTGTCTTTGTAATCAGAAATTCCTCTTAGGTTCTTGGTGCAAGAAAATAAAGGAATGTGCAATTTGAGTTCTCTTCTTTTGAATCTAAATTGTTAGAAATGGTGATTCTCTTTGCAGTGAGCATTCTCACGATATTGTATAGATGTTTATGAATATTTGGATCATCATTATGCTAGTAATAGTTCTCAAGCATAGACCTTGATTGTTGTTAGTAGCGGTTTTAAGTTAGTCCAAGAAAGCTTTGAAGTCATGTAGTGCATTCATCATCAATGGCTTTCTATTTATCTTTTAAAGTTTTATTTCACTTTTATTTGAAAAACTTTAAAATGATATCATATGAGGGAGTTGCCCCTCTAAACGCAAAGGAAGGCTGCATATCAAGGGCTTATCCAACTGTTGTGAACAATTTGTCACATACACTTCGCTAGGCCATTTTCAAGTGAGAAATTTGTTTACGAACAAATTTTTGGTGACTCTACTGGGGAGATCAAAATAAGAAAGATTAATCAGTCACCTATGATGAAACAACAAGGTATTGCCACATGAGAATGTGCTTCCAGTTGTACAACCAAATCTTGGTTTCTAAGACACATAGGAAGATTTTACTTCATATTTGAACACTCTAGCCTCGAGGTGTAGACAAACTGCTCAACAATACCATCAGGTGAATCGAGTTCTAGAAGAAGAAGAAGAAGAAGGGGAATTCAAGGAAATATTGCAGAGAGCTCCTATTGGTCAAAATATTGTGTTGATTGAAAGAATAGTTGCTATTCGAAGAAGAAACAGGTAAAATCTTGGTCCCATCCAAGATTATGCGAACAATAACCAGTAACATGGTTGGTAAAAGGTACCTTCCCTTGAATGAAGGTTGGAGACTCTATCTAAAAGATTAAATTATTGGCGACTCTATTTGAGGTTCGAATTCAAAAATGGTTTGGTACAAAGGGAAAATTTAAAGTGAGAGTGATAGGGACAATGATGATGAATGCTTTTCATATCCCAAGAAATAGATTCCTGATGAGCCTCTGTAAGTTGAATTCTTGAAGAATTTCTATGGTGCCAGGAGGCTAGATCCTAGAATGGCTCATCCTTGCTGTAAATTTTTCTAAAGATTGAAGAAGACGATGGAAAAGATTATGATTTTATTTCTCATGATCAAGAATACGTTTTAGTAAAATCTTCAACATATAAAGATAAAGAAGGTCTTTTTGAAAAATGTCTTTCATCTAAATCAGCAATGAATAATAATGGAAATGTCTCTCATTCACCTATCTCTCAACCAAATCAGATTTTTGTTGATCATAAGAAAGCTAGCTTATTGAAGAGTCTCTATGGTGGGTAGAAACTAGATCTAGAAAAGATTCATCTATCTTTGCTTCAAACTTTGCAAAAGATAGATGAAGAAGATGGTAAAGATAATCAGTTTTTCTTCTATAAGGAAGACCTTGATTATAAAAATAATTCATGTGAATCAAGGATAGATAATGGTGGTCAGAAAAGTAGCCCAACGCATGCACCTATTTCTCATCAAAATCATACTCTCATTGATCCTAATTAGGTTGAGTTTTTAAAAAGCTTCTATGGCAATGCATGCTTGGATCCTAACAAAGTAGATCCTTCTTTAATTTGAACATGACAAGAACTTGAGAAAGAAGACCCATGCAATAATTATTTTCTTGGTAGTAGAACATCTCCCGATCCAAAGGTTAGAAAGGACTCATCTAAATTTTCATGCACGAAAGAAGACATGGATTTTATGTCTAATCAAGGAGAGGGTCGAGAAATGGAGTCTATAGGTGAAGAAGGGTTTGCTAATGTATCAAGGCATCACTGTGAAAATTTCAATACTTAGGAGAACATATTCAATCATCTCAATCCTAATGAGAAAAAAAAGGAAATATCAAATGTTTCTCAAGGAACTACACAACATATGATTAAAGATGAGGGAATTGTGGATCAAGGTGAATTTAATACTACTTTTATTCCTATTTGGTGCCTCAATTCTTTATATGACGACTTCCTATGTGGAGAAGATCTTCCTATTCATCCTTCTATGATCATTCAAGTTAAGGATCTATTGACAACATCAATACTTCAGATGTTATGGCACAATCTGAAAACATTACCATTGATAAAGAAATCACCTCAAGTGAAATCTTGCAGACATCTCCGTTAACTCCTGAGATTGAAGTCTTTACTTTTGAGGATGTTGACGAGTTTTCAGAAAGTGGTATGATCATCACAAGAGTAGACGATCATCTTCAAGAGAAAGATAATGAGTTGTCAAGAAATCCTTCTCAAGGTTACATGCAAGTGGAATATGAAGCTTTCCCATTTTGTGAAGATGGTCATCAAGAAGAATCCACGAACCAAGTTTGTGAAAACATGGATGAAAATTTAATAATAGGTACGATGGAAATGGGAATTAAAGATAGGCTTCAAGTAAGAGAATATGACACATCAAGTTCTCACTCTTCCTCATGCATGAAACCTAAATTTGAAGCATTCAAGTTCACAAGTGGAGACCATAATTAAGAAAACATTGTGATGGTATCTCACACTAGAGAAGTACTTGGCCTTGCAGAAATGTGTTGTGATCTAATGATTGAAAAATGTGAAGATAAAGGCATAGATGATGATGCTCTTTTAAAATAATTTCCCTTACATCAATATCAACTGATGATCAATTCTCCTGATCAGATAGACTCATTAGAGAATGTGCGCACCAAAATGGAAAGGATGATTGTTTCTTCTTTGAGTGATCTAATGGGAGAAGAGGAAGAAATACATCATGGGAAGATCCCATGTGACAAGGATGTGTATTCATATTAGAATAATTTCATAGAGAATACAAACACAATCATCCTCGTGGAAAAGAAAGAGTGTTTGGTGTCAAAAATAAGTTTAGAAATTCATGATGACCAATCACTAGAATTTCAAGTAGAAGGCTTGTCAAGTGGAGAAAAGTATCATAAATGCATTTATAAATTTGAGAGCCTTATCCTTCAACTCTTTCAAAATGAAGTCATGAATGGCATGCAACATGAAGCAGAGTTGATTCTAAAGTCAGAGATGGGCATATGCACCGAGTTGTGGTGCCAAAAAGATGAAAAGGAAATTTTTTTTTCCTATTTTAAAAAGCGTGCACACGCTATGGCTTGGGCACCACCATTTGCCAAAATGCCTCCTCGTCGATGAAATTCAAGAACACAAGCGCACCCACGACGACACCATAAGTGATATAAACCTAACTTTGCATTGTTTGATATATTTTTCATATTGTTTTGTAAGTTTTTTATATTCTTTTGTAGGGTTTTTACAAATTTCATTTAGATTTTTTTATTTATTTGAATTTCAATTGATTTTTTATCAGGAAATGTTCATAATCAACCAGAAAATCCACAAGAACATCAAAACCCTCAAGAACCCCAAAACCAAAACCCTCCTCAAGAAGAAGAACAAATTCCACAACCCGAACCAATTGCAAGACCTCCACCAGGCACACAAGAAAATATAAGAAATGAAATAGAGAGAGGCAAAACTGAATTAGAAGGAATCATTGCTTGGTTGAAAGAATCCAGACAAACCAATCCAATGAGGGCTCAATTGGCATCATCCCTCGAATCCATTAACACTCAGATAGCCTCAGTTAGTGGTCAGTTAGATATTTGGCGGGCTAAGAGGGATGAACAAAAAAGATTTTATGCAAATAAATTGTCATATGAAGATGTTAGAAAAAAGGAAATACCAAAAGGTAGTATATGTGCATTATTTAGAAAACCCAGTGAGCAAAATACTGTTAGAGAGGGTACTAAACGATTCCCCATCCATTGGTGCATACATGATGCTATTAGAAATAATTTTTCAAAAAATTATATTGTGAGTTTGTCCTTGGGGAGATCCCCAATTATTTTGATATGTTAGACTCCTAGGGTAGAGGTGGGGGGTCATCATTTGAGAGGCCCAGAGCACGTCGTGACCCTAATGTAGTTAGGGCACCCGTGGTCCATCCACAGTGTGAGCATGTGATTATTCCTTCAGTTGTGAAGGAACATGTAGAGGCCAGCACTCTAGAGACCATTAATGCTTTGACACAGACCCCCATCCATTCCATGAGCCCATTAGTTGAGGGGGAGCCTTCTATACGTCATGGTCACATGTGCACTTCATGCGGATCCCTATGCACATTTGGCACTCATGTCGGAGATGGTGCAGATGATGGGCTTGTCACCGATCAGTTCCTGAAGGAGATATTTGGCATTGACACATAGGTAAATTACTAATTTGATCACATTTCATACGTATAGTGAATGATTAATTAATTAGGATTTATTGACATTGTTCAAAATTTAGGGTCAAAGTGTTCCAGGGCCTTGCAGCGATCCTCCAGGCCCATTTTTTGTCCCTTCAACGAGTCCTGAGGTATGTATCAATTTAATCATTTTAATTAATACATATATTTATTACGTAATCATATTAAGGATTGACCAAAAAAAATATGCATGTGCGTCAGTTCTCCACAGGACCCTCAACCTTTACCACAGACGCAGAGCAGAGACATCATACGAGCTTCACACAGGTACAGTTGTTTCATGTTAATTTAATTCATTTGATTATATTTATTCCATATTTCATGTTAGATATAACGTGTATTGTATGACATGCAGCTCATGATGTTGAACACTCCTCCTCATCTACGACAGTCTGTTGATAGTGGAGTGGCCGCAGCTGTGGCTAGCTCATAGCCACTGACGGAGGTATGAAAGAATTTTTTTCATTTTAGTTGTTGTTTATAATAGTTAATCTCAAAATTTCTAATGTTATTTATAAGTGATTATATTTATTGAATTGTTGTAGGGTCTTGTCACGCCTGATCATCCATGAGCATTTGAGGTGGACTTACAGAGTGACTATTTGTTGGCGGTAAGAAAATAATTGATTTTGTGAGTACATATATTTGATTTCAACGTATAATAAATATTGATTCATATCTACTTTATTTGTATCAGTTGGACCTGGAGAAGAGCCTCAACAAGAGGTCAAGTGAGCGTGTCAGGAGGGCCCCGTCATCTCCACTGTCTCCCTCCACACGACGGCAGAGGACGTCGAGAGACTTGTTTCCTTCCCCTCGTGGGAAGGAAAAGATGTAGTTGAGATATTTGATACATATATATAGAGACTTGTTTCCTTCCCCATGTATATATATAGGCATCTGAGAGACATATTCGATACACATTTGATGTACATATGACATTCTATATTTGATGTATGACATATTTGATGTATGACATTAATGGTTAATATATGATATGTTTGTTCATATACGACATTATTGGTTATCATAATATATTATGTTTTTATTAATGTATATGACATTATTGGTTATCATTTTATATTATATGTTTGTTCATGTATGACGTTAAATTAGATATGTTCGTGTATGACATTAAATTAGATATGTGCATGTATGAAATTAAATTCAATTGCTAGAGAGTTGCCATTATGTCTACCAACTAGTAGATGTTCTTTTTTTCTTTATTAGTATTTCTCAAAAACTACAAAGAAGTTGTTTCTGGTGAATAGTTGTAAACAATTGTGATCATTGACTTCATGTACTCATGGCTTTGGCTGCGAACACTTGTAACTTTGGCTATAAGCATCCATGGCTTTGGCTATGTGCACTAGTGGCTTTGGCTGTGAGCATTTATGGCTTTGGTTGTAGGCACAATATAGCCTTGGCTGTAGGTTGCCTTTCTTGCTGCATGTCAAAGTTACCTTCAAGAATATCATTAGTCTAAGATCATTACAATTAAAATACTATGACATAATACCTTGGAAATAATAGTCTTTAACCCATTACTTTATTTGTTAAAACATCATGTAGTATCTATTGTAGTCCTTCTACTCAAATATGTTTTCAAAAATACTTAGTATGGAAAAGAAATGTCTATGGAAAGCTTGTCAAATAGGATATTGAAGAACTAAATGTGGATAGTCATTAGTACCCATCAATAAGAACACAGACATCTTTCTCAAGCAAGCCATATGACATTAGCAAGTAATTTATAAATTTCCTTTGCAAATAACTAGAAGATGCTATGAATCTTAATACAAAGTTAATCACGAACTCATTATTCCATCCAAGAAGCATATATCACCCTAAGCCAATTAACCGACAGGATAAAAATTAATTCAATTTCAAAAAAATTTTGAGTATAACAAGCATCTTAGGGATTCTTACAAGAATTAACACAATGTTCACAAGAGCATTACAAGTTCTTGTAATGCTATTTCACATATTGTAATCATATTCAGTTTTGAATGGCCATTTGTGTTACAAGCATAAATGTTCTTTAAGGTCTTTTAATTCTAGACATGAATTTTATTATGAAGCTTTTTTATGACAACCCACTCAATGCATATATTGTTGTTCCACATTATGCTAATTTGACTTTCATTGGTTGATTTGGGTCTAGACATGACGTTATTCACTACCTTTTTTATATATTATTTTTTTGTAGTGAGGTTCTGGCCTGAATGAATGTATTAATCATCGAAGTTGTGAACCTTGGTCGAGATCCTTACAAATATATTTTGAAATTGGACCTCAAATAGTTTTCTCAGTCACCCCCTGTACACAGATACTGAAATTGTAGTTAATTACAAAATTAATACTGAATTAACACAAGTTTAATTGAGAAGTATTATGTACCTCAATAGGCTAGATTATTATTGACCAGGAAGCTTTATCTTAGACTAGGTGGTTTCCTAAATCTTTAGCGCAATGACAGTCTTATGGAATGTCGAATTAGGTCCGCTAGCTAAGGAACATTCTTTAAAAGGTAGAGGAAACTCAAGACTCACATGTTTCCAATCAATATAAATGTTTAAATCGCTTCTCTAATTTTTTCTATTTATGATCTTCTTAAAACTTAACTTTCTAAATGCATTGATGGGGAAATAAAGATCTTCTAGGAACTAAAGGCTAATCATGTTTAATACTTACAATTCTCTTTTTTTATCTAATAATTTAAAAAATATTGTACAAGTGTTTTCAAAGAGCAACACTTGTCACTAACATCATAAGAAGGAATATCCAAGGAGTCTTACCACTGATCCCCCACCACCAAATTCAAGAGAAAAAAAAATTCCACCACTAAAGAGATAGTAACAATGATCATCCCTAGTCTCTCCCTTATCACAAAATGATTACCATCAAAATTTGCATTTCCAATTGCGTCATGTGTGTTGAAGCGATAGTAACATTTTCATTATCTTACCTAATGTCTCCCATTTCTGAAACTCCTGGGGAAGGGCAAGGCCATCTTCTCAGTACTTCAAAATACAACGAGTTCCATTTTTTCACATATTGATAATCGTTGACTTAAAGTATAGTCAAAGTATTGACAGCCCATAGATATGCCCCATCAAAGATCACAACCCTGTGGCATTTAGTGACCCTTAGGGACATTCTGGTTCAGCGTGCCTAAGAACGTTCGAGCACTGAAGGGGACAGGAAGAGGTTGGGGATAGGGTTTACCTGGCCACCCGGAGCTAATGGAGCAGACAATTTGATCCCACGATGAAAGATGAGAGAGATTTGGCAGTTGGCAACTTTGTACTGGCCAACACTACAAGTTTCAGCATCACCCGAGATGGCATTGTCGAATGAAAATGGAATGTGATCTCCAAAAAGTGAGAGAGGTTATTGTAGGTCTCTGCAACACAGTCTTGTAGGAATTGGAATCTCATCCATATCTCGCACGAGCTCCGAGATATGTCCCATCAAAGATCGCAGCCCTGTGGCATTTAGTGACCCTTAGGGACATTCTGGTTCGGCGTGCCTGAGAACATTCAAGCACTGAAGGGGACAAGACAAGGTTGGGGATAGCCACCCGGAGCCAATGGAGCAGACAGTTTGATCCCACGACAAAAGATGAGAGAGATTTGGTAGTTGGCAACTTTGTACTGGCCAACACTACAAGTTTCAGCATCACCCAAGATGGCGTTGTAAAATGAAAACGGAATGTGATCTCCAAAAAGCGAGAGAGGTTATTGTAGGTCTCTGCAACACGATCTTGTAGGAACTAGAATTGCATCCATACCTCGCACAAGCTTCAAGATATGCCCCATCAAAGATCGTAGCCCTATGGCATTTAGTGACCCTTAGGGACATTATATTTCAGTGTGCCTGAGAACGTTCAAGCACTGAAGGGGACATGAAGAGGTTGGGGATAGGGTTTACTTGGCCACCCGGAGCTAATGGAGTGGACAGTTTGATCCCACGATGAAAGATGAGAGAGATTTGGCAGTGGGCAACTTTGTACTGGCCAACACTACAAGTTTCAGCATCACCCGAAATGGCATTGTAGAATGAAAACGGAATGTGATCTCCAAAAAGTGAGAGAGGTTATTGTAGGTCTCTGCAACACAGTCTTGTAGGAATTGGAATCTCATCCATATCTCGCACGAGCTCTGAGATATGCCCCGTCAAAGATCGCAGCCCTGTGGCATTTAGTGACCCTTAGGGACATTCTGGTTCGGCGTGCCTGAGAACGTTCGAGCACTGAAGGGGACAAGAAAAGGTTGGGGATAG
Organism: Cupressus sempervirens; assembly: GCA_028749045.1. Taxonomy (NCBI): domain Eukaryota; kingdom Viridiplantae; phylum Streptophyta; class Pinopsida; order Cupressales; family Cupressaceae; genus Cupressus; species Cupressus sempervirens. Next base: position 51,662,930 of record CM053786.1, read on the forward strand.
GGTTTACCCGACCACTTGGAGCTAATGGAGTAGACATCTTGATCCCACGACGAAAGATGAGAGAGATTTGGCAGTTGGCAACTTTGTACTGGCCAACACTACAAGTTTCAGCATCACCCAAGATGGCGTTGTAAAATGAAAACGGAATGTGATCTCCAAAAAGTGAGATAGGTTATTGTAGGTCTCTGCAACACGGTCCTTTAGGAACTAGAATTGCATCCATACCTCACACGAGCTCCGAGATATGCCCCATCAAAGATCGCAGCCCTATGGCATTTAGTGACCCTTAAGGACATTCTGGTTCAGTATGCCTGAGAACGTTCGAGCACTGAAGGGGATAGGAAGAGGTTGGGGATAGGGTTTACCCAGCCACCCAGAGCTAATGGAGTAGACAATTTGATCCCATGACGAAAGATGAGAGAGATTTGGCAGTTGGCAACTTTGTACTGGCCAACACTACAAGTTTTAGCATCACCCGAGATGGCATTGTAGAATAAAAACGAAATGTGATCTCTAAAAAGAGAGAGAGTTTATTGTAGGTCTCTGCAACACGGTCCTGTAGGAATTGGAATCTCATCCATATCTTGCACGAGCTCCGAGATATGCCCCGTCAAAGATCGCAACCCTGTGGCATTTAGTGACCCGTAGGGACATTTAGGTTCGGCGTGCCTGAGAACGTTCAAGCATTGAAGGGGACAAGAAAAGGTTGGGGATAGGGTTTACCTAACCACCCAGAGCTAATGGAGTAGACAGTTTGATCCCACGACGAAAGATGAGAGAGATTTGGCAGTTGGCAACTTTGTACTGGCCAACACTACAAGTTTCAGCATCACCCGAGATACCATTGTAAAATGAAAACAAAATGTGATCTCCAAAAAGAGAGAGAGGTTATTGTAGGTCTCCACAACACGGTCCTATAGGAATTAGAATCGCATCCATACCTCACACGAGCTCCGATATATGCCCCGTCAAAGATCGCAGCCCTATGGCATTTAGTGACCCTTGGGGACATTTTGGATTGGCGTGCCTGAGAACGTTCGAGCACTGAAGGGGAAAGGACAAGGTTGGGGATAGGGTTTCCCCGGCCACCCAGAGCTAACGAAGTAGACAGTTTGATCCCACGATGAAAGGTGAGAGAGATTTGGCAATTGGCAACTTTGTACTGGCCCACACTGCAAGTTTCAGCATCACCCGAGATGGCGTTGTAAAACAAAAATGGTGTGTGATCTCCAAAAAGTGAGAGAGGTTATTGTAGGTATCCACAACACAGTCCTGTAGGAACTAGAATCACATCCATACCTCGTACGAGCTCCAAGATATGCCCCATCAAAGATCATAGCCCTATGGCATTTAGTGACCCTTGGGGACATTCTAGATTGGTGTGCCTGAGAATGTTCGAGCACTGAAGGGGATAGGACGAGGTTGGGGATAGGGTTTACCTGACCACGCGGAGCTAATGGAGCAGACAGTTCGATCCCACGAGGAAAGGTGAGAGAGATTTGGCAATTGGCAACTTTGTACTAGCCGACATTGCAAGTTTTAGCATCACCCGAGATGGCATCATAAAATGAAAACGGAGTGTGATCTCCAAAAAGTGAGAGAGGTTATTGTAGGTCTCCAAAAAGAGTGTTTAAAAATGAAAAAATAGTGGGGGGTCCTTTGTATGGTTTGGGAGTTTGACCATTAAAACTAGAAATTGTCCTAGTAGTAAGTGCTGGTAACAGTTTTGAAATTTGATTGTTGAGTGTTGAGAAACCTCAAGTTTGGGATTTTTCTTGTTGTTTTGAGTCTATAATAACCATTTCCATCTAAAAAGTCAAGTGTTGAAACCATTTAAGAAGTATTTGCATAGTTTTCCCTAAAATTTGAGTGCATAAAAAGGGGTATGTGATTGCTCCCAAGGTGGATTTAGTGTTTTCTCCAAACAAGAGTTGCATTTTATGTTTGAAGTCATCTAATATAACCAAAGTGAAGGTGTTTGAACCATTTTGGGGTTCTAGAGACGTTGCAAAGTAAGAGTTCTAGAAAGCCCTAAGGTAAAGGGGCTAGAAAGGAGGGTTTTGTAAAAACCATTGTAAAGTTGATCATGAGAGCAAAAAAATAGAAGAATCCTTGCATTTGAGTCGTGTCTTAAGACTTTTTTGGGTCATGGGAGTTCCAAAAGTTAGGGGATTGTGAGTTGCTTTGTAAATGGCCTCAAACTAGGCCTAGTTGGCAGATTGAAATAGCCAGTTTTGAGTGATATTTTACAAAACAAGTGTAGTTGGTTTTTGAGTATATTTTAGAGTGAGGAAAAGGGTATTTTAATCACCAAATTTTTTAGGAAGTTCTGTGGAAAATTTTGGAGAAAACAACAAATTAGTGACTCGCAAGGGCTAGTTAGAACAAGCCTAGAAGAGGCAAAATTGAGAAAGTGTAAGAGATGAGTTGCTGAGAGTGTGCAAGGAGTTGGAACATGTTAGATGAGATGTTTTGAGATGATCCAAGGTGTTGAGGTCATGATATGATGCCAAGGACGAGTTTTGGTACTTGCATAGGGTGTTCCAACCAAGCTACAAATGCATAGGATAGGACCTTGTAAGGTACTTGCAAATTATGGTTCTAATGCCGACAAAATAGAACTCCCACCAAACTTGGAAATTTACCTTATCTTTAATGTCAAGGATTAAGTTCAATATAAAGGGCCTACATTCATAGAAGGACAAACAAAATCAAAGGTTGAAGAAGTCACTATCCCATTATAATCTCAGCCAAAAGCTGAAAAGGTTATGGATTCAAGAATCAAGAAGAAGACTTTTCATGGCACCTATATGGAGCATCTTATCAAATGGAAGGATCAACCAGAATCTGAAGTAACATGGATAGATGAGAGTGATTTTGGAAAGAAAGGTATTCCTATGAAATTCCTTCAGATTTATCCACCATGAGTTCTTTGTCACATAGTGAATTGGTGTGCATAGATCCTAGGGAAGGGGATAGTTGGGAGATATCCTCTTGGGAATAGGGTCAAGAAGAAACCCTATAGGATCAGAAGAAGTCATTGGTTAGTTTGGGCATAGTGGCCTAAACTAGCAGGGTGGGTTTCCTTACATTACTGTTGGTTAGAGAATTCCAATTTTTATTTGTTCAAGGCTAAGAGACATATAAAAAACTACAATTTCAATTATGATCTCAAGGCCTGCATGGCAGTCCAAGTACATGGATGGATGATGAAATAATTATTCTTGAATTGGCTAGACCACTTTGTAAGAACAATTCCATGTGGGGTGTTTCTCTCAAAAAGGTGTCTTCTAGTATTTGATGATCATGGAATCCATATGACATGGAAAATAATTGATAAAGCAAAGAAGTTGGGCATATATTGTGTGTCACTTGTAGCGTATACCATCTATAGGTGTCAATCATTAGATGTTAGTTTTTTCTCACCATTAAAATCTTACTTAAAACATATTTGGAATGTGTGATTGGCTAGGAACCCTAAAATCAATATTGGTCGTGAGGAGTTAGGAATGTTATCCAGCAAAGTCTCCAATTTGGCACTTACACCCGATAATATAATGAGTGGTTTCCATAGGATAGGGATATGGTCTTTGAATAGGGAGGTTTTAGTGAATGATATAGGCCCAAGAAATTGCTTCATTGTTGATGAGGATGGAAAATAGGGATCTAAACCACAACCCACAAGTAGTGGATCAGAAGAAACAACTACTGTAGATGATGCAAATATTAATGAGTTGTAAAGCGAGGGGGAGGAAATCACTATTGAATCCTTCCTAAAAATCAATGGCTTATTAGATGAACCAATTAACACTTTGTTGAGGAGTTATGGAAAAAATATGAAGGGACTAGGTACAATTGCACCTAAAAATACCCAACCAGAAAACCTGAACCAGCCAGTGGACTATTATAGGAGATAAAACCTTGAGCATACAACAAACATTGATATTAGATTAAGCTTGCTAATGCAAGATTCACAACCAGATTGGTTGTAGGAGGTTGTCACAAACCTTGGGTAACCAAATACTTGTGGGGATGAAAATGTTTCCCTTTTAATTCCATCCCCACCACATGTTGACCCCAAGGACGTCATCTAATGCTTTGCAAATGGTGACAACCATGATGAAATAAATAGTTAACAATTTTTTGATACCCAGGCCCAAAATGACTATGATGGAGATGTTGATTTTATACGTTACATGCCACTAGACAGAAAACAACATAGTGGTTTACCCAGTAGATTCCTATAGCTACCAAAGAAAAGGATACAAAATTCTAAGGAACAAGAGAGACTAAGAAGTTATTTGAGGCTAATGCACTTTACATGAAGGAGAAGATCAGGGATAGGAAAGATGGGAAAGAGGAAAAGATTGCAAGAAATGAGATCTTAAAATGCTATAGAGAGGGGGAAATGAGTTGTAGAGAAGGTGCACTAAAGGAATATAAGAGGAAAGAAAGACAGGATAATCTAAATGTTTGAAAGAGATATAGACCAAATATTGGAGGTGCACCTTCAACAACTATAGAAATTATATTTACAACACTAGTGGAAGGAGATGTAATTGCACTAGCCCTAGAATCAATTAGTATGCCCAACATACCTCTTCTCCCATAGCATAAATCACATTCTGATATGTTCAATGCTCTAATCCCTAGATTAGGAAATATTCTTACTTAATAAGTGTAACCCCAAGCATTGTCACCATAGTTGGCAACAAATGGTGAGAGTCCCAATCAACTAGTGAAAAAAATGACTAAGTTGATGGAGCTGAATCCTACATTACACACATCTCCTAGTAGTGGACAGGAGGATGTTGGGATTGGGAGCATAGCACCTATTCCCTTTCCCAGTTTTATGGACAATTGATGGGAACTCAAGTAGATGGGAGAAATTCCAATTTTTTTGAAGCGATAAAGTTTTGTGATGTATTTAGAATATCTAAGATAGACTTATTTTTTATGTGAACTAAACCATTCTTACATTACTATTTAAATGTATTTGTATTGTTATAATAGTTTGGTTGTTGGTCATGGTGTAAAATATGTAAAGTTTAGAAATATAAATAGTTCATCATAGAGATATTATAGAATTAATTTATTTTAAATAATAGAAATAATCATAACAAATAGATAGAAATAAAAAATAATAATTTTATACAAAAAGTTCTAATTTATTTTAAATAATTAAATAATAGAAACATCGTAGAATTAATAATTCAGTATAATCATAACAAATAGACACTAAACAATCCCAAATTCAAACATATGAAGGTCCAACTAGAATAATGACTTTAAATAACCAAATACCAAAGCCAAACAAAGGAAATGGGACTTTTACCTTAAATGAATAAATTACATGAAGAAGGGTGGCTGGCTGTTTGGAAATCTACTTATTTTTCTTCTCTCCCTCCTGTCATCCAAGAGAACATGCAATGAAAGAAAAATATCGTCACAATAAGAAAATATGAAAAATATTTTTCTAGCTTTAAAAAAATTGGAGACATCAAAACATAAAATCTAGATTCTAAACAAATCAAAACATAAAATCTATGATTTAAACTAAATCTCATCACTTATGCATCATAATAATACGATCCACCTTAGTCATGTGGACAGTCTTGGGGAAGAGGTTGCAACAATGTATTTGGATCCAGTTGATCACTCTTTCTCTCTCTCCCTCTCTCTGTATTCAATCTAATGAGCCAACTGGATCTGCTCGACATTTTAATGTCTCAAGTATTGCCTCGTGGTCTGACTCGCGAACTCTCCAAAGATTCTTATTATGTGGTTTTCCACCATATTTTATCAAGTGGACATTTGATGCGACAACAAGATTTGAATAATGAAGAATCTTCCTCTCTGTTTGCCAATCCTCGAATAACCACAAGTTAGGGTTCTTCATAGAATATTGTCTAAGCCATGTGCCGGTTACAACCACCGCACCGACATGGTACTCTAAACCTTCACCATCTATAACCGAGTGATCCAATTTTTGTTTGGCTTGAACACAACGACACAAATAATAATATGTCCCTTCTTCATTGTCTTTAGGTGCAATAACAGCAAAAACATGGCCTGCAGTGACAAATGTAAAAAATGCGGTCATTAATTTAGAAAATACTTGCGTAAAAGTTATAAAGTTACATATTGAAATTACAAAGATATATAAATATATATATTACCAGGTTGCACTAGATTAGACAAGCGGTCAAAGTCAATAGACGATTCCATCTGTACCATTTCCAGTGCTTGTGGGGGACGATAGGTGTCAATTGGGTCCAAAACCCGTATACCCCATTTTTCCACCCATTTAGTCGACTCACAGTCATCCCAATTTTCCTCTGCACATGATGGACAATAGCATGCCATTTTTTGTGTGTGGATACTCCATGAACCTGCATCAGAGTTTCTAAAAGAGTGCAACTCACTGGATCCTGTTAGTGTGCAACAATCCTAATATGGTGCAATGTTAGTATTATCTATCAACCAAAAAAATCTACGAACCGTAGACTCACCTTCCTTACCTGGACCCATTGTAGCGTTACACCACTGAACGATGGATTTTGCATATGTCAATATTGCTCCATCTTTGTACTTTAGTTCTTCACGAGCTAAGGCTCTTTTGATGCATGCGCCTGCACCATCATGCTCTCCCTTTCCATGACCAACCTCTGTGAAATTCCACATGTATTGAATTCTACACAACTTGAGCATCCTGCTCAACCAATAGAACGTCCGTGCATTCTTGAATTGAGATGCACAATTGTCTAACCAAATAATGTGCTAATGATATGTGATGACCCTGTTAGCCAAATCTCCATAAAATAGTTGAAAATAACTGTGTACGAACTCCGTAAAATGTGATCGATCATCGCTGATGTAAAAATGGTACTCCCTCAAAATCTTCATGTCATCCTCTGTACTTGTAGGTGAATGCATGAATGTTATGTGAACAAATATGGAAACCTGTTGAGAAGTATAATACTTTGCTTGCACCTCATTTTGTGGTTGTAGTGTGTAGTTCTCTGCGAAATCTACAACCAAAACAATGGTATCCAGTGGAAACGTATTCTTGCACAACTTGAATTGCAAATCCAGCCATCGAGCTCTATGGGTATGCCTTGCATACTCGTAAATAATGTTTTCACGAAAAATCTTCATGAACTCATACACTGGAATCTTTTCAATGACTAAATCGCATCTTTTACCATGTTTCCCATCTTTTAGAGCATATGTCACTGTCTTAAATTTTCCATAATCTACTATTTCATTTCCAATTGCATGTGTACTATCCATATGTTGACAAGTTGATAAAAGTTGCAAAGAACCACAAAATAAGCACGTACCATCCAAGCATGATGTCTTGTAAAATTGTTGGTCGTCCCTTATTTCACATAAAATGTTGGATATGAATTCCCTTGAAGATCTTGGTGGCTCATTTATGTCACAATCCTACAAAATAAATTAAGAATGCAAAATTACGCATATATGCCTAAAAACATCAAAATGGTTAGAAAATTCAATATGTATCCTACAACAATAAGTTGTGCATGTGTGATTTATCTTCACATAAAAAGGTTTACCCATCTCAAAAAATCTTTGACTTATTCGAATTTGAGGATACATACCAATAAATTTTGCAAAAAATTGTGTCTGAGTTGTGTCCAAAAAATGTTTCGCATGTGGCTCGCGATTTTGGCTACCAATCCTCCTTCTTACAACATCTCTTTGATTAGGGGAAACACTTGTGTTATTTTTTCAAAAATCTTTGATCAATGATTTCAAAGCTTCACTAATTTCTTTATCCTTTCGCGGTAGTCTACCGCTAAATTTTCATAACTCATTTTTTGTTGGATCTTCCAATCTCTCACACCTTAGCATGGCTCTCCTTAGAGTACCTCTACCAATTTTTAATATTTTTCTTGTCTTTCTCATGAGTCGAGCTTTCTTCATTTGGCTACTTACTATTGTCAATGTAAGTACTCGTCTTGTGATATTACTATCTTTGGTGCGTGATTTAGAACCCACTTTGTCATAAGCATTCATTAGATTCTTTACAATGTTTTTTTCATTTGAATCATCCATCGTTCTTAGCCCAAGAATCTTCATGATAGGCCTAAATTTTAAATTCCTCATCATTTCAACAAATAATTGGCATTGACCTGTAATATTTAATTCATCAAAAAATAATCTCCACATACGATTAACTTTTCTTTGACAAGTACGCTTGCTAATCTTGTCAGGCATTGATTTCAAAATGTTACTATCAATATCAATTAAATATTTTGGTCTTCTAAAACAAATTCTAGAAGGTGTTATAATCTCTTCAATTCTCTTAACATTTTGAACATCAACATAAGGTTGAGTGTATTGCGTACCTTGAACCGAAGATGATGTGCCTTGGAAATAAGATGCAAAAGATGGAATATCACCTACTTGATGTGTTGATGTTGTGCCTTCAACATGACATGATGGAGTGTGTATATCGTCGGATCTACAAATCGGTGTCTCTTCAACATGAGAGGACGATATGACTTCAACATTGGAAGATGGTGTAGCAGACGATATGACTCCAACATTAGAAGATGGTGTAGCTTCACAATTCAATTGTCTTCTTGAGCGTAACAGTCTCATTCGTTCTCTTTGTCTTTCCAATTCTTCCTCTTTGTTTCTTGGTACCAGTGGTTCTTGATCCTCTTCGAAAGTCAATTCTTCATTATTGCTTTGCGATTTTCTTTGCTCATGTAGTAATTTCATTTTATCTCTTTTAATTGCCAAATCTCTCTCCCTATCTTCATTTGTTTGATTTTTTGGTTTCTTTCTTGGCATGATGATGATTTCTACATGTCAAATTATTCAAACATTTGAATTACTTAAAATGTGTAAATTACAAATTATTCAAATACATATAAAAATTATAATTATTTGAATGAATACACAATATATATATATAAAATGACTTATCAAATTTCTAACTATTTCGAAATAACATTTCATTGAAACATACAAATTTCAATGAATTCACTATATATTAAACAAAATGTCAAATTATAATCAAATTTGTATCTATATATCAACAAACAATATTTAAAATAGATTGCACTAACCTTTTCTATACAAGGAATATTCAAAAAGTCTTCAAATCGTGTATCCAATGATTGAATTTGGTGTTTGCTAGCTTCCAAAAGTGTTTGCCACCTTGAAATAGTGTTTGTTAGCTTGAAATAGTGTTTGCCACCTTGAAAGAGTGTTTGCTATGTTGAAACCCACAATTTTTGTCAGGATAACAGAGTGCAGAACAGAACAAAAGCAGAGAATGAATGAAACGGGCCCCAAAGTTGCTTTTTGACCATTTTTAGGTGATTTCACATAGTGTGTACGTACTATAGCGTGTACGCACTTTATGAGAACACATCACTCTCCACCCTCCCTACTCTCTCTCTCTCTCTCTCCCTACTCTCTCTCCCCTCTCCCATCCCCTACACTCTCTCTCTCTCCCCTCTCCCATCCTTTACTCTCTCTCGCTCTCCCTCTCCCACCGCCTACTCTCTCTATCTCTCTCACCCTCTCTCCTCTCCCATCCCCTACTCTTTAGATCTCTCACACACACTCCCATCCTCCCTCTCCCACTTCTTACTCTCTCTCTCTCTGCCACCTCCTACTCTCTCTCACACTCTCTCCCATCCCCTACTCTCTCTTACACACACTCCCATCTGCCCCTTTCTCCCATCCGCTACTCTCTCTCTCTCTCTCTTGGGCTACTCTCTCTCTCCCCTCTCCCATCCCCTAAACTCTCTCTTTTGCAAATACACACTCCCATCCCCCTCTCTCTCCCCTCTCCCATCCCTTACTCTCTAGATTGCTCACACGCACTCCCATCCCTCTCTCTCCTCCTCTCCCACTCTCTCTCCCACCACCTACTATCTCTCTCTCTCTCTCTCTCCCATCCCCTACTCTTACTCTCTCTCTCTTCAATCCCCAACTCTCTGTCACACTCTCTCCCATCCTCTACTCTCTCTGACACTCTCTCTCATCCTTTCACTCTGTCTCTCTCATCTCATACTCTCTCTCTCTCTGCCACCTCCTACTCTCTCTCACACTCTTTCCCATCCTTTCACTCTGTCTCTCCCATCTCGTACTCTCTCTTTGCCACCCCCTACTCTCTCTCACACTCACACTCTCTCCTATCCCCTACTCTCTCTCTTTCATAAACACACACACACACACACACACACTCACACTCCCATCCCCCCTCTCTCTTCTCTCCCATCCCCTACTCTCTAGATTTGTCACACGCACTCCCATCCCTCTCTCTCCTCCTCTCCCACTCCCTCTCCCAGGTCACCTACTATTTCTCTCTCAAGTTCTCTCTCTCCCTCTCTACTCTCTCTCTCCCATCCCCTACTCTCTCTCTCTCTCTCTCTCTCTCTCTCTCTCTCTCTCTCTCTCCCATTCCCAACTCTCTCTCACACTCTCTCCCATCCCCTACTCTCTCTCACACTCTCTCCCATCCTTTCACTCTGTCTCTCCCATCCCGTACTCTCTCTCTCTCTCTTCCGCCCCCTACTCTCTCTCTCACTCTCTCCCATCCTTTCACTCTATCTCTCCCATCCTTTCACTCTGTCTCTCCCATCCCGTGCTCTCTCTCTGCCACCCCCTACTCTCTCACACTCTCTCCCATCCCCTACTCTCTCTCTTTCACAGACACACACACTCTTATCCCCCCACTCTCTTCTCTCCCATCCCCCCTATCTCTCTCCCTCTCCCTCTCCTATCGCCTACTAGATCTCTATCTCTCAAGTTCTCTCTCTCCCTCTCTTCTCTCTCTCTCTCTCTCTCCCATCCCATCCCTTACTCTCACTCTCTCTCTCTCCCATCCCCTACTCTCTCTCACACTCCCATCCCCTAATCTCACTCACTCTCTCCCATCCCGTATGAGCTCTCTTCGCCACCACCTACTCTCTCTCACACTCTCACACTCTCTCCCATCCCCTACTCTGTCTCTCTTACACACATTCCCATTCCCCCCCTCTCTCTCTCCCTCTCCCACTCCCTCTCCCACTGCCTACTTTCTCTCCCCCATCCCCTACTCTCTCTCTCCCCTCTCCCATCCCCTACTCTCTCTCTTTCATAGACACACACTCCCATCCCCCCCTCTCTCTCTCCTCTCCCATCCCCTACTCTCTAGATTTGTCACACACACTCCCATCCCCCCTCTCTCTCCCTCTCCCACTCCCTCTTGCACCACCTACTATCTCTCTCTCTCAAGTACTCTCTTTCCCTCTTTACTTTCTCTCTCCCATCCCCTACTCTCACTCTCTCTCTTCCATCCCCTACTCTCTCTCACACTCTCTCCCATCTCCTACTCTCTCTCTCTCTCTCTCCCTCTCTCTCTCTCTCTCACCCCCATCTTGAACAAGCTCTCTCTACCACCCCCTACTCTCTCTCAAACTCTCACACTCTCTCCCATCCCCTACTCTATCTCTCTTATACACATTCCCATTCCCCCTCTCTCTCCCATCCCCTACTCTCACTCTCTCTCTTTGCCACCCTACTCTCTCTCACACTCTCACACTCTCTCCCATCCCCTACTTCCTCTCTTACACACACTTCCATCCCCCCTCTCTCTCCCTCTCTCACTCCCTCTGCCATTGCCTAATCTCTTTCTCTTCCATCCACCCTCTCTCTCTCCCTCTCCCACTCCCTCTACCATTGCCTACTCTCTTTCTATCCCATCCCCTACTCTCTCTATCTCTCTCTCCCCTCTCTCATTCCCTACTCTCTCTTTCACACACACCCATCCCCCCTCTCTCCTCTCCCATCCTCTACTTTTTCTCTCACTCGCTCTCCCTCTCCCACTGCCTACTCTCACTCTCTCTCTCTCTCTCTCTCTCTCTCTCTCTCTCTCTCTCTCTCTCTCTCTCTCTCCCTCTCTACTCTCTCTCTGCTACCCCCTACCCTCTCTCACATTTTTACACTCTCTCTCTTTCTCTCTTACACACATTTCCATCCCCCCTCTCTCTCTCCCTCTCCCACTCCCTCTCCCATTGTCTACTCTCTCTTCCATCCCCTACTCTCTCTCAAGCTACTCTATCTTCCCCCTCTCCCATTCCCTACTCTCTCTCTCTTTCACACACATGCACTCCCATCCTCCTCTCTCTCGCTCTTCCTCTCCCACTCTGTCTCCCACCACCTACTCTCTCTCTCTCCCCCATCCCCTACTCTCAATCTCTCTCTCCCAACTTGTACTCTCTCTCACACTTCCTCTCTCTCCCATCCCCTACTTTCAATCTCTCTCCCCCATCCCGTACTCTCTCTTTGCCACCTCTACTCTCTCTCTCTCTCACACTTCCTCTCTCTTGCATCTTGTACTCTCTTTGCCACCCCTACTCTCTCACATTTCCTCTATCTCCCATCCTATACTCTCTCTGCCACCCCTACTCTTTCTCACTTCCTCTCTCCCCTCTCCCATCCCCTACTTTCTCTCTATCTCTCTCACACACACAAATAGCCATTCCCTCGCCCCACCCCCCCAACTCTCTCTTGGTTTTGGTTTGCAATTTAGGTCTCAATAGTGCGTGCGCACTACCTCGAATTCAATAGCATTTTAATAGCGTGTGCGCGCTATAGGGCACACGTGCTATTCAAAGCTTTGCATTAAAACCAAGCCTAAGGCTTGGTTTTGCCTTGGAGATCCAACCCAAAGGTTTGGAGTTTATAAATAGGTCTAAGACGTGTTTTCTAGCAAACATACAAAAAATGATTGATTTTTCTTGTGTGCTCCCCTTCAAGATTCCTCGTGGTTGGGTATCGATAAGATCAGGTTACATAACATTATAGGTCTCTGTGTTAGCTATCTAACCATATAATTTATTTTTAATTTGAACTATTTTAAGTCTTTCATCTATAATTTCTTTTAAATGTATGTTCATTTTTTGTCAAAAACCACCGTGTACTAATTGGGCTATAGATTTTAGCTCATTCATCGAATTTTGTAACAACTTAGTTTTTTAGAAACTAGACTCCATTCTACACACTTTGAAAAAAAGAAGTTTTGATTTTAGATTAGTTTTCAATCATTTCTAGGGGGAGCACACAAATATTTCACGTTTTTGGGATGGGTCTAATTTAAAAATTCATTAAAAAAAATACACATTATAAAATTACCCGAAAAATTTGGGATAAACTACATAGTGTTAGGTAACTTTTGACCGGAGTGATTAAAGAATTTCAAAAAAAAAGTTAAAATTTTAGGGGGGCCACACTTTGTACTATGTTATGTTTTCTTGGAATAAACAGTACCACTTTCTGTGGCCCCCTTTTTTGAGGACCTAAAACTAAACCATTTTGAAAAAAAATTAGTAGTTTAGAAATTAGATTCAAAGGACTATGACTTTTGTTTTTGTCATATCTTAAAATTTTGAGCGTAACTATCTTCAAATTCTTGTTGAAGTCCAGAATTTGTTGATTTCAAGAAAAAGGTGTCCACTTATACCCCTCTTTTGGCACCACAACTTGGTGCACTTACCCAGAGGGAAAGAGGTTAAGGGGAATATATACACACACACACAGAGAGAGAGAGAGAGAGAGAGAGAGAGAGAGAGAGAGAGAGATCCTCTCGTAATCTATTTTTAAGAGAGAAGGTGGGGTAGAGAGTAAAATGATGGTAAGATAGGGAGGGTGGAAAGAAAGAGATGGTTATTAGGGGGAATATCTAGACAAAGTAGAAAGGGATGTGTGTGTGTGTGTGTGTGTGTGTGTGTGTGTGTGTGTGTGTGTGTGTGTGTGTGTGTGAGAGAGAGAGAGAGAGAGAGAGAGAGAGAGAGAGAGAGAATGGTTTATATTTTGTTTTTAATAAAGAGTGAACTAGTGGTAGGGTCCAGATAACTAGAGAGTGAGAGTAGGTATATTTATATGGATTAAGAGAAGGTATATTTAGATGGATTATGAATTGATGTGTGTGTGTGTGTGTGTGTGAGAGAGAGAGAGAGAGAGAGTTCTAACCATAACTAACATCTTAACTCTAACTCTAACTCTACACATAAACTCAACCTTGAACTCCAATTGTAAACTTTATCCTAACCTCTATTACCTTAACCATATGCATGTATACCGTAATATGAACTCAAATTAACTATAATCTAATACTAACCCTAATCCGAACACAAAATCATAATTATAACCCTAACCATTATAAAATTTAATTATAGTTGTTAAACATAATAATACTATTTACCACTTTAATATTAATCTCACATGACTCCTAACCCTAAACCTCAAAGTCTAGTTGTTCCCCTAGCCATATTCCTAATGCTAAATCTACCTATAACCCTACTTCTAATGAGGAATCATTTCACTAAGTCTATTTGTGTCCCTATCCATAACCATGTCCCTAACTCTAAGCATACAACATATAAATTAAAGGTCTACATAATTCAAAGTTGAATAAATTAATAACATTATACTAAATTGAAGAAAAATAGTCATGTCTTCTAATTATGCAACTAAAGTACTATATATACAATATGTTTAAAATATCTAAAAGAATACTTTGATACTAACCTTACGAAAATAGAACTAATAATTGCACTCTGAACCCTAAGCCTAACTGCAACCATATCCATAATAGAGTTTTAAAAATGATCTATTTAAAATATATATATTATAAAAAATTTCAAAAAAATAAAAATAGAAAAAAATTATTATTATCATCCAAAATCTTCAAAAATATCTTCCAGGGTGCACGACGACTACTACTAACTTATATATACTTATATATATATAATATTCTAAGAGTAATCCTTCTCGAGGCACCTATTTTTCATCAAATCATAAGTTTTTTTGTGTGGGTTAGGATTTGATGAAAAATAGGCACCTCGAAAAGGATTACTCTCGACATATATATATATATACACATATGTACATATATATGTACATATGTACATATATATGTATGTATGTATATATATGTATATGTATATGCATATATATATGTATACATATACATGTACATGTACACGTATACACACACACACACACACACACACACACACACACACACATATATGACAATAGAAGGCATTAACATGACCAAACCATCATAAAAAATGACAATCAAAGGCATTAAGTTAATGTTTACTAATTTGACATGTATACAAAACAAATATCATATTCACAAATCATACTTACTTTTCAAATTTCGCTAAACAATTCTTTGCAAAATAAATCGTATTCTTATTGTGTAGAATGTAATATTAAAATACCCCAACACAGACTTTGAGCAATGAATCAATTTTACTGACTAAAACAATGCTTACATTTGGATCGCATTTGTTGAATATTTTATACTAGCAGTTGCACGTTTTTGTACGTGCAACAATGAGCCGATAGGATTGATTTGTTTTGTTGAATTGAATGAGAAAAATTGATCATAAATAGTAATTAGAACATAATTAAATGACTTTCCAAAGCTTTAATAAGTTGATAGCATATTGATAAAGAGCTTCTTGAGAAGTATTGAATGCAACAACACCACATATACAAGGTTAGTATGATTGTACTAAGTACATGAATGGTATACACAATGACCTTATGAGTATTACCATTTAATAAAAAATTATGAATACAGAAAAATAGGGAAATGGTATAATGACAATGTTTGAGAGAGAGAGAGAGAGAGAGAGAGAGAGAGAGAGAGAGAGAGAGAGAGATGGGGGGGCAAAATAATGAGCATAAGTGTGTATTAATGACAAAATTAGTAAAAAATGTTAGCCTTAATTGAAATGTAACCTTAATTATATCCTAATCTTAATTAAATATTAACCTTAACTAAAACCTAAACTAATTATATCAAATTACACATTATTTAAAACTTAATTCTATTTTAATTGTAGCCATGAATACAATATTTCTCTTGTAACTATGATAGAAACCCAATCCTAATTGAACCCTAATCCTAACCTTACTTGAATCTTTACACTAAACCTATTGATTAGGATAATGGTAAGGGTTAAGTTATAGTTAAATAATGGTCAACTTTAGGACATACATAAAATTTAGTGTTAAGTTTTTAAGGTTTGGATTAGGTTGTGTGTACGAGTTAGGGATACAATTATTATTAGACTATTATTAGCACTATAACTAGGTTTAAGGTTTTAAGATTTCATTAGTTTAGGCTAAGGGCTAGTATTATGATTAGGTTATAGGTTTAAATATATTTATAATCATTTACCTAATCTTAATAATACTACTAATCCTAACCTTAAACCAAGTACTCGATTATAATTATAATTATAGTCCAAAATCTAACACTTACCATAAGATTATTCATATCTCAACCTCTAACCATAACCTGTAATTAGTCTAATCAAACTCATAACTAAAATGCAATTATCATTTGACACTAAAAACATAACTACGATCTTGAGCAAAAACATATGATCATTTTAAATTTATGCCTCTAATGTTATTTTTAACTATAATATTAACCCTTATCCTAAGCTTTACCTAATAATAAACATAAAGATACCCACATCTATAATAAAAAAATCCAGTCCTAATCCTAAGAGCAACAATAACCCTAAGGTTAACCTTGACCCTATCTCTAGTGGTAAGCATGATGCAAATTTGCTAATCATAATCCCTACCCTTGATCCTAAGCACAAGTTGAATCTTAACTTAAGTGTAATTATCATTCTAACATAAAAACACTAACTACTATCTTGAGAAAAAAGCTATGATAATTTTATTGTATCCCTCTAATACTATTTCTAACTATAATATTAACCCTTATTCGAAGCTTTACCTAGAAATAAACATAAAGATGCTCCTAATCCTAAGAGTAACAATAAACCTAATGTTAACATTTACCCTAGTTTTAGTCCTAAGCATGATGTAAATGCTAATCATAATCTTAACCCTTGATCCTAAGCACAACTCTAGCTTGACCTTAACCATAAACCTAATACTAACCCTAACCTTGATGTAAACCCCAACCCTAGCCATAACTCTAATCATAACCATAACTCTAAACCTTGACCCTATCTGTAATTCTCTCTCTAAAACCATAAACCAAATTAACACTGTAACCATATCTAAGTTTGATATTTAATATATAAATTTTCCAATTGATATATAACACTACTTTATTTCAAATTGTAAGGTAGATTCACTATTTTTTTTTTTTCTTGTAATTCATTTAGTCAAGAATCAAGATTTTTCAAACATAAATTTTTAATATCTATTATATTTGATAGTAGAAATATTGGATAAATACCATTACAAATAAAAATTATCAAATAGCAATTTAATATTTTTTATTATATTTATTTATACTAATACATTTATGTTAAATATATTTTGTATTTTTATTAATAAAATAAAACTTATACTATACAATGGTAGAATTTTAGTGACTTTAAATAGGTACAATATCTTTTTAGTTGTGAAATTTAAAATATAGAAATTAATCTACATGTATAAATACTCTTTTTATTCTATTTTCCTTTTTGTATGTAAATCAATTCAACTTTCAAAATTAAAATAAATTCCTTTCTTAAAATCTGAATCGGTCTATAAATCTAAAACTAAAATCTAGATATATGAAGAATCTTTCTAAAAATATTTTGAAAATAAATTCTTTTCTTAAAATCTCAATCGGTCTATAAATCTAAAACTAAAATCTAGATATATGGAGAATCTTTCTAAAAATATGTCGACATAAAATCTTTCTATTTATCTAAAAATTAGAAACTATCAAGACAAATTGATCAGAATCTTTCTAAAAATATTTTGAAAATAAATTCTTTTCTTAAAATCTCAATCAGTCTATAAATCTAAAACTAAAATCTAGATATATGGAGAATCTTTCTAAAAATATGTAGACATAAAATCTTTCTATTTATCTAAAAATTAGAAACTATCAAGACAAATTGATCTAAAACAACTTATCCAAAATGTAAGTACTCTAAACAGCTACAGATCTTAAAAAATACACAAGTCTAATAAATCCTATATTGAGTAGAAGGACAATTTAAAGACATGCAACCTAAAATGATTGTACATGGGAAAGGAAAAAAACAAGTTCAAAGGAAATATTTTGATACAACCAATCAATACAAGAGGGAAAAATTAGAGAAACAAATAGATAAGAATAGAAAGAAATTAAAGAAAATAAAAATAATTTATAATAATTTTAAAATAACCCGAGAGCAACTCAAATAACCCATTTTCCGGTGAGGCTGACAATTTTCCAGCGAAAAATTGTAAAAACCGGGAGCAAAGCTCCCACATATAAGCCTATCGGCTTAATTAATAAATTGATGTTACTTATTTTACTCATGTAAAGATTTTCAAATAGATTAAATCTTTTTATAAATAAAGAATTATCAAATATACTTAATCCCAAATCACATTCTCTAATTTATTATTTATGAATAAAATGATCATCTCAAAAAAAATTTACATAAAAAATCAATTATGAAAAAATATTAAGAAAAAAATATGGAAAAAAAAACAAAAATATTTTTTAAAAACTAAAAACTAAATCAATTTAAAGAAAGATAAAAACTTCAATTAATATAAAAACAAAATTAATTTAAAAAGTTAAAAACTAAATTACTTTAAAAAATAAAGTAAAATATTCTAAAACTAAAAACTCATTTTTAAAAAAAAATCAAATTAAGATTTTAAAAAGAAAACTCCCATTAATTTGCTATTTTGAAATTATATACTAATTTCTTTATTAAAAAAATGAGAAAATGAATAAAGTGAAAAGGAAACCAAAAAAATCTAGTTTGTTAAAATATAATTGAATTTTTTTTTTAAAAAATTAATATTATTTATACAATATTATAACATAATAAAATTATTTTAATATATATTATTAAATAATCTATAATATATTTAATTAAATATTATTTATAAAAAGTTTATATATTTACAATTGCTTATTATATAATAGGTTAAAAAACTAGTAGAAATTTTTTTTTTAAAATCATAATTATTTATTCACTTGAATGATTAATTTATTACTTATATTATTTTATCATTTAAATTACATAAGAATTATTTTATTTATCTACTCTCAAACCCTAGTTTCATATTTTTATAAACATAACTGAAAATAAAACAAACAAAAAAAGTATATTGTTTATACTGTACTATAACACAACCTAGTTATTTTGATATCTAATATTAATACATATCAAATATTTATAATATATTTTATTAAATATTTCATATATATTATTTTTAAAAAAAATCTACATATTTACATTGTTTATTATATATAAGTTAAACAATTACTGAAATTTTAATTTTTTAAAATTATAATTTTAAAAAAAATATTTAAAAATATTTAAAAAGTTTAAAAATAAAATAACAAAATAGAAAAGTTAAATTACAATAAATAGGAAAGGAAACTTACCAATATTATGAAACAAATCATTATTAAAAAAAGAAACTAGATCTCAATGGAAGAACAAATCTTTCCTCTAGCATGGCGTTGCAAACGAAAAAGACCAGGACTTAAAAGACATTTGCTAAGGAGATAACTGTACAGATTGGATTAAAACATCTAATATCCTCCTAGTTTTTCTGAATATTAATAATCGACAAGTTCTTTGTTGAATACTAGATATACGGCTTTTTACTACACCAAAAAAGCTTTACTATTTATTAAAAAGATTTAATACAGAAATCATAAATCATAAATCTATGGAAGATAGAAACTCAATCCCGAGCTTGATTTACTGCTATTATGAGTGGTACAATATCTATAAAACCGCGGCGAAAAGCAAGTCGTGGATGAAGAATACCGTCTATGCCAGCAGTATAAGAGAGGAGACTTGTCATGAACAAGAGAGCAAATTTACCATAGCTGTGAAACAATCATTGACAGAAATTTAGATTTTAAATTGAGAGCAAATCTTTTACTGTGGCATCGCATCGCAAAAGGGAAAAATCAGGAAATACTTTCTGCAAATTTCAAACAGGAGAATGGCATTTGCTAAGGAGATAATGAGAAAAATTGTGACTCCAGCAAGCCATCTTATTAAAGAATGTGCAGTGAAGTGCTTCAACTACATCCGGAGAAAGCGCACATTTGAACAAGTTGAAGAGGAAACAAACAGTCTGAAAAATCTAGAGCAAGAACAGAGGAAAAAGGCAAGGACAGTAAACTATGATTTTGGCTCTAATTCTGGCTCTAATTCCATGGAAATAGATCAAGCAAAGAATGTGCAAAATTCAGAGAAAGAACAGAGGGAAAAGGAAAGCAGAGCTACCCCTACTCCCATCAGTATAGCTAAAGATTACATGGGTGCAGAATCTCGTCAGCATTTTAAAAAGAACCCAACACAGTCTCGAAATATAAGTGAAAGAGAGGTAGGAATCCGTGTTTGACAACATTTTTTCCAATTTTTTTGATGATTTTCTTTGTTTTGGGCTTTCATGGTTGAAGATAAGTTGTTTAATAAAGTGATGTGATCTTAAAACAGAGAAGAAGATTAGTATTTGGAGACCCCATAAGGAAGAGGACCCGACAAAGGACCACACCTTACATCTCATTGGGTAATTCTATTTTATTCAACGACTTAAATAATTAAACCTTCTTGATTTAATCAAATCAATTATTTGTCATTACATGCAAATAAATCTAAATCTGGACGAAATTTACTGATTGCAGTTTACAAGAAAGCAACGGAAACAAGGAAGCGGAATTATTTGTCAGCGTTTGAGTTCCAATTGCAACAACAGTCAAGAGAGACGTCTCAAAATATTTTAGAACATTTGGAGCAAGAGCAGTCACTTCTTAAACAAAAGTCTGAAGCTACATTAAACTTGACTGATGATCTTCAAGTTCTATCAAGATCTTCAGAACCTTTGGCCTCTACATTTAAAGGTGCATCTCCCGTAGAATTTTTAGGCATTCTGAATGTAATTTTTCGGGCATGCAACTTTAATGTTCATTTCATTCTATATCTAATTTTATGGGATGCTTCCTGTGTATACAATTATCAAAAAAAATTATGCATTAGCTGAAGCAGCCTCCTTAACAAGCAAAAACGTTTTGTTTTTATTTTTTTCCTCTGCGTTTGAATAATTATATCTTTTTTTCCAAGAATTTCTTCTTGTTTGTTTGGCAGAAAACTTGATTCCTATATCAAGTTCAAATGGTGACCTGTCTACATCAAACGTTAAAATACCTGCATTAGGCATAAGTTCTTGCAACGTGTTCCTTGGGCTTTGTGGAGCATCATCTAATGTCACTAATACTACTGAAAGCATAGCAGTGGCTACAACTAGGCTTGATACTAAGTCTCTTTTAGGACATGCCCCATGCAACGTCTTCCTTGGGCCTGGTGGAGCATCATCTAATGTCACTAATACTACTGGAAGCATAGTAGTGACTACAACTAGGCCTGAAACTGAGTCTCTTTTAGGACATGCCCCATGTTCTATTCGAACTACAACTTCTGCAATTCAAGACAAGTTGGAGGCCGAAAGAACAGTGACTGCACTACAGCTTGAGCTAGGTCAAAAAGTTTTAGAAACATTGCTTCTTGATTGTTTGGGAGAAACGTCAAGTTCAAATAGCCTCCTCTCTACATCAAATTTTACTGGACTAAAGCTTGAACTGGGTCATAAGATTTTAAAAAATTTCGATGGGATAGTGTCTTCTCTCACAGAAAAATCGCAGGAAGTCCCTGAATTTGAGCAAGCATTTCAAACAAATGATAAACTTCCCTCAACAAATTCTCAAGAAGCAAGTACATCCTATAGAATTGAAGATGCAACCATCCAACATTCTGATGCAGCAATCCAGCATTCTGATGCAGACACAACATTGCAGGTTCCATATAGTCCTCTGGTTCCAGAAAAGAGGAAAGACTTTCAATTTAGTTTTTTAGAGGTGCGTTGAGTTGATAATTGACTATATTATTGTTAAAAACTAATGCATAATGTATGCTTTCTTTTTTTTAATTTTCTAGTTTGATTGCATTTAGTTTGATTGCATTTAGTTTGATTGCATTTTGTGTTTTCCAGATAAATTTAAATTTGTTAAAGTATTAACTTGATTTAAACAAGCTAACCATTCGTGGACGTAAATGTAACAGAAGCGTGATGATGAGGGCCAAATAAGCAACACTGCTAAAAGAGATTCTTCTGCTCCAATACCAGAATATCCACATCATGGGCAAAAGCGGCGCCGCCTATAGAGCAGTGGGAAAATTATTTAGAAGGCAGAAACTATGATCTGCTGCTGCCATACCGGAATGTACAAATGTGGGGGAGGTGCATCTGAAGGTTAATCATTATCTGCTATCTTTTCTCTTATCTTTTGTATATTTCATTTTAATTAATGATTGATTATATATCACATTTCATATCAGGATATTGTTATTTGCCATTTGGTCCAAAATATCAGAAAAAACTACGATGGTAGTTTACTGTTTAAGAGGGCCTCCTGACAGTAAGATGTGGCAGTGGTAAATGAAGAACTTTTGAAAGAAACCTACATGGTATGTGTTTTGGACACGTTTTACAAAGTTCCTGTTTTACAGTGAAAAGTGATTTACTGATACTTACTCTGACTACAGCCAGTCAGCTTACCTTGTTGGTGTTATGTTCTTCAGCCATCCTAAGAAGATTTAATTTTTTCTTGAGGAATCATTTGTTTATCAAAGATTTAGTCTTGTATAGAGATTCTGGCTCGTTCCATCTGTCTTTAGTTGTCTAGGAGCTGGACACGTCTGGTAGGATAGAATCACAAAGGTCTTTTAACACTCTAGAGACTAGAAGCATAAAGGCCTATTTGAGGCACATGCCTTCCAAAATTCACTATTTGCAAGTATGCCACTGACATTCCATGAGGTTTTTCTGTTTAGAAAACTAGAACCTTTTCTCCCATTCTGTTTAATAACAGAAGTAATGAATTGAAGTAGCCTGGAAATTTTCTTATTCTATTTAACATGTATCTGAATTTTTGGTCTGTTACTTTAAGCATTACAATTGAGCTCGTCTTTATATTTTGCAGAAATGTGATGAGTAGATCATTTTTCCTGTCTCTACCTCAAAAATTAATACTCTGAAATTATTTGCAAGTATTTTATTTTTGGCTAGTGGGTGGATGTTGGATTAGATGAAACGGTTAATTTGCTTCATGTTACTCTCACACCTTGGAAAGAGAACACTTAAGACATTCATTAAATGGCAGATTGCATAAGTGCATTAAGAATTTTGTAGGAATACAATATGCCATATTAATCTGTTATCACATATTTTTGTTTGAGCAAGCAGATTCCATAAAGAGCAACCGTCTCTACAAATTGTCCACCTATCTGGAGACTATCGCGTAACTAATGCCATTACTCCCTGTGCAAACATCGGGTTAGTGCAGTTCCAGTTATTAATTGCAAATCAGAAACAATTCTAAAGCGCATACAGCTAAAAAGGAGCCCCCTTAACAAGAAAGAACTTTATGTTTTGTTTTTTCACATTTGAACAAATTATACTTTATTTATTTTCCAATAAATTTTGTTTCTTGTTTGCTTGGGAGAAGACCTTACGAGACCTGCCTCGGGCATCAGTTCTTGCAACATCCGCCTTGGACCTGGTGGAGCATCATCTGGTGTCACTAATGCTGGTGAAAATATAGTACGAATTACAATTATGCCCACCAATGCTCAATCCCTTTTAGGGCAGGCCCCATGTTCTATCACAACAACAATTTCCACGGCTCAATATGAGTGGAGACCACAAGAAATTTGACTGGGCTACATCTTGAGCTAGGTCAAAAGATCTCAGAAAAATTTGTTGATTTTCTGGCAGAAAACTTGACCCCTGTATCAAGTTGAAATAGTCTTCTCTCTTCATGAAATTTGACTGAGCTAAAACTTGAACAAGGTCATAAGGTTTTAGAAAATCTGAGTGGATAATGTCTTCAAGCAAGGAAAATCTCAAGAAGCTTCTGAATTTAAGCAAGTGCTTGAAGGGAATAACAAATTTGCGTATGGAATTGGGAATGTAGCTATCCAACATTCTGATGAAGACAAAGCATTGCATGTTCTAGATAATCCTCATGAAAGGCTTTCAATTGTTTACTAGAGGTATGTTAGGTCGATAATTGGCAATGTATGTGTGACTGCTACTGCATTATGCATGCTTTGTTTTTGCATTTCTGCAATATTTGATGGTGCTTTGTGCTTTCCAATTTTCTAATTATAACTTAATTTGAACAAGTTAATCATTTGTAAACCTAAATGTAACAGGAATCGGCTAATAAGAGCAATAGCAACAATGCTACTAGGGATTTTGCTGTCCTGGTACCTGAATATATACACCGCGTGAGAAAACGGTGCCGCCTATAGAGCAGTAACGATGGCATATGAAGAAACTATCATCTACTACTGCAGTGCCAGAGTATACACAAGAAAGTAACGGCGGAGATCGAGAAGCTGCAGAGCCACAAGCAGAAGCAGGGGCTTTCGACATCGACGACCGGAATTGCCAGTGGCCGCCGAACGCTTTGCCTTTGATGTGATGCAGATCTGCCCGTTCCAAAGCTTATCTGGACACGAGATTTAGGGTTTAGGGTTTACCTAAAACTCAAACCCTAT
Source organism: Cupressus sempervirens (assembly GCA_028749045.1). NCBI lineage: Eukaryota > Viridiplantae > Streptophyta > Pinopsida > Cupressales > Cupressaceae > Cupressus > Cupressus sempervirens. The sequence continues at coordinate 51,687,547 of CM053786.1, forward strand.
ACCCTAGACCAGAGGACGGAAAAACAAAAGTTATGTCGGATTTGAAGAAGTAATCTCTGCTGGCGGCTGTGCTTTTGAGGAGATGCAAGCCCGAATTCGCTGCCATGCTTTCCATGAACATTTCGAAACGAAACTGGTTTAAGGCGGAGTTTCAATAACCATTGCTATTTGAGAAGCGTCAATCTCAAAGGATGTTTGAGGATTTGATTTTCAATCGGCCTTCACGGTACTGGGGTTTGGCTTTGGCATTGGCAATACTTTGTTAAGTCAGATTTTATATTTTTGAAGATAATGAGCTTTGACCTTTTAAAAGCTGATACGCTTCTCCAGCAGGCTTCAGGGAATTGTCTCTGTAAAAGGCTTCTAGAGACTTGTAAACACTTTGAATATACAACAATCATGTTGTTTTCTGTTGTTGAAACGGTTTTATGTAATGAGAGAATGTGAAGGCCTGGTTATAACAGTATTTTCATTCTGAGAAGAATATGTATTTGCCGTTTTTTGGGTGCAATCTGCGGTTCGTATTCTGATCATGTTTTACAGCCTTACAGTCTTCACATGTATGCGGTGGTTAAACACAAGGCGCTATGAGGAGGAACTCTTGGAGAAACAAAATCCTAGTGCATAATAGTGCAGCGCATAAAGAGAGGACCTATGTTAAATATGTTTGGAATAAGAGATAGAATGTTTGCAAGTCCAATAGATAAGTTTGAAGAGACAAAATAGATATTTGGTGGAGTGATTGGGTCCTCTAGTAATTTAATAATGAATTTCCACAACCGCTTAGATTTAATCCAAAACAAAATCCACTTCTATCTTCTATTGAATTTGGATTAGATGAAAGATTGATAGATCAATTTAGAAGTAATGAATTTCCATAATAAGGAATGGAGTAACTCCACTTCTATCTTCTATTGAATTAGATGAAAGATTGATAGATCATTTTAGAAGTAATTAATTTCCATAATAAGGAATGGAGTATTTAACTAGGTTTAGAAATTTCTATTTAATTAAATTTGAAATATAAATAAAATAATAATTGAAATGAAATGTTTTCTTGAGTTCACAATAAAAAGGACATTTAGAAATTTGTGATAGATGATCAAAATTTTACAATAGATCTTCAACAAATATATTGAAATGTTTGAAAATATTGGAATAGAATATCAATATTTAAACTATGAAATTGGATATTAGATAACAATATTTTGAGATAATTTTGTTTGGTGAAATCTACAATTGCATAAATTTACATAAACCATGCACTTATAGTTTTGATCTATGTAAGGCAAGTGCTTACAACACAAGAGTAAATTATGAGTCTTTTATCTAGAAGGTCTTGGGTTCGAATCTACTTGAACTTAACTAATAATAATAATTACAACAAATAATAATAATTAACCTTGGCTTCAGTCTCTTGCCGATAAAAAATAAATTAAAAATTATTTATGTAAATCTATGAATTTGATTTCATCTTTATATTTTTAAATGTCACTTATGATTTTGTACATTAGGTCTTCAAATCTTTGGTAGCTCAACAAAGACTTAACATGTATTTGTACCTACTCATAGAAGATACTTGGTGGTGTCCAAAAATATTATTAGAAATTACATAGATACCATGAAATAAGGTGACTAGCTGCCCACCTTTTGCTTTAGTCAAATCTCTAGTAAATAAATCAATCATTTCCAAACACATTTTTTATTTTGTTCTTTAGGTCTGCCTCAATTTTCCCTAGTGGGGACTATTGAATAATAACACCAACTTTATAATTCACCTTCAAATTAAAAAAAGCATGACCATAATCCCAACCAAATTTGTCATTTTTTTATCTCCAAAATTGTAGAATGACATGCAACTCGCCAAACTTCATTTAATATAAGTACATGAGAAGGTTAACTTTTACAGTTTATAGCTTGTTCAGACTGGCCTCAACTTCCTCATGTAGGTGCATCATGTATGATCCTGATTCCTCCCTCCAATTTTGGTATTTTGGTTATTAGGTGGTTGTGTTTGGGTATTGTATGCATGTTTGTGTCAATTCATGATAATTTTTAATACTTTGGTATGTGTTTGCATCATTTGTGCATTATATTCTCATTGGTCAACTAGAGTCAACATTGGCCAGCAAGTACTCAAAGTTGAATTCTAGGTTTGTGAGTGAATAAAGTTGATATTGGCATGATATGGGGCCAATTAGATATGTGGATCGTATGTTAGTTTGAATGTAAGTTGTCAATAAAGTTACAAAATTGCAAAAAAAGTTGTGAAGATGTAAAAATATAACTTTTGGAGAAGTTGAAAGGTCATTGTGAATTTTGGTCATGTGGAGGCAATTGGGGAGTTAGAGAGTCATCTCTCATATTTTTTTAAGTTGGATAGAAGACAATTGAAAAGGTTAATGAAGTAAGGCATATATTCATGGTGAGTATTTACATGACTATGGTAACTAGTAAGCACAAATTCACTTGCAACCTTCAATTTCTTGACACATTGATATTTGTTAATGTATTAAGTGTTAAAACTAGAGTCCAAAAATTTATGAAGATAACCAACAATAAGAAAGAGAGGAAAATTGAAACACATAACACTAGAATTATCCTAGGAAAACCCTTCAAGAATGAAGGGAAAAACCTAGCCACACAACATAAATATATCCTACTGATAATGAAATGTTCAAGTGTACAATGTGATTCGCTTAATGTAATATATATATAAAAATAGGAGAGACTCTTCACATTATAATCGAAGGCCTCTTGAGATTCCCATAACTCCTATAATTAATTATAACTCTTTGAATATTCATGCCTCAATGCATGTGAATGACACATGTCAATTACATTTAATATTACAAATTAAGCGTAAGTGTCATTTTTCAGCTGAAGATGACAATTACAATAATAACGTCTAGATTTTGATAGATAAAGATCTCTATCATAGCTACAAGCTTTAGCACTTCCTCTTAGCAAGAGAGAAATCTTTAGCTGAATAGTCACATAAAGCTACAATAAAAAATGTCAATGATAAATTCTAATAATACGAATTCAAAGCATAATTAATGGAGTTACCCAACATGAAAACCTGTAATAATGAGTCATATTCATGTAATCACTCGACAAGAAAATATGTAACAATGAGTCATATTCATATCAGATGAACACATCCAATAAGAATGAAGCCTATAGGAATTTGATTAACAAAGATCAAATTTAAGTACCGCAAAACAAATTAAAAAAATTCACTCTCAAAATTCTAGATTCTATTAGACACCAAAATGATTAGAATAAGATAACTCACAGAATAATGATTTTACCGATTGCGTACAAAAAGAACCTTAGCATAGATCATAAAGGTTGCTTAGAAAATTAAGCAGAGAAAAATATCATAATAGTTGCTTGTTAATAGAGAAGAGAACAATAATAATCCACAAAAAATTAGAACAATCTCCTCTACAATAACTTCTCTCCACATATACTAATACCCAATACAGAACACACGCCACACACAACATTCTCAAATATGAAGAAGAGAATGCCAAAAACAAACATGAACATGGATAGATGCCTTCTTTTCAATTGACAACAATTACCTAAAGAAGAGCAGTGATAGCTGTAGAAACATGTACAAACTTGGATGAGTCAACCATGAAGACACTCGACAGTCTCCATGCCAAATGCTAGTGATAATAATAAAGATGACAACAATGGTGTAAGTAATAAAATGTCAATACACATAACAACATAGAAAATGGCATGTTGCTTCATTCCGCTCTCTCTTATAGATCTAATGTCATTGATTACATTTGGAATTAGAGACTGCATTCATTAAGATGATAGTCATACAGGAAAAAAGAAAAGCAGTAAGACTTGGTGGATCATAATCAGAAAGACATCAATAAGCATCGAAGAAAAATATTTTGAAGCCTCCTTCAAAAGGAATATTGCTATGAACTTCATTTGATTGTTCAAGTATAATCTATATCGAAATCGAGGAATCATTCAAGCTTGACTATAGACATAGACCCATGATATGATATGCGCAATCATAAAACAAGAAAGGCACAAAAATCACCAAAGTTGAAGAACATGCGCTCATGGCATGAGAGAGCTAGAACAAGCTAATGATGGAAGAAAAAAAAATACATGCATGCACTATAACACATATCCATAAAAAAATAGAAGGTTGATGTGAAATATAGTCTTTTTAGTAGTGTTTGACATAAAGTCCCGAACCCATAACCACTGACACCAATGCATTTCATGTGGAGGTGGAATATTGAGCAAAAAATGGAAAATGCTTGGGCCACCATAAGGAGGAGTAACTATTGATTTAATTTCTAGCACCGCAACACACTATCTTATGCAAAATAACCCTCCTGATACAAAAAATAAATCATCTCATGAGAAAATAATTTTAAACCGATCTAACACAAAGAAACAAAACATATCAAATATGATTGAAACTAAAAATAACCATAAAATTATCAAAGCCAAGAGAAAGATCACAATAGATAAATCATGATGCCAACAAAATATAGGGACTTAACAAAACTTCTGAGAAATATATGCACGTAAAAAAAAACTTTCTTTACTATTGTTGTCATCCTGGCTCTGATACCATGTTAAAACTAGAGTCCAAAAATTTATGAAGATAACCAGCAATATGAAAGAGAGGAAAACTGAAACATAGAACACCTGAATTATCCTGGGAAAACCCTTTGAGAATGAAGGGAAAAACCCATAAATATAACTTTATTGATAATGAAATGTTCAAGTGTACAATGTCATTCACTTAATGTGATATATATATATATAGGAGAGACTCTTCACACTATAACCGAAGGTCTCTTGATATTCCCATAACTCCTATAATTAATTATAACTCTTTGAATATTCATGCCTCAATACATGTTAGTGACACATGTCAATTACATTTAATATTACAAATTAAGCTTGAGTGTCATTTTTCAGTTGAAGATGACAATAACAATAATAATATCCAGATTTTTAACAGATAAAGATCTCTATTGCAACTACAAACTTTAACATTAAGGACATGGTAGTTGTTATTACTTTCACTTTAATTTCATTGATTGATTAACTTAATTGGATTTGAGGGCTTAGATAAATTATTCTTGTTCATAGTCCTTGTTCTAGCCTGCACTTAGGGTTTCTGTTTAAATGGCCTATTCCTCTTAATCTCACAAGTGAAAATTTGAGATCTTGTGTAGAAAGAGGGGTAGGCATGTGTATCATAGGATTTCCTTTCTATTTTACTTGTCACTCATCAAACCTTTTTAATAATCAATGATGTTATGGTTAGGCATACTTATGTGACTAACGAGGAAAGTGTAATAACATATAAGAGTGTAGGTTGAATAAAATGTAGAGGGGCCCTGAAGGTTGTTAGGAAATAAGTATAAATTTCTCTTCAAGTGTTGGCAATGTTAACTTAATCAAGTAGCCTTTGAATCATTGAAATTGGGGAAGCCTTAGTTGAATAGGCTTAAAACCCTCACTAATTGTGCAATATGGGGCTTTGCACCTTAGAAGTAACTTGGAAATTTAAAACCTTGGAATCTCATAGAGCTTCCAAATGGTTGTCCATATATCAAATTAGTCTAGATAGTATTTTGGACAAAATTGAAGTTATTGACCAAAAACTAAGATTGGAGGCCTTATTCTATCAGGTCTATTTTAGGCCTATAAGCATGTTCATGTTAGGGTAAGTGAACCAAGATGGTGTGCAAAGAGGGGGGCTATATGTAGACGCCTTTTTTTTGAAATCAGGTAAACCTGATCTTGGAAGATCGATTTGAGGGTCATGCACTCAAAATATGAAAATGTGTAAAGCACAAAAATTGTAGTATTCTGAATCGAGTTTCTAAACTACTAAGGTTTTTTTTAAATGGATAAGATTAAGAGGGTCAAACCCCATGCACACAAAAAAATGTTCCTATTTTTTTTTGAAAAACATAACATAATTGTTTATGTGTGCTCCACAAAACATATAGTTATACTTAGTATTTTACAAAACCCTTTGGTAAGATGATAGGTAAGAGTGAGATCTAAAATTTTTGTATTTTTTCATAATTTTCTAATGAGCATTTTTTTTCTATGATTTTTTGAAGTGACCCCATCCTAAAATTTTGGTACCTCTTTGTGCACTAGGCATAACTTGCATCGAAATAATCTAAAATCAACACTTTTTTAAAAAAGTGTATAGAATCATACGTAAAACAATAATATGTAATTTATTTTCCATTTGGTTAAGTAGATCAAAAGTATTATGATAAATGGTAGACATGTGTCTAAGAGGACTATCAAGACATTGATATATAGAAAAATTAACTTCACAATGAAAATCTTGTTCAAAAATTTTAAAAATTATATGGTTAGAAATGTAAGAAAATATGAGAGATTATGGTGGTAATTTTAGAGATACCTACTTGACCATTTGCAAAACTAATGAATTCAAAGATGAGAATTGATCTTAGAGGATGAAAAAATGTCTAAAGCAATGAAAATGGAGAGAAAATATCAACCCAACCCTTTGGGTCATTTAATAGGCCTATTACCGAGCCTAAACATGATTACACTTTTTATTAACAAAACATGATCGCATTATGCTTTGTATGAGTATATTGTCATTCTAAACATGATGTGATTGTGTTATGTTAAGTAAAACTATACTAGACATAATGTGATCATATTATGTCTGTGTAAAAGTAAAGTCAAGTGTTCAAAGGCCTAATAGGCCTAATTAGGTCCAATTAAGGAAGCAACTACCCAAAAAGTAGATTTATTTTTCCAAATAAATGATTGGATATGGCACTATAAAAAATGTTTAAAGAACCATCACATTTTTCAATAAACTGCATCCTCTGGTTTAGAGTACTATGAGAGTACTCAAAAAAAAAAAAAAAAAAAAAAAAAACATGTGCATTACCAAAGACTACCCAAAGCACACCATAGAAGGAGTGTGGTGGAGGGATGATGTTCTTAGAAAGTAAAGTCCACCAAGATAACTAAGAGGGGGGAGGGGGGGTGAATCAACTATCCAACTATTAAAACATTTATGAACCTTATTAATCTTTAAACATGTGAACAATATAATTAGCAACCATAACCTCATACACAATAACACCAGATATGTTAACTGGGGAAACCCTTGATCAAAGGGAAAACCCTAGTGGGGATGGTACCCACAAAATGATTTATTAATGTAAAAGTTCCTTGTTAGAGGGTGGACTCTGTTAGGAGCCAATGAAATACATTCAATAGATATCAATCCTTGTTAGGAGACTTTGAATCCCTATTAGGAGATTCTAACCCTATTAGGAGTTGTAGAAGGCGGATGGTGTTAGAGTGGGGTTGTCGTTGCACTAAAAGACCAATCTATCAATGCCCAATACAACCACTCAACTCATCATACATGGGAGGTAGTTAAGCCCTTATCAAAAATCTCAAGGGAAGTGTTGAACATTTTTCCAACAATCTCCCCCTTAGTGTTACTTGAGGGTCTAAGAATTCAAACTTGTGACCAAGCTCTGATACACTTGTTAGAGTGGCGTTGTTGTTGCACCAAAGACCGATCTATCAATTCCTAATACAACCACTCAACTTATAATACACAAGAGGTAGTTAAGCCCTTGTCACAAATCTTGAGGGGAGCGCTGAACATTTTTCCAACAGATGGACCCATTGTCCAAATAGCTTCAAGGGCAAGACCACCGAACTCACTTTCCAATTAGTCTCTATATTATTTTTTACATAATAATAGAAATGTATAGCTCCTTTTCTATCCTTTGACCAAACTTCTCCTCTTTTGATCTTGATACCAATTCACCAAATTTTCATCCAATAATCCCTTAGATTTCTTACTCACATTTTCCAAATACTTTGCATATCACTTCACAATTTCCACACTTCAACAAAAGGAACATAACCATCCTTTATACCTTATCCTCAAATAATTCATTGAGTTGGCCTTGAGGCTGTTAGAAATGATTTTAGAATAACTGAGAGGAGGGGGGGAAAATCACTTATTCAAGGTCCAAATCTCCTAATAAAACTTTTTCACTAAGTATAGTGAGTCTGTTAAACTAACCATGCATCCAAGCTAAACTTTATTCTTAGCAAGTTACTAAAAAATCAACATGCAGGAATAAGACATGAAGATCAACACATAACATAGTGATTTACTTGGAAACCTAATTTGGGAAAAACCACTAGTAACATGCTACTCCTTTCTCACTCTTCTGAAGTGATGCCCTGTTAAAGGCTACAAAACACACTATTAAATGTGACCTGGTTAAAGGATTTCAACCACCCTATTAGAAGTGGGCATGGCTAAAGGACTTTAGAACATTCACTTGGAATGTCACCCTATTGAAGGATTTACAAAATGGTTGTTAAACCAACCTAAGTCGATAGGATTTTTTCTAAATGATATAATAGTAACAATAAGTGCTTTTGATATAATATAACTCACAACATAACTTGTAAATTTTAGATCTCAATTTCAATTCACAAATTTTCCTGGCTTTTAGTCTTTGTAGCTCTGACAACTTTTCCTCCTTTCAAGCTTTGTCTCTTTGAGTCTTCATGCTTGTTGTGCCAATGCAATCACCTCTGTGGTCACCTATCAAAGCAGAGTCTTTGTACTCTATTCTTCCCCCCTAGATGACTTCTCCTTGATACCGCACACTCTCTCCAATCCCTCTTTGTTTCTTCACCTATAATTCCTTAAATAGAAGTTTGGTATACTTTTCGCTCTCTAATCTTCTCGCTCTTATTTTGGGTTTGAATGGATTAGGTAAGATACGATGTATCTTCCACTTATCTTTTTTCTTCTAGAAACATCACGTAGAATCCTCCTGTATTCACCTAAAAATAGTTAACCTAGAATTCTATGCCACTAGCTCAACATTCTTATCTTCCATTTGGTTCACAAAATTCAAGGTAACAAACTGGTCGACTTAGATCTAGCAAATCTTTGATTTTTCAAATAATGCAACAGCTCGGCACTATTGACTTTCTAATGCTTAGCATATATTGTGTTACTCGGCACCTATTGTGGATTCACTCAGCATCAATTAAGTTTTACTGATGCTTGGTACCTATTACATTTTATCTAGCTTGGCACCTGAACTTGCTCAACACTTGCTATTTCATTCGACACACACTAGATTTTGCATTTGCTCAACACTTATTGATAATTTGCTCGGCATGAACTAGCTTGCTCAACACCTACTAATGAATTTAGTCAAGCTTTGTAGGCAATTTTGTTATAACTTATTCTTCTAGAGTTTCTAAGTGTACCCAACCTCTGTATCTTCAAGTGTATTATTAATACATCATTATACCATCGTCTTAACTGATCCTTGTACTTCATTAGAAAACCATGATTCAACCTTTCCCTTAGGTGCTTTTGTTACATCTTATTGATTAAATCCTCTTCATCAATCAACTAAGTGATAGTACTTGGATCTTATGAGCAATTGTCATTCTAGCAAATAGCAGGTTTGACATCAGTGACAACACAATGATTGAAAACATTCTTTATCAACAGTCTCCCTTCTTCAATAATGATCTTTTCAATCAGATTTCAACATAGGCTTTCCCAATTAATTATAATAGGACTTCATTAAGATATTACAAAACTTTACATCTTTTCATTGTCACTATCTAACTATGCTTATCACAATTCTATCTCAGTAAAGAGATACAAATCAATCATTATAAACCACTTATCAGGTAATTTGTCTTCTTACCATCTTTCTATAAATCAAGCATATCTTATGCATTTCTTTGACTCTCTATATGTGCACTTATCCGTGTAAACAAAATCTAGGGCAGAATACATCCTTAACTGCACTTGAATTGATCATCAATACACAATATGTATGACCTCATTCTTTGTCTTCTATTCTACTAGTCTTGGTAGAAATAATGTTATGTTGACATCAATGAAAAATACAACCATTAATGCAACATTTCAATCATGCTAATAATCTCCCAAGTGTTCTAGAAATGCTTAGGATACTCCCCCAAAGGAATACCATCAACATTCATGCTAACAAATGCATAGTGAGTTGTATACAAAGATTTAAATGCCAATTCTAACAAGGAAAGTTTAGCTTTTGGAACTCAAAATTTGGATCTTAGAATCATTAAGTTTGTTATTCATCCAAATAATGAACCCTACAAGGAAAACCTAATTGAAATTCAATAATATAATTTAAGGTCAAGATATATGAGAGATATTTTTGTAGTTGAACCAAAAGATAAATCATCTTGTAAAGAAATGATAAAGACCTCCTATGAAAGCTTTGAGGTATGTCAATTCATTTTAGTCAATCTTCTCTTTGATTTTTATCATGTAGGAAAATTTAGTGATGTTTTTTGTGTCTATGTCAAGAATAGGAGGAAGAAGGGTCTAAAATTGAGCCAAGGGTGCTTTACTATGAATAACAAGGAAACTTGTATAGATATTCTTCTCGAATGACTAGATAAATTATTGGAGCTCTTTCCTAGATGAAATAAAATTTGATGGTTGACATTAATAGCCAATTTAGTGTAGATCTCGAAACAATAAACAAGTTGATAAACACTCTAGTGAATGTATGGATATAATTGTGGAGGCACCCCAATCTCTCTCTCTCTCTCTCTCTCTCTCTCTCTCTCTCTGAGAGTCTAGTAGTTATAGATGCCATCATCTTTGTTGATGTTTTGTTGCTTCTCTTGGATAAACTATAGTAAAGAGATATATATACTTTTTTTTATAGGTTATAGGCCATGAGGCCCAAGCTTGTGCTTAGGTTAAAAAACCCATCTCAATTGGGCACCAAAGATCAAAGATGAATAGGTGTCCTTGGTATAGCCCTTACATGAATATTTCAAAAAAAATTAACCAATTTTTGTACCTATTTTTTTATTTATAACTTTTCTCTTGATAATTCCTTGTGAATATAACCTAAAAATTAAGCTTGGCTATGATCAAGTTGTTAAAATGAAATGAAAAATGCTTCATAATAAAAAATGAAACTTATCTCCTATTAACTGTAATTTTAAAATCAAATAGTATATAAGTGTTGGGTGATGCGATGCGCTCCCTTGCCCACAGGTGGTTAATTATGTGGTGTTCTATGTTCACTAACAGTCATGGCTTTTGGTGCAATGACAAATGGGCCAAACAATTGGTATCAAAGCCTGGTTTTGGCCTGGTCATGGGTTCAAATCTCCCCGGTGCCTTCCTGACCCACGTAAGCACCTGGTATGTGCGTCAAGGGGGAGATTGTTGGGTGATGCAATGCGCTCCCCTGCCCACAGGTGGTTAATTATGTGGTGTTCCATGTTCACTAACAGTCATGTCTTTTGGTGCAACAGCAAATGGGCCCTACAATAAGGAAAAGTTTTGAATACTTAAAAATGATATTAGCTAAATTTAACATATTTATTGATAGTAAAAGTTCTAAACCAATATCGCTTTTGGAACAAGTCTCTAACTTATACTTTCCATATTAGCTAATATTATTAAAATCTCTTCTCCATCTACTACTTTGTGAGTGAAATTATCTTCTTCTCTATTACCTTCCCTATAAATATATTTTATGATTATTTTTCAAATTGATCAATGATGGCTAGGGGATATTCGAGTTTACAATTAAGGACCTACTTTGGGATCTCTCTTTTTCTTAACACATTTAGGATAATTTACAAGTTTCCTTCAATAACTAATTGTCTAACACCTATATCTCTACTTAGTGTTAAGCCTTCTACCAAGGCCTCTAATTCAACTAAGTTATTAGAAATAACTTCTAAAAGTTTGGTACATATAATTGGGCATGATCCATTATCTGAACAAATAATACATCCGAAGTCTGTTGGTCTTGAATTAAGTGTTATAAGTATTTTCTATTCACGAGTATTATTTGAAATTAATTTAAACTTTGATGTTAGGTGTTTTAAGGGTATTTAAAGTAAATATATTTTCAATTGCAATTATGCCCCTAAGACCATTTAAGGTTCAAAAACTAATTTAATACCTTTTACCTTTCTTAGAAAATCTTCTCCATCCACACCTTTATTACTAAGATTGTATGCTTCTCTATTTCCTTATGTATGGATGTGTGTAATAATAACCTCATTGAATTTATCAACTATGGCTAGAGCATATTCCAATTTAGAGTTCAAGATCCAATTAGGTGTTACTCTTTTTCTTAGTACATTTAGGATAATTTTTTAATCTCCCTCTATTACTAATTTATTAATTCCTAACTCTTGACTTAGAATTAAACCTTTTATAAAGGCTTCTATTTTAGTTATATTATTAGACATTACTCCTAAAGGCTTAGCTCTTTTGGTTAGGAATGTCCCATTATCTGAGTGAATTATGGATCATAAACCTATCGATCCTAGGTTACCCTTGGCTGCCCCATCAAATTTAATTTTGACCAACCTTTAGGAGGAAGTTCCTATTTACAATATTTCCTGGCACTCTTGTTAGGTTTAGTATATAACAATGGTGGATTGATTAGATTAAACATATTTGCACGCATCTTGCATCCCAATCTAAAAAGCATCCTTCCTCTTTATAAATATTTCTAAGATTATTATCAGTTACTTCAATGATACTTGCCTCTAATTTGTTAAGGAAGGATGTTAGATCCATCTTTCTATTGCAAAAAATTATTCTATATCTTTCTTTCCAAATTTCCCAGAGGAGAATAGATGGGGCTATTTTCCTTAAATTATTGTAAACCTTGAAGGATTCATACCTCAACCAACTTGAAATAAATTTTGATAAATTATCAAGGGGTATCATGTTCCAATTTAATTTTTTACATAATCAATACCAATAATTCTTAGCAAATGAAAAATTATAAAGAAAATGATCGGTTGTATCAAAATATTTTTAGCAAAGTGGGCACCTTGATGGCCCTTCAAACCCCATTCTAGTAAATCTATATGCCATCAAAATTCTTTTTTGGAGAGTTTCCTAAAGGAAGATGTTAGCTTTTGGAAGACATGCAGAATCCCAACATAGATTAAGAGGAATGTCAACTTAATCCCACTTTTGCAAATTTTTAACCTTTTCATATCCTAATTTGACTCTATAATTACCATCTTTCTAAGTGCCCCAAAATAACTTATCTTCCCTTTCTTTATGATTAGTCTTCCTTTTAATTAAAAATTCTTTAAAAGTACTTTTCTCTTGATTTGAGAGTGGCATATCTTCTAGGGATTTCCAATGCCAACCTCCATGCAAACTACTATTATCTTTAACTTTATAAACACTTACATACTTACTCCATAATGTTGTTAGAGCATTTTTAATGTTTATAGGTAAATTTGCACTATCTAGAGAATGGAAACCATCACATGAATCTTCCAAAAATAATGCATCTATCCCAAGTTAATTTTTAAGCTATTAATGAACGACATTGCAACATAAAATTATGTATTCTAGAGCTTTTTGGAGGATTTATTGTTCTAAACAAAGAAACAATATTATTATAATTTATATATTTATGATATAAATTTTTAGCCCATTTATTATTAAGTTCTTTGAGCGTTCTCTATATAAGCTTAGCCCCTAACACCTTATTATGACAACTCCATTTTTTATGCCTAGACCTCCAAACTCTTTTGGTCTACAAATATTATCCCATTTGATCAAAGCTTGTCTTTTCTTATCTCGAGTTCCTTGCGAGATTTTCTTTTTTTTAGAATCTAATTACATTTGAATGCCTCTAGGTAATGGGATACATGACATATGGTATGTGAGGATAGCCAAAAGAACTTCTTTGATCATAGTCATCCTTCCTGCTTTGGTTAACCATTTCCCCTTCCAACTTCCGTTTTCCTATCTATTTTTTCTAGAACTATATCCCAAGATTTTCCTTCTCTAATTCCTTTTTCCAATTGAATACCAAGGTATTTACATGGGAGGGTTCCTTTTCTATATCCCATAAGCCTACTAATTGTTGATTGATGGAGGAATAAACTAGATACTAAGAGGGTGGGGGGGGTGGGGGGGGGGGGTGAATCAAAATCTATAATGCTTTCTAACTTTTCACCAATTCATTCACACCTATCAATAACTTCTGCATGTAAAACTTATAATGTAAAACTGTCATAACATATAAATCCGATCAATCACATGCATGAAAGTTAAACACATAACACAATATTTGTTACCTAGAAACCCTCCAAGGTGAAGGTAAAACTAGGGTGGAGATGACACCCACAAATCTTCAATACTATAGTAATAAAGTTAACCAGATAAGGTTACAATGTTTGACCATAAAATATGATCTACCCTATGAGGAGTCTGCCCTGTTAAAGGCTTAAGAGACTATTAGGTCTCACCTTGTTAGAGGATTTAACACTTACAATAAATTAAGGACCCTGTTAGGAGATTTACAAAGATTTGTTAAGACCACTCTATTAAGAGATTTATCCTAATTCAAGTAAGTTAAAATTGATTTAGTGCTTGATTCTTGGCTCGCTCTGCAAGTTGATTTTGAGTCTCTTCCTTGCTAATTGATCCTCTCCTCTAATCTAATATTCTTGTCTATCACTTTCACTTTACTACCATGACCAGGTCACTTGCTCTTTTAGATGACAACAAAATCCTTCACTAATTTCTTATTTATTCTCAATCCTTCTCTTACATAACACTTTTAGTTTACATGCATACACCTCTCTTTCCTTGCTCTTACTTCACATGCTTGTGATCTAGGTTAAGATCATCACTATTTAAAGAATTTTGTAAAGAGTTTTCTAGATGATTCCACAATAGCCTCTTCATCTAGATTGTTGAACACAAAACATAGGGATATGTGATCCACGTCATGTAAATGTTCTATAATTTTTGAAAATGGAAAGGAGTAACTGAGAGGGGAGGGGTGAATCAATGACTAAAAAAAGAAAATCCAAAAGTCCCTTTAAGATGTCAACATAATATAAAACCAATAACTTGATGTAACTCAGTTAACACTGAATATTCTGATGTAACTCGGTTAACACTGAATATATTATTATCACTTGGTTAGCACATAGATCTTAAGATATTAATGTGATTAATATTTATTAACTTAGTTGCTAAAACATAAAGGAAATAACATGAACACAAGAGACACCAAGATTTAACATCGAAACCTAATTTGGGAAAACCAACAATTGCAACTAGTAACTACTTTTCACTCTTATGAAGTGAGCCCTTTCTCAAAGGTTACAAAACACACTGTTAGGTGTGACCTTGTTAAAAGATTTAATTCACGCTGTTACGTAGCCTTGTTAGAGATCTTTAGACACTTCAATATATAAATGCTACCTTGTTAGAGGATTTACAAAATAGTTGTTAGGCTAACTTTGTTAAGAGATTTGATTCACTACTATAATTATTAGAGAATAACAATGACTTGACTTGATTGCTAATGCAACTGACTTTGTTGATTCAGATCTCCATTCTAGCTTGATTACTTGATCCTAATTGATCAGAATGTTCTTTGCAACTTTGTCAACATGGATGCTCTACTCTTTACATATATCCTTCAAACTCACTTCCTTAGTTCATCTTCTTCAATACTGAGAATTCCTTCATTAACTGACCCAACTCGGTCAATACTGATTTCGTGCTAACTTTCCTTTGGTAACCAAGTGAACTTGGTCAATATTTGATCTGCTTCATTAACCAATTGAGCTCAGTTATAACTATCTTTGCAACTGAACACACAATATATAGAAGAGACTTCCTTTAGTGCCCGAGTAAACTCGACTATCATTGATTACTCAGTAAGGCTTGACATTTTGTGTAACATTAAAGGCAACATATAGTTTGCATAATTGTTTTCAATAATCTCCCTCTTTGGCATTGATGGCAACACAACATGTCATAATATAAAAATTTTTTAGAGAAAAACAAAAGTAAGGATAATATCCTTAGTTTCATTCTAATTCTCATCCATGAGAACTCCTTCTGACATCAATCACTCCAGGTCTAGAATGATTTTCTCTGACATTAACTTGTTGAAGACAACAAACTCTCCCTTTGTACAAAATTTCTCTGATATGACAACAAACCCTCCCTCTTTGACATCTCATGCCAAAGACAATAATCAATGTATTTTCCATATATTTGATGTACTAATTCATATGCAATCTACTCTAACAATATTGTATCAACTTGTTTGATCTTCAAAAATGCTTGGTTTATGCACTACTAAAATCTAATTAGTGAGCTTCAAATAGGGGAATGACATCAAACTTACCTCTTAGATACAAAAATGCATTCTTAGGAAATGGCCATGTGAATATGTCTACAATTTGTTCTTTTGTATTAACATATTCTAATCTCGCCTCTTTTTCTTGCACTAATTCTCTCAAAAAATGATACTTTATTGTAATATGCTTTGTCTTGGTATGCATCACTAAGTTCTTGGATATGTTAATTAAATTAGTGTTATCATAGAAGATAATTATTGGATCCTTGATTTCTTCCTTCATACTTGACAATAGTTTCTTGAACTGAATGACTTTGGAACAATTAACTATTGCTGCAACATATTCTAATTCTGTTGTATATTGAGAAAGAATGCTCCACGACTAGTTCTTTTCTTGTCATCAATACTTCCTACCCAAACAATATTAGTGAAGTATTTCAATTCAAAGTTTCCTCCTTTCTTATACCACAAACCATAATCTTTAGTACCTTTTAGATACCTCATAATTCTTTTTATTATCATTGTAGGATGAATGCACCAAGTTGTGGTGCCAAAAAGATGACACAGCTAAAATTTTAAATATTCTAAAAGTGTGCATGTGCTTAGGCTTGGGTTCCAAAAGCCTTAGGCTTGTGGAGCCCATGAAAAAGTGTGTGCGTACTTTTTCAAAAATCTATATATATGGGCTACAAACTGGTGGCCCATTCCATTTTCTCTTCTTTCTTTTTGTTGGTACCTTCTTTCCCCAAAAATTGTGCACATAGTTTGTAGAAGTTGAAGAATTTTCCCACTCTCCTCCTCAAAATGCCTCCTCATTGCTAGAGATCAAGATGGGGATCATCAAGTATGTTTTCTACTCTCTTTTTTTGCATTATTTTGTATGTTTTTGCATTTTTTTAAAGTTTTTCTTCAAATTTGTTTATTTATTTAAAATGCAATTGGTTTTTTATCAGGAAATGTGAATAATCATCCACTAAATCCCTAGTCTGATCAAAAAAATCAAAACGAAAACCCTCCACAAGAAGAGCAAGAACTTTAGCAACTCCCACTAATTGAAAGACCTCCTCATGGCACCCAAGACAATATAATGAAAGAAATCAAAAGAGTGAAAAATTAATTAGAAGCAATCATTGGTAGGTTGAAAGTTTGCGGGAAAACTAATCCTATGAGAGCACAATTGGCATCCTCCCTTGAGTCCATTATGAGCCATGTAGCTTCTAATAGTGATCAGTTGGATATTTGGCATGTTAAGAGAGAAGAACAAAGAAGATATTATGCAAATAAATTATCATATAAAGATCTAAGAAAAAAAGACATAGCAAAAGGTAGCATATGTGCAATTTTTAAAAAGCTTGGAGAATAAGACATTGTTAAACATACAACTAAAAGGTTCCCCATCCACCAGTGCATACATTATGATATTAGAAATAACTTTTGGGATAAATGGTGGATGGTCTTTGATGCCCCTCCCTGTAATACATGAGGTTCCAATGTATTTCTTAAAGAAATTGTACTGCTAATTTGTCCTTAGGGAGATCCCCAATTATTTTGACCTATTAGATTCTTAGGGTAGAGGTGAGGGGTTTTCATTTGAGAGGTTGGGGGCATGTTGTGACCCTAATGTAGTTAGGGCACCTATTTTCAAGCCATAGGGTGAACATGTCATTATTCCTTTAGTGGTGAAGGAACATGTAGAGACCAGTACTCTAGGGACTATCAATTCTTTGACATAAACCCTCATTCATTATGCCAATCCATTAGTTGAGAAGGAGCCTTCTTTTCATTGTATTCATATGTGTACATCATGTGTATCTTTATGCATGTTTGGTAGTCATGTTGAAGACACTATGGTTGATGGGATAGTCAGTGATGAGTTCCTGTGTGACTCGTTTAGCATTGACACACATGTAAATGACAATTATAATAAACTATTTTGATCACATTTTGTATGTACAATGAATGTCTAATTAATTGACATGTCTTGACATTGTTCAAAATTTAGGGTAAGAGTTTTGATGGCCCTAGTATAGATTCCCCAACCTCATTTTACGTCTCATTGATGAGTTAAGAGGTATGTATCAATTTAATCATTTAAATTAATACATATATGTATTAAGTAATCATAAGTAGGATTGACAAATATTTTTTATCCATGTGCATTAGTTCTCTACTAGACCATCGACATTCACAAGGGACTCTGAGCCTAGGCATGATACGAGCTTCATAGAGGTACATTTGTTTCATGTTAATTTGATTCATTTGGTTATATTATATTCTATAAAAAAAATTTAAATTGTATTATATGATTTGTAGTTGTTGACATCCGAGACTCCTCCTCATCTTCACCAGTCCATCGATCATGGAGTTGCTACCATGGTGCCTAGTTCAGATCCATTGATTGAGGTATGAAGGAGTTTTTATAGTTTTAGTTGTTATTTATAATAGTTAGTATTGAAATTTCAAATGGTATTTATAAGTATGATCGAGTGATTATATTGATTGAATTGTTGTGGGGCCTTGTTACTCCCGATCATCCACAAGCCTTTGAAGTGGATGTATAGAGTGACTATTTGATGGTGGTAAGAAAATAATTAATTTTGTGTGTACTTTTATTTGATTTAAATGTATAGTAATTATTGACTCACATATACTTTGTTTGTATTAGCTTCAGTTAGAGAGGAGCCTAAATAAGAGGACAAGCAAGCATTTGAGGAAGACCCCATCATCCCCATCATCTCCTCCATGCAATGACTGAAGACCTCTAGGGATTTGTTTCCTTCCCCTCATGGGAAGGAGAAGATATAGGGATGGACACACATGTATAGGCATTGATAGACATATATCTTGGATTTTATGTTAGTGGACATATTCAACATACATTTGATGCATATATATCACTTTATATTTGATGTATGACATATATCTGATGCATGAAATTATTAGACTTACAACTTTGATGCATCGATTTGTTCATGTATGACATTACTAGTTATCATAATATATATCTTTTTTTTCTTGTTTATGTTTTAAGTATTTCATGCATTTCATTTTAATGTAATTTACATCCAAAATAAGGGTAGGAATCATTATAATAAGCTCTGATAGTATCTTTTGATATGTGAATAAGGCTATGATATTACTTTGTATTTAAATTGTACAAGTTATGAGTAATTTTGATTATGAGTAAGTTATTTGGAGTTGTTTTTTGGATGAGAACAATGAAACTTGAATTCTTATTATTGTTATACAATTAAAATTGAAATTTGAGTCTTGAGTTGGCTACATTATGTAAATGTCAAAGCTTGAATCTTATTGTCATCATAAACATTTGAAGAGTTTATGCTATATGCTTTATCTTCAAAACATGAGAAGACTTGAAATAAATATTTTAATTTATTCATGGAATTTGATATCAATATTGCATGCTTGTCCATCTCTTTGAGAGCTTCATTCATAGAAACACATTATATATGCTCTTCTTATGATTATGTTAGTTAACAATTTGTCTTCCTTAATATGGATTGGTTTGTACCTTGAATCTTTATTTTCCCTGTGGCTTATGGAAAAAAAAAAGTTAACAAAAAAATGGGTCGATGTAGTAATCTATTCAAAGATCCCTGAATTAAAGGATACAACTCCCTTGTAAATGCAATATATGCAATGAATTTGTTTATGTGTTTTATTGGGGGGGAGGGGGGGGGGGATGCTCTTAACTTGAGAGTAGAAGAGGAAAAAACCAAGTTGCTTAAAACTTTAAATAGCTCGGGCAAGAAAAGGAGAACTCACTAAATGTACTCTACTTAAAATAACAATGCAGGATGTTGAGAAACATGCAACAATAACTAAAATGACAGGAAGAGAGGAAGCGACCATGAAATTAGTAATTCTTGGATTAAAAAACTTAGTTGATGCTTTGATAACACCTAGATTATCAATTCTTCAACCACTCTAATGATCAATTTTTGACTACCAAATATAATGAATTGACTAAAGACATGGACCAACAGAAGTAATAGAAGACATGTTTATGCTGAATAAAGTAGAGCACACTATTCATTAAATAAATGGAATAAAACCAAGTCCATTCCCACTCATTCAATTTTTAGCATCAACACATTCATTCCAACAAGTCCTCTTAAACTAAATGAACATCAAAATCTAATATGAACTCAGAGTCTCACATAGTAGTTACAGCTACAAGGGTTTTCCCAAAGTAGATTTTGTCGATCTCATTGACTTCTTGAAAGATTACCTATACAGGCCTTCTCAAAATGGCCAGTTACATTTGATGATTGTCTTATAGAGCATCTCCAAACAAAAATACTATTAATAGAACAAGCTTCAATCATTTTCTAGTTACAAAGATTAACAAAACATGAAGAGTGGCTACAAAAAGAAAGAGGAGAGAGAAGAATGATAGATGTTAAAGACAAGTAAGTCTACTTCAAGGTAACTGATTTAGCTTTATATGCTTTCATAGTGTCTGTTATATTGTTTAGCTCTTCAAAATTTGGAATAATAATGTTGTCAACCCAGACCATCCATTAGTCATGCATGACTATTAACTCATCCATTTTGGCCACTAGATTTATACTTCTCTATTTCTTTAATGATGACTACGTCTACTATTGAGAGCTCTTGGATTTTAGACACTTGGAAATTGAGATGGTTAATCACCTCATTGACAAATGTCAAGAACTTTGAACTCATTCTCTCAATATCCACAAGCTTACCATTGGTGGATAGAAAAGAATCTATGTGCAATATTTTCAATTTGTAAAAGAATTTGTCAATAACTTTTTGCACCAGGTTGAATACATTTCCTAGCTTATTTATGGAACTTGTAGAGCTTTCTATGACAAATTCTAAAGATTGTTTCCAATGAAACAATGGCTCTATGCCCATCTTGAGGATCTCGTGAGTAATTGCCACATTAGTTTTCATGTCAATTACCACTTATAGAAGGGCTAATTACTCTGTTAATCCATTAACCACCTTTTGTATAGTCTTCTTATGGTCTAAGGTTACTTATGTGAGCTTTTGTGCATCCAACACCAAGTTTCCCAAATTTTCCACTAGTAGGTTACCTTGAATCTTCAATTGGTCTATTCATGCCCTTCCAATCTACTCGAATTGCCTTTTATGTTGCAACTTTGCCAGCAAGTTCTTGTTTTTTTCTACATTTGGGTCAAATTTACCTAGAGACATACTTCCAAGGGTGGACTTGATGCATTCCACCAGTTCCTTTTGAAGCTTTCAACACTTCTTTCTCTGTTGTAAGCTCTTCGAACTTGTCCTCTATTTTCTTATTGGTAGATTTCTAGATGTTTACCATGGAATTGTGAATAGGGATACCAAGATTCATTGTTTTGATTTGAAAATAATCTTTTGAAAGCTCGTGAGATCACCATATTTTTGTGGCTCAATGATTTTGATCAGCATGTGACTGGTGGAGGAATCTGTAGCCAACATCACAATTATCTTTTGCTTCTTCATCTTTTTGGATAGTTGAGAAGAGATAACTTGTTTAACCACATCCTTTGATGGAGTAGTATCCTTGTATCTCCTCTTCTTTCTGTCAATAGTCTCCTCGAGCCATGACTTTGTAGATAGTACATTGACAATCGACTGTAAAGCAATGGGGTTGAACAACTTCCTTGGCATTAAAGGAGTTGTGTTGTCCTAGGAAGCAGTGGGGAAAGCAACTACCTTAGTTACCAAAAGGGCTAAGGTATCTCCTTGTTGGGATACATCTTGCTCCTAACCATCCATAAGATTGGTCTCACCATCCAAATTGATGACTTGAATGGGGGAGGAAGGCTTAGCCATTATTTTCTTGCTCCTTCCCCTTATCATTGTCATCGTGTTTTTCTCCAACATTTCTAGTGTTTAGAAGAGAGCCATTTTTGCATGTAGGAGTGATTGACACATTCTTCTCTAGAGGTTGATCTCCTCCCTACCCAATGGATTGAGCAGGACCTACAACACTTGAAGTAGTGGCTGTGATGTTTATCATTATGGTGGATGGAGCAGCCCCAGATGAAACTCCTCCTATAGAGCTATTACTTCCCATTCTTTTCTTCTTTTCTCAAGTTCACCCAACCCATTTATTAGTTCTTTTAATGATCCCTTACATGAGGACCTCCATGGTATCAATAACTAGGCCAGCATATGGGTTGGACAGAATCAAAGTGTTCTTGATCTTTTCATATGATGTGGGATGCATGAAGTGTCCAACATCTTTTCTGTGAGTCACTTTCCTTTTATTTGTAAATACAACATGGGTAGTAATCCTTTGGTAGCACATGCACTTCATTCTTCTTCCTTTTGCTGTTAGCTTTCAGTACTACTTTCTCTTTATAACAAGGTCACCTTTTATTATTGACATTTCTAGAAGCATTTGATGAGGGTGTCTAGGGAATATTCATATTTTAGGGTGCCCTTACTTTACTCTTTTCACACTCTTTGGAAAGATTGGCTCCTTTGTTACCTTTGAAGTGGAAAATAACCTTTACAACCACATTTTCCGCTCTAAGATCTAGCATGTAACCTTTTACCTAAATTTCTTTGTGGAGGCCTTGATGCTCATTTTCTAATCACATCTTAACAATTGTAAGTAATTATATAGTCCCTAGGTCATTGGGGTAGACTTTTATCTTAAATTCATGTGGCATTAGAAGTAGAGACTAATGACTTCATTTCCATCAATGTGTATTAGATTACCCATAAACTCATAATACTTGATGCACTTAGTCTTATTTCTTTGAACCTTTAATGAAATTCATATTTTCTTTCATCCATAACCTTGCAAGCCTCTGATTTCGACAGAATCACATTTTAGATTTATTAGCAACTACCATGGCTCTATTCCTTAGGTCTGCACTTGATGTGGTTCGCTTGAAGGGGAAGAGTTGCTTGAGATCTCTGAAGCCATGGAAAATGTAATGTTAGGACTAGGAACTTGATAATGAGGTGAATAACAACTTACTTCTCATCAAGAAGACACTAGATTACAAACCAATAAATCCTAGACCACCTAAATCTCACATGCATCAAATAAATGGGAAAGCCACAATGGAAGAAAGTGGATGGCTCGAGAAAGATGAGAAGTAAGTTACCTAAGACACACCTAGACATACTTCATATTTAACACATTTTCAATCTAACCAAATACTTCAATCAAAACAAAAATGGGTAACTAAAACTTGGTAATAGTTGGCTTTGACTGGGGACTTAGGAATTGAAAATGTTTGAGAAGGGACCCAAAATCTTTGGTTTTGCATAGCTAGAAACAAAAAATTACAAAGGGAAAACTGAACTAAGCACAAAACAAGAAGAGACAACTAAACTAGGAAAGAAGGAAAACAAAGCACAAAAAGATTCAAAGAAAACCTACTTAGACTACCTAAATTGTAGGGGATACCTGCTTTCAATTGTGCATTTGATATAGATTTATATCTTGGCCATTGTATGAGAATGGAAGAATCTCTCCAGAGGGATATGCAAGAATAAAGGAATTGTTCTGATTTACTTGAGTAACCTAGAAGGGGCCCTTCCAGAGGGAGTTGAACTTGTGATGCATACTTTTTGGTTCATGTCATCTATCCTATAGTAGGACCAAGTTGCCTTCCGTGAACTTTTTGGGTCTACCCTTTTTATCGAAGAATATTTTAACACGTTTTTGATGTTCTATAATATGATCAAGCATCCTCTTGTGTTCTTCTAGCTTAGTTAGGTACATAATGTGCTTCTCCAATCCATCTTAGAATTTTTGATCTTCAATCACCTATTGGAGTTTACAAATGGATAGTTATAGGGGGAGAGGAAGACTGGATTTGACTCTATAAACCAGTTTATATGGGAAAATTCTAATTTCCTTCTTAGGTGTAACTCTATCTACTCATAGTGCATCATACAATCTCCTGTGCTAGTTCTTTTGATTCTTAGAGACCAATTTCTTCATGATGTTGATTGGTTTTTGTTACTAGATTCTACTTGACCATTTCCCTAGGGGAAGTTAGATGAATGACTTAAATGTATACTATGTCATAGAAAAATTTTGTAATTTCCATAAAAGAAAAATAAGAAGCGTTATCCATGAAAAGCTTCATTGGCAATCCAAACCTTATCAAGATGTTTTCTCTAATGAATTCATAAACTACCTTAGGAGTAGTCTTTTTAGTTGGCTTGGCCTCTACCCTTTTGGTGAAGTAATCTATAGCGGTAATGACATACATATGACCAACAGATGAAGGTGGGATTATTAGTCCAATGAAATTGATTCTCCATTGCTAAAAGGGACCTTCAATCACAATTGGCTTTAGAGGCAGGGCACCTAATTGTGGCTTTCTTGAGAACATCTTGCATTTGTCACATTTTGCTACCCATTGATACACATCCTTGAACATTTCAGGCTAGTAGTAGCATTGCCTTAGGATCTTATATGTTGTGACTATGGACAAAAAGTGACCACCACAAGCTTTATTGTGAAAACTATGAAGCAATCTCTCTTGTTGAGGTTTATCCATGCATCGCAGAAAGGTCTCATCTATAGCCTTTTTATACAATAGGTCATCATAAACAACATATTTAGTAGACTTAATTCTAATTTATTGCTTCTATTTATAGGTGAGAAATTTAGGGAAATCCCTGTAAGTTAGAAAGTAAGAAATATTCAAGATCCATGGATCTTTAAGACTTACTATTAGTGCCCTTGTAGAATTATCATCCTAGCTCAGGTCCTAAATTTCTACAATTATCTTGCACAAACCATTCCCCCTTACCAACTTGGTTGGCTTTAGGTCAATATCATATTCTTAGACCTTGGCTATCCAAGCACCTTTAGTGTTGCAACCTATTTCTTGTTGAGTCTGTATACTTTTGACAATTGAATTAGGTATAAACACAACAAAATGAGAATGTATCATGTAGAATCTAAAAAATTTCAGAGCTCTTGCCACTGCATAGGCATGCTTCTCCATTTGAGAATATCTCAACTCATGCTCTTTGAAGGGAGTACTCATGAATGAAATTGGTGTTTGGATTCCTTCTTTGTTTTATTGCATGAGAATTGCAAATAACGTATGAACTGAGGCATAATAGTACAATATGAACTCCTTTGTGTAGTCTGTGTGGACCAACATAAGTGCTTTGGCAATAGCATCTTTTATTTGATCAAAGGATTTTCTACTAGAATCATTCAATTTGAAACATTGATTACCTTTCATCATATCAACTATACACTTAGTAATTTCAGAAAATTCAGGAATGAATTAGCTAAGAAAATTTACTTGTCCAAAGAATGATTTGACCCCAGACTTGCTTGCCAAGAAATTCAACTATTGAATTGCTCTAACACATTTTGGATCAATTGTGATTCCTTCCTAGGAGACTATGTGGCCCAATAATTTTCCTTTTTTGACATTGAAGACTGATTTCTTAGGATTGAGTGATATCCCATGCTCCTAACATCTTCTTAGTACCTTCTCTAAATCCTACAAATGGTCTTTCCTTTTTTTAGAAAAAACTGCCAGGTCATCCAAATAGATGACAATGATTTTATCCTTCAAATCAGTGGAGGAATTCATCTCCCACTGAAAGGTCACACTAGTATTAATGAGCCCAAAGGGTATCTTGTTATATGTAAATGTTCCCTAAGGAGTGGTGAACACAGTCTTAAACTAATCTCCTGGGTTTACCTCAATTTGATTAAAACCTAAGAATTCATCTAGCATGGACATCATCTTAAAACCAACAACTATTTGTAGTAGGCGATTCATATTAGGCAATGCATATTTGTCTTTTAAAGATGCCTAGTTTAAATTTCTCAAGTCTACACAAATTTAGATCTTCCCATTCTTTTTCTAGACTGGGGCAATATTAGCTATCCATGTCAAATGATGTATGGGGTAGATAATTTTGGCCTTTGAAGGTTTTTAAGTCCTCATAGCTCCAAGTAAATATGTCTTGATTTTCTATCACCAACTCCTTTTCTTTTTCCCTTTCTTCTTTTGAGCAACAACTACCAATATTAACCATTTTAAGCTTATATTCGGTCCCAATATTCATTCCTTCATACTTCCCAGAAGTGCCCCCCTTTCTCTCCCTTTCCCTTCTAATAAATGAATCATACCTATCAAACAAATTTTCAAGGGAAATGAGATGTCTAGGAATCATGTTACCTTTGAGTTGTTTAGCGCCAAACTCCAACTCCTTTTTGGTGTCTGGGGAGAAATCTTTGCAGTGATGTTTGTTGCCTTCAAAGTATTGATCACAAAAAGGATCGAACCCCTCCAGAAAGGATTTTATCTAATTGTCATAATTAAAAACTTGCCACTTCTCAATGTTGTCTGGGACATTAGGTCTGAACAAAACCTCCATCTTGAACTAATTGTCTATGAAATCAAGGTGTGGGATAAGAAGAAGGGTAGAGGTAGCTAATAGATCTTCCCTTGCATTTTTTTCTCTAGGAACAATATGAATTGAGAAGGCATCTAGGCCTTCAATTTCATCCCAGACTCTATTTTTGTAGTTCCTAAGTTAGGCATTCTTCATGGTATACTAAGCTCAAAATTGCTTTACTATGAGTTCAACATCTCCATGAGCTCTCAAGATCTTGACTCCTCTTTGTTTCACAACCATTATACCTAATATTAAGGCTTTATACTCTATTGTATTGTTAGTATTCTTGAACTCTAGTTTGTATGCTAGCTATGTTACATCTCTACTTGGTGATATGAGCACGACATCAGCTCTGGATCCAACAATGGTGCAACTACCATCGAACTCCAACGTCCAAATTCCTGGGTCATTAAAAGAATCTAGTTCTTCTTCTTCATAATCAGGGTTAGAGAGCAACATGTAATTTCTAAACTCTATTTCTTAATAAAGGATCTACACCTTAGAATCATCTGATTTTAAAACTATGAATTTAGCCTTCTCCTCAGGCTCCAACTTAATTTTTTTATTCCCCATGGGAATAATAGCATTAGACTAGTCCATCTTTATTTTTCCCCCCATATCTCTATAGAAGCTTCTACTTAGAAGCATCTTGTAGTTGGCTGGAATGTCTGCTAGCAAGATGGTTAGCTTCATTCTCTTTACAGGATGAGCAACCAATGCTACTTGAGCATCTTTCACTTGACCTATTAGAGGGACATGCTTAGAATCCATAAAATAACAATGTCCAAATGTTTAAGTAAGAGTCAAGCCAAGGGCACAAACAACTGAGGATGGCATGATGTTGTCTGAGACACCAGAATTAGTAATGCAGTTACTAAGTTTATGTCCATTCACATACAAGGACACATAGAAGGGATCCGAATTTTGGCCAAGGGAAGTGGCTAAAAATGATGCTTCTTCCTCTTTGAAAATATTAGGAAAAATAGATTCTTTGCCTGATAGGGAACCACTATCCATTTGAGGTTGGTCATTGCTAATGGCAGTATTAACATTAGACTAATTTCTGGTACTAACATCATTCTTGTAGTAATCTACTAGTTTTTGTAATTCAGTTGGGTGAGTTTTAAGATACTCTAGGGGAGACACTTGAATATGAGCATCCTTACAATACTATATAATTTCAAATAGGGAAGGGGACTTACTATTTGGTTCAAATTTTGACTGCTCTTTCCTCCAGGATGAAGAAGTTGATGCTTTGGCTATAACTATTGAGGGGCCAACTACTGTGTTTTGGGAAGGGGCAGAATTCATAGGATTCTAATCTCTTTGAATTCTTGTAGCCATAGTCATCTAAATCCCATCTAATATTTCAAAGCACTTGCCTTCTACATCCAAGTCTAATTCATATTCCAAAAAGAAAGTTTTAGACTCACCATGGGGACCAAAATCATCCTCATTTTTTGGATATTTGATGGTTAGCTCATTTGAGGTAGTGAGCTGCCTATATATGTTCATTTCTAGGTAAGAATCACCATCATGATCAGCTTGAAGATGAAAAATGCACATGTTTTGTTTCCTTAAATGTGGTTCAATAGAAAGTCTCTGTTGAGTAGAGGGTAACTATAATTGTTTACCTTCTTGTTGCCTTCGAGGGAAATCTTGATATGGTTGTTGGAGCAAAGGACTAACTTTCCCAATTTTTCTCTTCATGACAATCATTTCATTAGATAGCTTTTGAAGCATGGCTTCAGTGTTGTAAGTCATACTAGGGATAGAGCTTGAAGATGCTCCATTTTGAATATCCCTTTTCCATTTCCCTACCATAATCAAACCATCCTCTAGCCCAATCACCAAGTTCTAAGAAACCAATAGATTAGCCACTTGTACACATCTGATTTGAAAACATATGTTCGGTGACATGGAACTAATAAAGAACATATTCAGATTATCAGCAGTAGCTCTTCTCACTATAGGGATCTTACTAACTAGTTTGTTGAATTTAGCAATGAAATCCCTCATAGGAACACTTGGTTCCTTCTTTATCTGGGTAAGTTGAGTAAGGAGAGTATGTTCATCCTCTATACTTTTGTATCATGCCTCAAACTGAGTATGCATATCATTCCAAGTCATTATACATCGCACAAGTAGGTGTTGAAACCAATTAGTAACATTCTCAACCAAAGTCTCTACAAACATTCTTACTACTACATCTTCATGCTGAGGATAAACAAAGAAGGCTCCTATGTGCTCGTCAGCAAAGATTTTCCCATCACTAATAAACTTGGGGAAATTCTTTCAGGGGGCTTTTGGCAGGTCATGATTGTTTGCTAGTTGAAGTGGGCCAATAGCATTACCCCATGGAACAACCATAGAGATAGGAAGGGTAATAGGTATAGGCTAGAATGTAACTACAAAAGGGGTGGCTAATTCGTGAAGAGTGAGGGCATTGCAAAAAGGTGAGATTGTAGTGTAGAAAATAGGAGGTGAGGATGAATGACTATGGATTAGAGAAGAAGGGCGAGGTGGCAGAAAATGAGAACCACATATACCTTGATATACTTGGTCTCAGGAATGTAACCTCCCTCTTGCTATAGGATCTTCTAATATTAGGAAGTTAGCCTTTTGCAACTCTTTAGACACAAGATCAATTTACTGATTATCATGAGCACTATGAGTATATATGAGATCTAGGGTGAATTAGCTCAGCCTATAATGGGCACGCTTCTCTTAATCTTCTTTCCTACAATGCTCCTTCCCAATATTCAACATTAGCTTCCTATCTTTCAAGGGTGAAGCTTACTCTTCTATATTGGTTAAGGGATCTTTGACTTTTCCAGGCAAGAGTATTCAATTGATTAATGATGCCTTCTTGCTCATCTTGAAAGCCAAGGTTAGGTTGCACTACTGGGATTAGTCCCTCATGGGGTAACACCATTTCTCCTTATGAGCATTTATACATGATTTGAATAATTGAGCGTCATAGAGATGATTTCCAGATTTCTTGGTAAAGCCAAAAACTAACTTAAGAAAACCTAGAACATGTGATCCTTCCCCAGTAGAGTCACCAAACATTGTTAGTTAACAATTTTTCTTGCTTAATATGTATTGGTTTGTACCTTGACTCTTTATTTTCCTTGTGGCTTATGGAAAACAAAAATTTAACAATAGAATGGGTCAATGTAGTAATCTATTCAAAGACCCCTAAATAGAAAGGTACAACTCCCTTGTAAGTGCAAGATATGCAATGAATTTTTTTACGTGGTTTATGGTGGGGGGCGGGGGTGGGGTGGCATGCTCTTAACCTAAGAGAAGAAGAGGCAAAAACCAAGTTGCTTAAAACTTTAAACAACTTAGGAAAGAAAAGGAGAATAACTCACTAAATGAACTCTACTTAAAATGACAATGCAGGAAGTTGAAAAACATGTAGAAATAACTAAAATGATAGGAAGAGAGGAAAAGACCATGAAATAGGTAACTCCCAAATTATGAAACTTAGCCAATGCTTTGATAGTACCTAGATTATCTATTCTTCAACCACTCCAATGATCACTTTCCAACTTCCAAATGTAATAAATTGACTAAAGACATGGACCAATAAAAATAATAGAAGACATGTTTATGTTGAATAGAGTAGAGCACACCATTTATTAAATAAAGGGAATAAAACCAAGTTCATTCACATTCATTCAATTTTTAGCATCAACACATTCATTCCACCAATTCCTCTTAAACTAAATGAACACAAAAATCTAATGTGAACTCATAGTCTCAAACAGTAGTCATAGCTACAGGGTTTGCCCAAAGTAAATTATGTCGATCTCAGTAACTTATTGAAAGATTGCATATATAGGCCTTCTCAAAATGGCTGGTTACATTGGATGATTGCCTTGTAGAGAATCTCTAAATAGAAATACTATTAATAGAACAAGCTTCAATAGTTTTCCTATTATAGGGATTAACAAAATGCCAAGAGTGGCTACAAAAAGAAAGAGGAGAGAGAAGAATTGCAGTTGTCAAAGATGATTATGTCTTCTTTAAGGTAACTAATTTAGCTTTATATGCTTTCATAGTGTCAATTACATTGTTTAGCTCTTCGGCATTAGGAATGTTGATGTTGTTAGCCCAGACCATCTAGTAGTCATGCATGTCTATTAACTCATCCATTTTGTCTAGTCTAGATTTATACTTCTCTATTTATTTAATGATGACCACATTTGTTGCTAAGAGCTCTTGGATTTTAGACACTTTGAAATTGAGAAGGTCAATGAACTCATCGACAAATGTCAAGAACTTTGACCTCATTCTCTCAATATCCACAAGCTTACCATTGGTGGTACAAAACACTCTATGTGTAATATTTTCAAGTTGTAAAAGCATTTGTCAATAAATTTTTGCACCAAGTCACATACATCTAGCTTATTTGTGGACCTCATAGAGCTTTTTATGACAAATTCAAAAGATTGTTTCCAATGAAACAATGGATCTGTGCCCATCTTGAGGATCTTGTGAGTAATTTCCACATTAGTTTTCATGTCAATTACCACTTATAGAAGGGTTAATTGCTCTATTAGTCCATCAACCACCTTTTGTATAGTCTTCTTATGGTCTAAGGTTACTTCTTTGAGCTTGTGTGCATCCAACACCAAGTTTCCCAAATTTTCCACCAATAGGTTAACTTGAATCTTCAATTGTTCTATCCATGCCCTTCTAATATGCCTAAACTGCCTTTCATGTTGCAACTTTATTAGAAGTTCTTATTTTCTTCTATATTTGGGTCAAATTGACCTAGGGACACGCTTCCAAGGGTAAACTTGATGCATTCCAGTAGTTCCTTGTTTGAAGCCTTCAACACTTCTTTATCTATTCTAAGCTCTTCCTTCTTGTCCTCTATTTTCTCATTGGTAGATTTCTAGATGTTTACCATGGAATTGTGAACAAGGATACCAAGATCCAGTGTTCTAATTTGGAAATCATCTTTTGAAAGCTCATTAAATCTCCCATCTTTCTGTGGCTCAATGATTTTGATCAACATGTGACTGGTGGAGGAATTTGTAGCCAATGCTACAATTGTCTTTTGCTTCTTCATCTTTTTGGATGTCTAAGAAGAGATAACTTGTGTAACCAACTCCTTTGATGGAGTAGTATCCTTGTATCTCCACTTCATTTTGTCAATAGTCTCCTTGAGCCATGACTTCGTAGATAGTACATTGGTAGCCGATTGTAAAGTAGTGGGGTCAAACAAATTCCTTGGCATTAAAGGAGTTGTGTTTTCCTAGGAAGTAATGAGGAAATCAACTACCTTGGTTACCAAAAGGGCTAAGGTATCTCCTTGTTGGGATACATCTTTCTCTTGACCATACATAGGATTGGTGTCACCATCCAAATCAATGACTTGAATGGGGGAGGAAGGCTTAGCCATTGATTTTTCTTGCCATGTTCTTCTCTAGAGGATGATATCCTCCCTGCCCAATGGATTGAGTAGGACCTACAACACTTGAAGTAGTGACTGTGGTGTTTGTTTCTATGATGGATGGAGTGGCCCCAAATGAAACTCTCCCATGGAATTAGTACTTCTTATTCTTTTCTTCCTTTCTTAATTCCACTCAAACCATTTATCAGTTCTTGTAATGATCCCTCACATGAGGACCTCCATGGTATCAATAACTAGGCCAGCATATGCAGTGGACAAAATTGGGGTGTTATTGATCTTTTTATATGATGTGGGATACATGAAACCTTTGTCATATTTTTTACAAGTCACTTTCCCTTTATCCAAAAATACAAAATGGGTAGTAAACCTTTGGTAGCGTGCACACTTCATTCTTCTTCTTTCCATTGTTAGCTTTTAGTTTTCTTTCTCTTTGTATTAGGGTCACCTTTTATTATTGACATTTCTAGAAGCATTTGATGGGAGTGTCTAAGGAATATTTATATTTTAGGGCACCCTTACTTTACTCTTTTCAAAATCTTCAGAAAAATGGCTCCTTTGTTACCTTTAAGGTGGAAAATACCCTTTACAACCACATTTCTTGATCTAAGATCCAACAAGAAACCTTTTACCTTTATTTCTTCGTTGAGGCCTTGATGCTCAGTTTTTGATCACATCTTAATAATTTTAAGTCATTAAACAATCCCTTGGTCATTGGGGTAGGCTTTTATCTTAAATTCATGTGGCATCAAAAGTAGAGACTAATGACTTCATTTCCATAAATGTGAAGTAGATCAACCATAAACTCATAATACTTAATATACTTAGTCTTATTTCTTTGAACTTTTAATGACATTTAGATTTTCTTCCATCCATAACATCACAAGGCTCTAATTTTGATAGAATCATATTTGAGACTTATCAGCAACTACCATGGCTCTTTTCCTCAGATTCACATTCACTTGAAGGGGAAGCGTTGCTCAAGATCTTTGAAGCCATAAAAAATAAAATGTTAGGACCAAGTCCTTGATAATGAGGTGAAGAAAAACTTACTTCTCGTTAGGAAGATGCCAAAGTACAAACCAATAATTCCTAGACCACCTAAATCTTGTGTGCACTAGATAAATAGGAAAGCCACAATGGAAGAAAGTAGATGGATTGGGAAATTTGAGAAGTAAGTTTGGTCAACTAAAACTTGGCAAAAAATTAATATAGCTATAGTTATTGCATTTTTTCTTGCATATCTTTTGTTTTTCATTATCTTGGTGCAGAGCACCTAACGACCCTTGGTTTGGATTTTTTTGTGTTGTTATTGATTTGAGGCTTGTTGTGACTTTAGCCAAGTTAGGGTGGTATGTTGGTGTGCTTATATCTAGTTGGTTTGACTAAGCCTTGTTTAGGTATGTGCAAGTAAATAAACACTAGGTGGTCAAAGTGGGTCAAAGTCCATACAATGATGCTATGGAGGAGGACCCTTCAAACCTTACTTCTCATGAGGAGGGAAAACCAAAAAATGGGGTAGACAATTAGATGGTTCCACTATTCTTCCACTTGGAAAGGGAGTATTTATACGAGGAAAAGGAATCAAGCAACCCATGAGAGGGAAATTCGGTGGAGAGATTTTTGGAATATAATTCATGATGTGTGGAACATAATTTATCTATGGTTGGAATGAAGCTAGAACGATATTGTATGATATCAATGAGGTTGCATTCACTATTGTAGGGGTAATTGGGAAAGTGGATGGGCATGGAGGGGGATGTAGAAGTTGTGCAAGAAATTTGGGGAAGCCCAAGAACAATTGCATGTGTGCTCATTTGCTGAAGATATCTATAATTGACATGGCCCAAATGCTCATGCCAAAGTCTGCTTGCTGAATCTACATGTGCTACAAGATAAGAACCTATGCCATTAGAAGAATCAAATCCATCAAATCTATAGAGGTGAGATGCAAAGTCAACACTTCCAGTAGCCACTATCAACTCAGAATAATGTAAGCTCTGAATAACCACATCATGTTGTGAGAACTCAACTATCTTAGTAGAGACAAAGTGGCAAATTTGATAAATAGACAATACGTTCATCGAGATGTTAGGGACAAAAAGAAAATCTTGAAGGGAACCCCAGCTAATGCAACAAAAATAGAACCCATGACTGAAAGATGTGATGAGTTCCCAACAACAATCTGTGAAGTAGCACAAGGAGCAAGTGAGGTGACCAACTACTGAGTGTTTTTCATATTGTGAGAGGCACTGAAATCAAGAATCCAGGTAGGCCCAGAAGTCATAGCTCGTACAGTAATAGCGTGACCTTTCCCTGCAGGGGGGATGATGACTTAGGAGATGAAATGTGATGCTCCTATATGGCTTCCTCTAAAGCCTCCAAACATTTTGAACTCCTAGAAACGAGATGTCCATCCTTTCCACAAAAATTGCAGGTCTCAACTAATTTCTTCTTAGTGTTGGAGGTAGATGTAGTAGACTTCAAAGAAGATTTACCCTTGGAAGGGTTAGTTGGAGGTTTAGAATTAGTTTTTGGTGTGGCTTTCTTTGGTTTGGCTTTATGTTTTGATTTCCCCTAAGAAAACTGAGCAACCAATGCTTGGATAGAAGAGCCAGAGGCATCCACCTATTGGATCTTTTCCTATTCCCATGTCAACTAATCACAGAATGTCTCAAAAGAAGGCATCTAATGTCTTTTACTCAAGGCATCCATAGTGGAGTAGAAAGTGGAAGGAAAGATCTGATACTATCCTCACAACTGTGGGAGTATCAAAAAAATACACTCATCATCTATTTTATTTTTTCTACATCCTTGCAAAATTGAATGTAGAGATGTGAACTTCATCAAGAAGTCCTCAATGGTGGGAAAGCTGGTAGGTGTCAAAGAAGTCAACTCTACATCAAGTTGAAGTTCCCAAAACTCATTCACTGTGCCAACCAAGTTGTGAAACTTGGTCCAAATGGCTTGAGGAGTGGTCAAACCATCCAGGTGAAACATGAGACTATCAAAGATGTTCAATGCAATCAATCTCATGGCTTCGTCCATTTTGTTCCTATGTTGAAGAACCTCAAAAGGGCACTATAGGATAGATTGGTTCTCATCTAGACATGACCATAAGCCACATGACATAAGAAGCTAAGTCATGCGTGCTTTCCAATTATGGTAGTTGTGTAGCATCATCCAGGCCACAAAGGGGTCTGGCATTGAGAGAAGAAGATGGAAGTAGAAGGGTCGATTCTAAAGTGAATTATAGAAATTAAAATGCATTCCCCACAACATATAAAGATATCCTTTGTATACCAAAGAAACAACTATGGAATACACAAAAACTAAGAACAAAACTAGACACCAAATGTAGAGAGGAAGGAAATTGAAGCCTCTACTTCAACACCAAAAATAAGAGGTCAAATGGCCTCATAAAAAATGAAACTGGTAACATCATCCTTGGCACAAAACCAAATTTTTGGCACTTCTTTTGGATTTTAAAAAGACCTCTACATGCTCAAGTTATGGCCAAGAAATGAAATGCTTGTCCAAAAATAAGCTCTCTGGAAAATTACAAAGATGGGAAAAAATTTGACAACCATATGGCCATCAAATGCCCATCTGCCAAGAAACATCTAGTCACTAGAAAATGATGTCAATAGGCTAGAAAATGATGTAATCTTGCCAAGAAGTAACATCAATAATCTAAAATATCTACTCCCCAGAATGACTATGTCAGCAGTCAAAATGCTGACGTCAGCCATCAAAATGTTGACATTGTCGATTGGGAAATGATGTCAGTTGGCTCAGGTGGTGGGAGGGCATTAGTGGTGGTTTTTGGGCAGTACTATGCTGACGGCAGTGGTCATTGGGTGGTGTTGCGCTAGTGGTAGTAGTTGGAGAGTGGCACACTGACAGTGATTGAGCGCGGGCTAGGCCACTGGTAGTGCACTAGTTGCAATAAAGCATAGGGTGAGCATGGGTGGCATTCTAGAAGTAGTGGGGTGGCACCCTAGTGGCTGTTGGGCAAAGTGGCCAGAAAACTCACTTTTTTTATTCTTTATCTTTTCATCGATTTTCATGTCTGTATGGCCCCTAGGAGGCCAATTTTTTTTTCCAGAGGCTACGATAGCCAAAATTCACAAATTTTATATGAATTTTTTTTCTCTTTACATATTTTGATCAAATGGGTCCATCTAGGACCATTCTATGTAACCAAATACCTTATTTGTCCAACCCTAACAACATTTTACCTATTGAGCAACTTTTGGCTCATTGAGCAACTTTTGACCAACTTAGGACCTAATGAGGAATTTTGGCTCTTTTACAAACACATTGGGAATAGTTATATTCGAAGGACTCTTGGAACATATTAGACACACATAACCTCTTAAATAACTCTTAAAAAACTTCAAAAATAAAAAATAAGGGAGTTTCCCTGCACCAAAGAGTGGAAAAACCCATTTGAAGCTACCTAGTTGTGCACTCTACATCACAAAAAATGAGAGAGGTCCATGGTTTTGTAATTATATTCAATCTAATGAACCAACTAGATCTACTCTACATTTTAATGTCTCAAGTATTGCCTCATGGTCTAACTCACGAAACTTCCAAGCAGCCTTATTATTTGGTTTTCCACCACATTTTATCAAGTGGACATTTGACGCGACAACAAGGTTCGAATAATAATGAATCTAACTCTCTGATTTCCAATCCTGGAATAACCACAAGTTAGGGTTCTTCATAGAATATCATCGAAGCCATGTGCTAGTTACAACCACTGCACCTATATGGTACTCTAAACCTTCACCATCTATAACTAAGTGATCCAATTTTTTTAGCTTGGACATAATGATACAAATAATAATTTGTCCCTTCTTCATTGTCTTCAGGTGCAATAACAAGAAAAACATGGCTTGCAATGATAAATGTAAAAATGCGGTTATTAATTCATCAAATACTTAGGTAGAAGTTATAAAGTTACAAATTGAATTTACAAAGATACATACATACATACATAGATACATACATACATACATACATACATACATACATACATACATACATACATACATACATACATACATACATACATACATACATACATACATACATACATACATACATACATACATACATACATACATACATACATATATATATATATATATATATATATATTACTAGGTTGCACTCGATCAGACAAGCCCTTAAATTCAATGGATGAATCTATCTCTACCATTTTGAGTGCTTGTGGGGGATCATAGGTGTTAATTGGGTCCAAAACTCGTATATCACATTTATCCACCCATTCAGTTGACTCACACTTATCCCAATTTTTCTCTACACATGATGAACAAAAGTATGCCATTTTTTGTGTGTGGATACTCCATGAACCTATATCAAAGCTTCTAAAAGAGTGCAACTCACTTGATCCTATTAGTGTACAACAATCCTCATATGATGCAATGTTAGTATTATCTATCAACCAAAAAAATCTATGAACCATAGACTCACCTTCCTTACCTAGACCCATTATAGTGTTACACCACTGGATGATGAATTTTCTATTTATCAATGTTGCTCCATCTTTGTACTTTAATTCTTTATGAGATAACTCTCTTTTGATGCATGTGCCTGCACCATCAAGCTCTCCCTTTCCATGACCAAGCTCCAAGAAATTTGACATATATTGATTTTTAGACAACCTCTGCATCCTGCTCAACCAATATAACATCCATGCTGTCTTGAATTGAGATGCATAATTGTCTAACCAAATAATGTATTAGCGATATGGTATGCTCCTATTATCCAAATCTCCATTAAATAGTTGAAAATGACCATGTACAACCTCTGTATAATGTGATCGATCATTGCTAATGTAAAAATGGTACTCCCTCAATATCTTCTTGTCATCCTCTGTACTTGTGAGTGCATGAATGTTATGTGAACAAATATGGAAACCTGGTGAGAAGTATAATACTCTTCTTGCACCTCATTTTGTGGTTGTAGTGTGTAGTTCTCTATGAAAATCTACAACCAAAAAAATGGTATCCAATGGAAATGTATCCTTGCACAACTTGAATTGCAAATCCATCCATCGAGCTTTATGTTTCTTCCTTGCATACTCATAAATAATCTTTTCACAAAAAAATCTTCATGGACTTATACATTGGAATATTTTCGATGACAAAACCACATCTTTTACCCCATTTCCCATCTTTTAGAGCATATGTCAGTGTCTTATATTTTTTGTAATCTACTATTTTATTTCTAATTGTGTGTGTACTATCTATATGTTCACAAGTTGATAAAAACTACAAAGAACCACAAAATAGGCATGTACCATCCAAGCATGACATCTTGTAAAATTGTTGATCATCCCCTATTTCACATAAATTGTTGGATATGAATTCCCTTGAAGATCTAGGTGGCACATTCATGTCAAAATCCTACAAAACAAATTTAGAATGCAAAAACACACATATGTGCCTAAAAACATGAAAATGATTAGAAAATTCAATTTGTATCCTACAACAAAAAATTGTGCATGTGTGATTTATCTACACATAAAAAGGTTTACCCATATCAAAATATATTTGACTTATTTGAATTTGAGGATACATACCAATAAATTTATCAAAAAATTGTATTTGAGTTGGGTCCAAAAAATGTTTCACATGTGGATCATGATTTCGGCTACCAATCCTCCTTCTTACAACATCTCTTTGATTAGAGGAAACACGCTTATTATTTTTTCAAAAATCTTCAATCATTTCAAAGCTTCACTAATTTCTTTACCCTTTAGTGGTAGTCTATCGCTAAATGTCCATAACTCATTTTTTGTTGGATCTTCAACTCTCTCACACCTTACCATTGCTCTCCTTAGAGTATCTTTACCAATTTTCAATGATTTTCTTATCTTTCTCATGAGTTGAGCTTTCTTCATTTGGGTACTCACTATTGTCAATGTAAGTACATGTCTTATGATATTACTATCTTTGGTGTGTGATTTAGAACCCACTTTGTCATATGCACTCATTAGATTCTTTATAATACTTTTTTCATTTGAATCATCCATCATTCTTAGCCCAAGAATCTTCATTATGGGCCTAAATTTCAAATTCTTCATCACTTCAACAAATAATTGGCATTGACCTGCAATATTTAATTCTTCAAACAATAATCTCCACATATAATTAACTTTTCTTTGATAAGTACACTTGCTAATCTTGTCAGGCATTGATTTCAAAATGTTATTATCAATTTCAATCAAATATTTTGGTCTTCTAAAACAAATTCTAGAAGGTGTTATAATCGGTTCCATTCCCTCAACATTTTGAACATCAACATAAGGTTGAGTGTTTTGCGTACCTTGAGCCAAAGATGATGTGCCTTGGCAATAAGATGCAAAAGATGGAATATCACCTACTTGATATGTTGATGTTGTGCCTTCAACATGACATGATGGAGTGTGTACATTGTCAGATGTAAAAATTAGCATCTCTTCAACATGAGATGATGATATGACTCCAACATTAGAAGATGGTGTAGCTTCACAATTCAACTATCTTCTTGAGCATAAGAGTCTCATTCGTTCTTATTTTCTTTCCAATTCTTCCTTTTTGTTTCTTTGTATTGGTGATTCATGTTCCTCTTTAAAAGACAATTCTTCATTATTGCATTACAATTTTCTTTGTTCACATAGTAGTTTCATTTTATCTGTTTTAATTTCCAAATCTCTCTCCCTCTCTCCCATTGTTTGAGTTTTTGGTTTCTTCCTTGGTATGATGATGATTTCTATATGTCAAATTATTCAAACATCTGAATTACTTACAATTTTTAAATAACAAATCATTCAAATACATATACAAATTACAATTATTTCAATAAATACACAATATATATTAAACAACTTGTCTAATTTCTTACCATTTCCAAATAACAATTCATTCAAACATACAAATTTCAATGAATTCGCTATATATTAAACAACTTGTCAAATTATAATGAAATTTGTCTCTATAGTAACAAAGAATATTAAAAAAATGATTGCACCAAGGCTTGGATTTTCCTTGGGGATCCAACCCAAAAGTTTGGAGTCTCTAAATTGGTCTGAGACGTGTTTTATAGAAAGCATACAAAAAATAATTTATGTTTCTAGTGTTCTTTCATTCAAGTTTCCTCATGGTTGAGGATTGATAAAATTAGGTTACATGACATTGTAGATATCTATGTTAGCTAGGTGACCATATAATTTATTTCAAATTTGAACTATTTCAAGCCTTTCAATTATAATTTCTTTTAAGTGTATGTCTATTTTCTATCAAAAACCAACATGTACTAATTGGGATGTATATTTTAGCTTGTTCATCAAATTTTGCAACAATTTAGTTTTTTAGAAACTAGACTCCATTCTACACACTTTGAAAAAAAGAAATTTAAATTTTAAATTAGTTTTCAATAATTTATAGCAGGAGCACACATATATTTCATATTTTTGGGATGTGTCTAATTATAAAATTCATTAAAAACAATACACATAAAATTATCCAAAAAATGCAAGATAAACTACACAGTGTTAGGTAACTTTTGACTAGAGTAGTTAAAGAATTAGAAAAAGAAGATAAAATTTAAGGGGGGCCACACTTGCACTATGTTATTTTTTTTCCGAAAAAATAGTACCACTTTCTATGGCTCCATTTTTTGAGGACCCAAAACTAAACCATTTTGAAAAAAATTTAGTTTAGAAACTAGATTCAAAGGACTACTACTTTTTTTTTGTTATATCTTAAAATTTTGAGCGTAACTATTTTCAAATTTATGTCAAAGTTCATAAGTTGTTATTTTAAGAAAAAAGTAGCCACTTATACCCCCTTTTGGCACCACAACTTGGTGCACTTACCCCATAAAAATTTTCGTTGGATTAGCAAAGAATCTTGCCACCATACCAACTACTAATGCAATACTAGATCTTTGTGTACCACATATTGCAGTTTTCCAATCATTGATCTATATATAGTCTGATCTACCTCTTTAGAATCATCATTTTTGGAAAGCTTATATCTAGTAGACATAGTTGTTCCAATTGGTTTGCAATCTTCCATTCCAAATTTCTTCAATATCTCCTTGATGTACTCTGATTGAGTAATGTACATGCCATCTTTCTTCTATTGAATTTGCTAGCCAAAAAAGAATTTGATCTCTCTAAACATTGACATTTCAAATTCTTTACTCATTTCCTCAGAAAAAGATTTTCATAAATCATCATGTCCAAAGAATAATGTATCATCTACAAAGATTTATGCTAGCACTATCTTCTTATTTGGTCCTACTTTGATGTATAGGTTGTTGTTGTCATTTGTCATTTGAAAACTAATCTTTACCAGATGATTATGAAATCTTTTATACCAGCCTCTAGGGGCTTATTTGAGACCATATAAAGGTTTATTTAGTCTGCAAACTATATCCCTTTTGCTGGGATCTATGAAACCTACAAGTTGCTCAATGTAGACTTCTTCTTCTAGGATTCCATCAAGAAAGCTGAGTTTATGGTGCAAGAGAATCCTCAATAAATGAAGAGTCTTGATAAATTTTAAGGAAATCTTGAAGGTCCTAAGAACCTATAGGATAGGTTAGAAATAGTGGCTATACATTTGGACCCACTTGCAAGGCCTAGTTTTGAGATTGGAACAATTATAAGCCCTTGGTTAACTATGGTCAAAGGTGTCTAAATAGCCTAAAATATTAGGATAGATTTATATTTTCATGTTTTAGCATGTTTTGGTCCTAGTTGGATCATTTAGCTGAAGTTTGATCATGTTTTGATCAAAAATAGAAAAATTTAGTGATTCTAGTGTTAAGTATCATATTTAGAATTACATTAGTTAATAAGCTAAAATTAAAATTACACAAGGATACTGATACACATTTTAGTGATATTGGTGTTAAGTATCATATTTAGAATTACATTAGTTAATAAGCTAAGACCTAATGGAATAAAGGCTCGAGGCATCATAACTTAGGAATTATGTCGATGGGTTCATGATATTTCTTGATCTATGAGGATAATTGATTTAGGTTGTTATTATGTAAATATGAATCAACACCCACCCTTGTCAATACTAGTAATAGTCATAGATAAAAATTGTTATATAAATCTGATAAGGGTCTACATAGTAGAACTTGATAAGATGTAATGAATTTACACTATGATTGATTTTGAAACTATGTGACATGACTACACAAACATCCTGATTACCTAGCACAAATGTACACCCTATAATGTATTAACTCATAACGATAACAAGATAATGTCAGTAACCAAACTATATTAAATTGAATCAAAGGATACTAGTTGTGATGTTTACATTAGGAAATTTTGACCTAAGGTATGTATTCAAAACTAATTTTCATGTTGGTTGATTTAATAGTTTAGACTCAAAATTTCATCATT
The DNA here is from genome assembly GCA_028749045.1 of Cupressus sempervirens. Taxonomy (NCBI): domain Eukaryota; kingdom Viridiplantae; phylum Streptophyta; class Pinopsida; order Cupressales; family Cupressaceae; genus Cupressus; species Cupressus sempervirens. The sequence continues at coordinate 51,730,052 of CM053786.1, forward strand.
TTGATAGGAAACAGATTATGATGTGGTTTAGAATGTTGTTGGATATTTATATGAATATGCAGATTCTGATATCTAATGTTTTAAATGCTTATATGAAGATGATTAGAAAATAAAAGTTGATTATGACAACTGAGTATTTTAATGTGAATTATTCAATATGAAATTTTCCATGCACCTATATACATGCATATTATATGAATTTTTATTTGACTACTAATGTTCAAGTTTAGTGTGTAGACAATTGAACCATGGAATTTTATTTGGGAAACAAGGTCCAAACCTATGTGGACACACTTTATCCAAGGCGAATCTTTGGAAGATTCAAAAGCCTAGTTGTGATGTGATTATTTTGTAAATGTAAGCTTGCATGTGTGTGGTAAATTTAATCTCATAATTACATTAGGGACATGTCATGGTGATGTGTAATGTGTTTTAAATGTGTCACTTGACACTTGTAATTATTTTTGTCTGTTAATGACATGTCACCTAGGGTTTTTGTCATGGTTGCACTTGACCTTAAACTAATTTCCTTTAAAAAGGATTAAGTAAATCCACTTGGAGAAAGGATAGGATGGGTCACCATCAAGGGAAACTTGAATTCAAACTTGACAAGGATTTTAGAGGGTCATTATATGGTCCCAAAGTGTCATTTTTGTGAAAATAAGCTACCCATATGTTAGCATAACATTTTAGGGGCCTAAATTTGACTATTTTAGTGCTTAGCTAGCCTAGGGGGGCCCTTAACCAATGCATTCTTCCACCAATTCAAAAATTGAGTTCTCACATGAGTTCATCCCCATCTTTATACTTAGTCAGAAGTAGCAAATTTGGTTGGGAAAAATTTGTAAGAGATAGTGGCTTGATGTTTTTTTTCCAAAAAGAGATAGTGGGAGAGTAGTTTTAGTGGACTTGGACAAACTAGTGGGGTGTTCACCCACTCTTTATGTTTAGAGACAACTAGGGTTTTTGAAGGAGAAAGACTAAGGAGAAGGGAGATCTTCATCAAGTATCATTGAATTAGCTTGGACCAAGGTTGGTGCCCATTCCATGACCTTATTTTGCACTTGCATAATGGTGTTGTGATCTTGTTAAATTGTTGTTGGTAAAATTAGAGTTTGTATTGTATTGAAGTGATTGTAGATTGTGTTGAATTTGCTTTCTCTAGATTGCTTTCTTTGTTCTTATTTTTGGAGCATCAATTTTTAATGGGTGTGAAGGCTTTACTCACCCTTGGGAGGGAAGAGATGCCCTAGGTGAAGGAGTTAGTTGGGCTCAACATTGAAGTTGAGAGATTTTCCTCTTGGAGAGGGTTTTATTGTTCATGGAGTATGGGCTCCATTGAAGCCATATGCCTTGTTTTTTATGGGTGGTATAAGTATATTTTGATAGCCTTGAAGAGGTATTTCTATTATGGGAGGTACAAGTGTATTGATGAGATGAGGAGGATGTATTTTTTAGTCTTGAAAAGGCATTATGCAATTGCAGATGTATATGTGCATATGGATATGACATTCTTCTCTTTGGAGAGCCCACCTTCACCCATTATTTCATGATTCAAATGGTGAATCATTGTGTTAAACCTTGGAGGGATAGTAAATGTATTGTGTTATTGAGCTTTGCATGAATTGTGAAATGTTTGAGTGTAACCCATTTGAGTCTTGTTTCCCCTGCTCAGTGGGCGGCTTCTTAGAAGCCTAGGATGGGAGGTGAGACTCCATGGTTCTTGGTTTTATGTTCTCTTTTTTATTGTAGGTTTGTGAGAATGGGATCCATGAAGGAATTAGGTTTTCTCCCTGGCATAGACAAAGTAAAAGAGATGTCAATATGTAATGTAATTGAAAGGAGAAATCTTTATTCATGTCCTTGATGTAATGTGTTTTTGAGGAAAAATGTCCACTGTTGTTTTGTTGTATTGTGTTGTAAAAAGAAAATCTCTCTCTCTCTCTCTCTCTCTCTCTCTCTCTCTCTCTCTCTCTCTCTCTCTCTCTCTCTCTCTCTCTCTCTCTCTCTCTCTCTCTCATGTATATTTTTGTGAGGAGCAGTATCTTGAGGAAGTAAAGAAAATTTAGATATTACCATATGTTTTCGAGTTGAAAGAGTTAATGTCATACATTAGATGTATTGAAATGGAAGATAGTCATGGTTGAATGTAAGGTAGTCTTATTTCAAAGGATAGCCAATGTTTTGATAATTATGTATTGAATAGAAATTATTAGCATCATGATCAATTGAATGAAAAAGTAATACATGAGAATGTATTTCAATTGGAATGATCATGTAAAGAAAATTCCCTTAAGCATGAGATTATCAATAAATGTCATTCAAGCTCCATTATTCATAGAAGATAGTAATTTATTAATTCCATGCTTGATCATGCTTCAATTCATTTCATGTTTTAAATAATTGTTCAAGTGATTCCTAAATGCATCTTAATCCATGTACTTATATGGACATAGGAAAGGGGGATCATATTACTACCAATCCAATACGTTAAACATCATAGCTGAAATAAGAAGAAGGATCATATTTCCTACATAAGAAAATAGGCCTATACATGCATATTAAGTTCTCTAGAAAATGTATAGGTAGCGAGAAATAATTCCCCTCCCCAATTATAGAGCAATAAAATAATCTTCAAGTATATTCCCTATGACTTCCCTAATTTTATATATATATGTATATATATATATATTGCCAATACTGGCATGTTGTGATGGTTAAGTTGTTGAGTTGTTATCCTTGCCATCAAATCACTGGTTCATAGCTCCAGGTCAAAGCGTTTACCCCTCTAAAATTTTAAAAAAAAAAAAAAAAAATATATATATATATATATATATATATATATATATATATATATATATATATATATATATATATATATATATATATATATATATATATATACCCATTCCCTAAGGAAACTAACCCTTCCCTAAGCTCCCTATACTTGTATTTTATTTACTAATTCTTATTAAACTATTCCCTCTAACCCCTTGTGTTTGGGGGGTCCCATCATGCCTTGACCCAAGCACCAAACACATGACTATAGAATTTAGTGCTAAAGGTACATTGAAGTGGGTGCTTATCTTGTAAGAAATTAAGGGGAACTTTCAAGAAAAAGACCAAGTAAAGAATTTTATCTGACAAGGAATTGGGGAGGGAAGGTGGTCCCCACCTCCTCCATCCATCTTCACATGACCTCCCACCTTGCATGCTTTTTTTAGGCACTAACATGTCTGACCATGGGTCAGGCTATGTTCTTAAATGCCTCGCGCACATGTCACATCATAAGCCACCAACCTAGGGAGAGGACAATGACTCAACTTAGAGAGAAGGGACAAGTAGAAGAAGAAAAATAGTAAATTGACATGGGTTAGGACAGGGCCATGAGGCATTAGGAATGTAGGGAGGAGACATGTGGGATCAAGTTAAGAAATTAGTGGAAGTCCAAGGTTATTAGTGGTTAGGGAATCATAGTGAAACAGATGCAACGAGGGGCCATGTAGATGTGGATGTGGAGAGGAAAGGGGATAGTGTAATTAGGATGGGCTAGGGCAGCAATTGACTAGCGAGTTGTTAAATTTCTAATATTATTATTAATATGTAGTTTCATGAATTAAGAAGGGATAGTTAACAAGATAATATAACCGGAACTAATGAGTGAATTGTGTAATCCATTTTAATAAAGCAAATGTAATGGTGGAGATACATATAAATAAGAATGGTTAGAAATTGAGAAAGTGGTTTGGATAGTAAATGGCATAATATATTTAGTGGGAAAATCATATATAAATAAGTTTAACTAGGCTAGTGAATACTTGGTAGTTCATAAAATGAACTAGGTAACAATTAGTAATTAGTGAAGCTAGTTAGTGATTAAATGAATTAAATGTATAGCGGTGAGACAATAGTTTTTGGTTAGAAAATTTTGATAGGTAGGAAATAAGTTGTTAAATATAAAAACAAATTCTTTGGCATGTAATCATTGTTGGTTGGTAAAATGGAAATGGAAATTAGTAAGAGGAGGTTAGTGAGATTTAGTATTTAGTAAGATAGGGTTATAAGTTAGGAAATAATATAGTACCTATTAATATCTTAATTTTCTTTTATTGAATAAAAAGAATGTTTTAAGTAATTAAAGGTTGCTTAGTATATGGTTATGAATAATGGCAGTAGGAGGGAGATCGAGTGATTAGGGGTGATTCTTGAGATGTCATTTAGGGTAATATGTTGTAGATACTCTAAGTGAAATATATTTATATGATTCTCTATGTAATCATATTGTCCCTTACAATTTAGTTATCACACTCAATACTTGGAATGTATTGGTATCGCTATAGGTTATTTTATGAACCTTGAATTATTATTATATGTTATTCTTAACTAAGGGTATAAGTAAAAACTTTAATTGTGAACAAAAATAAAAATATATAAAAATAAATAAATAAATAAAAGATTAATGATGTAGGCTATTGAGGTTAGAGTGGGATTTATTTTAGCATGTAGAATACTAGTGGTGAGTAACCTATAATTCATAAATTGAAATGTAATATGTAAGATAGCTTGTCATCATTCATTATTTTTGATGGTGTAACCATGATCACTAATCAAGGTCATAACATATAGGTCTTTAAATTTTCCCCTTAATGTAACCTGCCCCAAATGTAAGATTTAGGTTCATACTGAATTGAATCCCTTAACAAGACAACTAATAAACTCTAATGTGTATCACCATTGACAACACAAATAAGTTGATCTTCTTTCCATCTAATTATGATGTTGCATCAATGCACTAGTTCCCTGATTTCTAATGCGAAATAGAGATAAACCTTCAACCAACCAAATAAGGATCACTTCAGTTAGGTAATTGAAAATTTGTGCAACCCTATAAGCATAACAATTAGGTACTCTAAAATCCTAACCATGTGATAACCTAGAGGAGTGTGTGTAGCTTTCTTATATGTTTTACCCTAGGTTGTTATTTTTTTTAAAAATAGTTGTGTTTTTGCCCTATAATTTTGGGCATGACATCATGTTTCTTGGCTCATAAAAGGTCAACAGACCTTGGTAACTAAAAAAGCATGGGTAGAGTTCTCTATAGCAGACTTTAAGGAAAAGGTCCTTTGTGATGTGGTTGAGATGGATGTCTCCCACATTCTCCTTGGTAGACCCTAGCAATATGATGTGGATAGCACACACCATTGTAGGAAAAATGTCCATTCCATAACAAAGAATGGGGTAACCTTCACCATGAAGCCACTGCTTGATCCTAAGGCAAAATCTACTATAGTTACCATAGGAGAAAAGGAATGCTAAAAGAATTAAGGGAAACTAACTCCCAAGGTTTTATACTTGCGTCTAAACTAAAAGAAAACAATAGTTCAGTTGGTTAATAATTTATCTTCCTTGATATATTGGTTTATACCTTGACTCTTTACTTGCCCAAAAGCTTATGGAAAACACATATGTTAAAAATAGAATGGGTCAGTGTAGTAATCTATCAAAGACCCCTAAATTGTAAGGTACAATTCGCTTATGAGTGTAAAATATTTAATGAATTTCTCTTTCAAGTTTTGGGGTTATGCTCTTAACTAGAGAGAAGAAGAGGAAAAAACCAAGTTGCTCAACACTTAAAACAACCTAGGCAAAGATGGGGGATTGTCTCACAAGTTGCAATCTACTCAAACTAACAATGTAGATGAATAGAAACATGCAGGACTAACTACAATAACATGAAGAAAGGAAAGATAGTGAAATAAGTAATTCCATGATTACAAAGTTAGCCAATATTTTGACAATATCTAAATTTTCTATCCCTTAGCCACTCCACACACTAGTTTCTAGCTTCTTTATGCAAATAACAGAACTAAACACACAACCCACAACAACACTAAGGGACTCAAAAATGTCTGTATCGAATGACAAGAATTATAGTTTGACCTAGCACTAAGAACCATGACAATACTAAGGTCAGATTGATAGGTTTGATAGATTGATAGGTTTCTAAGGCACTAAAAGCCACAAAAATGCATAGGATTGGACAACTGATGATAGATTTGGGATTTTTGACATGTTCCAAGTTGATTAAGACTAATTCTAGGTGATTCTGGGTAGATTTGAGGTGATTTTGGGTTGATTTGATTTGATTCTGAGTTGATCTAGAATTATGATGAACATTGTTGAGATATAATCAAGTTGGCCAAAAGATCAAAATAAGTGAGATGAGAAAATGGGATGAGTTAGTATGAATAAGTGATGAAACCATAGACATGAACCATTTTTGAGCATCTACTACAAGCAACTAGAAAAGTGGGCCAAAAGAATTGCATGTCAAGGAACCACAGTCAAGATGCTCAAAAGAGTACATATGTGTGTACTAAACTGTTCAATGTTAGACATGTCTTAAGGCTAATGTCATAGAAAAGAAACTCATTGGACAAAGGAGAAGGCACAAATTCTATGTCACTCAATAAAGAATTGTGTGCATGTTTACAAAGGTACACTAAGGAAAAACATCAACCCCCCATGACACTTTAATCAGAGTAGAGCATGTAAAATAAGGTACAAGATATAATGAATCCCAAGAATACAATAATCTGTATGAGTGTCCTCAAATGACATTGCTTGAATTAGAAGGAAAAACTACTTAAATGAAAAATACATATGCAATATGACACTTTATCTTAGTGCATTTACAAGAATGCATACAAATGATGTCTAAATATACCAAAAAGGAAAAAAGGTTGATACAACAGACAATACAACCCATAATGAATCATCTAAGGCAAAAAAATTGATCCCCAAACCTAAAATAACCAAGATAACTACCAGAATCCAAAAAAGGAAAAGATTGAATAGAATGTGCCTGGACCAAAATCTAGAAAAATAACCATCATCACTGGAAAGATCTTGGAAAGACCTTTCCTATGATATAAATAATTCCCAAATCAGAAATCATATGCTAAAGATATGTCTTGTGGAGTGCAAAATATTACCCCTAAATTTTATAGTAGAGAATGCTACCAGAAATGCATCAAAACTAAAAAATACCTATACCACTATGATGGGCTCAGAACTAGGTTTTCATTGATATCTCATTTGTGGAAAATGGGGTCTATATGTTTGAGATATGATTACAAATTTAAAGGTAGGTCAAAACAAAGGTGTAATGCCCCGCTCGGGAACCCAAAAGAAATAAACTTAATATGTTACAAAGTTTACTGAACTATTTTTTTTCTTAAATTTTAAGCAACATCAAAGTAACAATATATACATATACATCAAGAACATGTAATCAATTACAAATACAATTTCAATTCCTCAAGGGTTCCTTCACATTGAGTCATATTTAAGAATTTTTTATTAATAAGTTTAAGTCTCAATTACAATGTCCATAATCACAAAATGACTAACCACATACATAATCATATAAGAAAATGCATAAGTACAACTAATAATATGAAAGCACATCTAATGAATAACATCCACTACACATGTCATAGGGTATGTGAAAATAAATACAAATAATGCAGGAGCATCCTAGGGTAATTAGATATCTTACATGATTAAGGGATTTTCGTGGGGTTGAGTGGACCTATTTGGGTCTTGGGTAGTTAATTTTGATGTATTTAATAATTATTTTAAGCCTTTAAAGGCATTTGGTATTTAATTCCTATTGAAGGCTGACTTGTGGCTCTTTAAATAGTTAATGTAAGCGATATTTAATTTGTAGCATATTGGGCCAAGTTGTGGCTTAGATTTGTATAAGTAGGGGTTGTGGTGAAGTCTTTAGTCATTATTCATCTATCTTGGAGAAGAGGGGGTGGTAGAGGAGAAAATTTTGAAGAGAGCTAGTAGCTGAGGCTTGGGAAACAAGGAGATTTCTTGGTGGGCTTGCGAGTACCAGTTGGATCTTCCTTGGAGATTTCTACCAGAGTGTGGATCTCGGCTAGTTAGAGCTTGGATTGGATCTTGAGGGATCTTGTAGAACTATTACTTGCTTTGTATTTAGCCATAACTAGGAAGGCCTTATAGGTCGGCACATTACATATAATTAGTTATATCTATGAATAAATTATTGTGACTTGGCTTCAAATCTTGCATTTTTATTTATCTTTTGTTGTTTGGTTATTAGCTAGGGGTTAGGACATCTCCTTTGGGGATTCTCCTACCTTGCAATGCGTTAAGTGGTATCAAAGTGAAGGTTATTCCTTAGTGTGTAGACCAAGCACCAAAGTTGAGGCAGTTTGCACTAGGGTTTTGTGAAGTGGATTTATTAAGGTTTGGAAAAATCTTGGAAGATGCCTCTGAGAAGATTGAACCCTAGGGTGATTGATGATCTTAGTTATTTTGGGGAAGAAAGGATCTCAGGAGGGTTAAAGTAGATTTTAGATCTGAAATAGAGGAGATTAAAGCCACTTTCAAATCTAAGATGGTGTTAATGAAGAGTGATATGATCGCTAAAGTCATAAGTTCTATACGTGGTGTACCTCAGCATATGGATACTAAAGATGGTTATGAGGAAGTTGCTGAAGACTTTGAATTTGCTAGATCGAGTGGTGAGGCCAAAACTGATAGTGTGGAGAGACCTATGGAAAATAGGTTTGGTCAATTCGCTAGATTTGGATCTCAGTTAAAGATAAAGAAGACTACTTTGAGCTTGAGGATATTGAAGATCCACTCAGAGTAAGGTTGGCACAAACTAAGCTAAAGGGATATGCTACTCTTTGGTGGAAAGAATTGTAAAAGGATAGAGAAGAGGAAGGTGAAATAAAGATCACTAGATGCAGGTTGATGATGACTAAGTTAAAGGCTAAGTTTATTCCCAATAATTATGAACTTGAGTTATTTAAGAGGTTATAGAATATGAAGCAGAAGGATATGACTGTGAAAGATTACACTGAGGAGCTCTACAAGTTGATTATTTGGTCTGGGCATAGTGATTTTTCAAAGGAGAAGGTAGCATGGTACATTAATGGTTTGAGATTCAATATTTAAGATGAGGTTGGTATGCTAAATATTTCTTCACTTGAGGATGCTTATCAGTATGCTTTGAGAGCAGATGAGAAGCTAAGAGGAAGAGTCAAGGTAATTCTAGAGGGAAGGAAAAGCAAGATAACTCAACACAAGTTAAACCAAATTTAGAAGATGAACCAAAACCTATCAAACAAAAAAGAAGGATAGGTGGAGGTGGGTTCAGAGGTAATTATTTCAAGTGTGGTCAAGAAGGGCATAGATATTTTGAATGTCTGATTGGTAGGAAAACTGCTATTGTGAATGAAGTTGTAGTTTAGGATAGTAAACCTAAGAAAAGATAAAGTTTTTTGGCTTGGTGAATATTGGTTGGTGAGAGGAAATTGGATTCTTATTAGAGGACTATTTTGTTCAGGACTCGTTATAAGTCGATGGTAAAGTTTGCAAGGTGATTATAGATGATGGTAGTACTGATAACATTATTGTTGAAGAGATGGTTCAATAACTTGATTCAAAGAGGGTGAGACATCATTATCCTTATAGGATTGGTTGTTTGCAAGGTGAACATGCTTTGGAAGTGAGGGAGTAGTGCCTTGTTGATTTCTAGATTGGGCAGTATAAGAATCAAGTGTTGTGTAATATTGTGGACATGAATAGTTGTCATGTGTTGCTTGGTAGACCTTGGCAGTATCATTGCAAGGTTGTGCATGATTGTGTCAAGAATGTGTTTACAATTGAGAAAGGTGGCAAGAAGCATTCCTTAATTCCTTTTCAAAATGAAGAGGTCGGTAGAAGGAACCTAACTATTGGTAGCCAAGTTGAGTTGGAAAATTCTGAAAAGGTTAGCGATTAGTGTGTGTAGAAAACCTATGGAAAACCAATGATGGAGGTGTAGAAGTAGAAGAAAGGAAAAGGAATGAGTGTTCAAGTTGAAGAATTTGAGGACATGTATGTGAAGAACCAGTTTGGGATTTGTGTGTTAAATCTTGAAAGATGTTCTTCCCACTACTAAGAACATCTTTTTCTCACCTAGAGAGTCTGATGCAAGAGCATCCTAGGATAGTTGGATATCCTGCATGATTAATGAATTTGAGTGGACCTATTTTGTTCTTGGGTAGTTAATTTTGATGTATTTAATAATTATTGTAATTCTTTAAAGGCTTTTGATATTTAATTCATGTTGAAGGTTGACTTGTGGCTCTTCAAGTAGTTAATGTAAGGGATCTTTAATTTGTAGCATATTGGGCCAACTTGTGGTATAGATTGGTATAATTAGGGGTTGTGGTGAAGTCGTTAGTCATTATTCATCCATCTTGGAGAAGAGGAGGTGGTAATGGAGAAAATTTTGAAGAGAGCTAGTAGCTGAGGCTTGGGAAACAAGGAGAATGCTTGGTAGACTTGCGAGTACCAGTTGGATCTTCCTTGGAGGTTTTTACCAAACTGTGGATCTCGACTAGCTAGGGTTTGGAGTGGATCTTGAGGGATCTTGTAGAACTATTACTTGCTTTGTATTTGGCCATAACCAGGAAGGCCTTATAGCCCAACACATTGCATGTAATCAGTTATATCTATGAATAAATTATTGTGACTTGGCTTCAAATCTTGCATTGTTATTTATCTTTTGTTGTTGGTTATTAGCTAGGGGCTAGGACATATCCTTTGAGGATTCTCCTACCTTGCACTACATCAAAAAGTACATCAACATATAATACAATATCCCATAAGTTCTCAAAACACATGATACATAGATACATCAAATGAATTGAAGTCTTCAAGATAAGAGGAAGAATGATAATGATACCACTATATCAAGGAGCATCCATCATTTAAATCAATTTGAGGGGGACCCAAATGGTAAGAATGCACTACCTCGCAATCATGTGGTCACCTAATCAGGCTCTCACTCCCACTATGTAGGAGAGATAATGTACAATCCATACATAGATAATCAAATCATAAAATAATCCTAAGCAAGAAATCCTGATAGCCAAAACTACCTCAAGGGTAACACAAACTACTCAAGAAGAAGAGATAATCAAAAGCAAAAGGACACACATTCTAATACTAACATCTCATACCAAATCAACATACAAATACCAAGACCAAAAATATACAACCACCTCAAAATCAATGTCAAGCATCACAAGGACAATGACCAATAGATAACAACTATCATCAATAAAAATAAACCACCAATCACTAACTCCAACAATCAAAACACCACCAATGAATACCTAATCATTCATTAATAAAAGTCAACTATTAACAATAAATGACATCCAATCAATGAGTAACGACTCATAATAAATACACCACCAAAAGTAATATCCAACAAGTACACCACTAAAGGAAAATATAAGAAAAATATAGAGGAGACTCAGGCCACATACTATAGAGTGTCATCACATGAGCCAACTCTAAGGTTACCCTGACAGTCTCTTAAGACCTCGGCCCCCTAGTGACTCTATGCAGAACCAGAATACTCTCTTGTGAAGATGAAGAAACTAGTCATACCTCTCAAAGTATCATCTCCATCTCATCCTTAGTCTATACAAGCACTCAAGGCATGGACGAGGAAAAATCTCTAACTTATCTTTTTAATGTATCTCAAGGAAAAGGCCTAGGCAATATATTTCAATTACTATGTTATCACTTGTTACACAACTTACCCTAGTAGCCACTTTGAGCCCCAACCCCCATTGCAAGCCACTCCCATAGACATGCACCTAGACTACCTTCCCAAAAATTAAAAACCACAATAGTGTCCCATACCATAATAGTAATATTGATCAAATTTGGTTTCTTAATAGGCAACCCAAAAATAACATTGGTTCTCCAAACCGAAGTTCTCATAAATGCTCAATAGCATAAAGCCCATAAAGCATAAATCTTAATTCAAATCATAAAGTTCATCATGACATCCAGTCAAATAATCATAAAAGAAATCTCAAAAATACCTCTAGTGCATATCCTAACTTGGCCAATTAAACAACCCACAAAGAAAATCTATCAAGAAAATAAACATCACAAGACTATAAATAGAATATTAGAAAATACATAATTTTCACTTACATGATTTAATTCCACCAATTTCTCTTATTTAGTTTGGGTGATAAGGATGTGTTTAGAAATGAAGTAAGAATATATATGTTAATATAAATTGTTATGCTAGTATACTTATTTAAATAAATAAGTATTTAAATATCTAATCTCTTTGTATATATAAAATATCATGCAATACTATCATGTTATTAATTTAAATAAGCTTAAATCATAAATGATTTAATTAATAACATAAATGTATATTATTAGATTACATACTAATATCAATTTTATTTATAAAATATTAATTTGACTTCTATTTAAGTTCAATATTAATATTTACTTTTCCTTTATTTCATAATGGAAATAGATATATTATTATAAATTTAATTTAATTATTTATAATTTCTCTCATAAAGTTAAATAGTTATTACTAAATGATTACAAAGTGAACTCTATCACAACTTCTCTTAAAATATAATAAAATTATAAATATTTATTTATTAACTTTCCTCTTACGTTAATAATTATAAAATCATTTATATGCAACTAAGAGTTTAATTAGACTTAAATAATCACTAATACTAACATTCATTTTATAACTAGATGGATAATATTTATTTAGTTTAATAAATTAATCAATTATTATTATTTGTTTGTAAAAAAAAATTAAAATAAATAAATATGAAAATTAAATTATATTTTTATAAAATAAAAATAAATATGCAATTAGTATTTTCCCATGTCTTTGATCTCTCAAATCATGCAAGCATTCTATACTTTTTTCTATTTTTAGCATATTTGTTTGTACATGCAACCATACTATACTTAGTTTCTATTTTTAGTATATTTGTTTTCACATGCATGTAACCATACTATATTTAGTTTCTATTTTTAGCATATTTGTTTTCACATGCATGTAACCATGCTACACTTAGCTTTCTATTTTTAGCGTATTTTTTTTCTCATGCATGTAACCATACTATACTTAGCTTTCTATTTTTAGCATATTTGTTTTCACATGCATGAATACATTTAGTTACAACATGCTTTCCTCTCAATTAATCTTTTGTCTTCTAAATAAATATTGAAATTAAATTATTTTAGATGTAAGATGAATATTCATCTACATTTAGAAAATTCATGATAATCACATAGTTCTAATGATAAATTTAAAGTTGAAACTCTAACTATTCAATTTATTATTTTCTTCCAATTTTCTACAATTGAATTAAAATGGGTTTTCAAAGAATACAGTCATAATAATTTTCTACAATTTTTTCACAATCAAATTTTTTTTATTAATAAATTTTTCTTTTCAAAATTTACAACATAATTCCTTATTCAACAATCACTATAGTAAATTAATAAGCAATATGCTGTCACGGGGCTGGATTTTATGCTTATGCCCAGGTTAAGCCTTCTCCTTGAGAATCTCCAAAACCTCGCGCGGCACTGGCGATCCCTACTTCTCATCCACCATAAGATGCGACCATTTTCGTTCACCCAGACTACGCCTCCCTGTCTTCATCAAATGCCCACGCATCTGACTGCCTAAACATACACTCCCGCGGAATAGAAGCGCATGCCGAACCATCCTACTCTTGGTTCTTTTCCTTAGGTGCTCCACGCACGCATCCTCGAGCCTCTGGCTCTACCCCTGTTCAACCTCAACGCTGAACCCCGACTTAGCCCTTTTGATATCTTCGCCTCGGTGACTCCCATAAGCCCACCTTACTCCGACATCGACCCCATAGGTGGTCTCAACTCCCACGAGTCTCTTGACCACATCATGATCCTCTATGATCATCTTGCCACTCTTGAGGATGCACCGAGCTCCCAGAGCTCCTCATGCTCAACTCGCTTGACTCCCTGAGTCCAACGCTGCACCACTGCAACCTTGCATCGAGAACCTCCTAGATTCCCTTGCTGAACACTGCATCCACACTGGCTGACTTGGACCCCCAAGAGTTCTCCCTAGCTCATGCATATGCTTCCAAAGCATACTCAACACCATCTTGACATCTCTCTGAACCTTCTAGCTCAACACGCATACACCCAGTGCATACTCGATACCTCCACGGTACCTCTCTGAACTTCCTGGCTCATACGCACACCCGCACGGTGTACTCGGCATCCTTATGGCACCTCTCTGAACTTCTTAGAGTCCTCTAGTCCAATCCTTAACATGAACATGCCTCCACGGCACTCCATCACTTGTTAGTCTCCCTAGCTCCCCACAGAGCCCACGGAAGCCCAACCCTTGCTCCCCACGGAACAACCGTCGACCTTAGCCAACTCTGGATCTCCATCATGAGCCCCAACTGCTTCGACACCCCAGTCTATGTCTACATGCCTTTGTTGGTGACCCACAAGTCCTCGTACACCCGGTGCACTCAAACCAACCTCCTCATGCATCCACGCCGTCTCATGCTCAATCCTCAGATCCCTTTGCGTTGCACAAACTACTTGAGTTCCACACCCTAGCTCCATGATCCGCCCACCCTGTGGGACGCTGGCCAGTTGGACCAACTCGGTGAACGCTCCATAGCTTCACCTCTGAACCACTTCCACCCATCTGCTTCACCCGTTTCACTCATGCGCCACAAGCCTTTGTTCCTAGCCTTCCATCATGACTCACCTCCTTGAGTCATGTCCACCGACTACCTCTTCGGATACTTAACACGATCTGCCCACTTGACTCGGCATCTCCTTGGCATCATTCCGAGACACTACATCCCGCTTGCCATACTTGACCACCATGGTCTTTGAGATCCTACCTCAATGCAAATCCATGCAACCAAGCACCCAGGATGTGCACCCATGGCCACACCCAACCGATACCGCACCACTTAGTCATTCAGCACAATGACACCATTCCCACACAGCTAACCTCAAGCACACAATGCTCCTACTCGGACAAACCATATTGTCTCCTACCGCAGGACTAGGAAAACCGCTTCCCTAGCTTTCGGACACCGGACAACTCCCAGAGCTGTCAACACTGATCCAGCTTCTTTGCTACACTGAGACAAGGACCTTTGTCATAATGCCAAACCTCACCACGTTGCGTAACGGCGGAGCAACACTTCATTGCCCCTAAAGACTTCGCGTCACCTCTGTCTCCCGGAGACCAGAGGGAGGGACTACTCTACTTCGACCCTCTCGAGGGAGATGGACTCTCCAAGCCATCCGTCATGCACACCGGCACTTACCCTCCGCGGATACACCTCAGCTCGGCTCCACGCCTCGCCTACACCACAACTATGCTAGAGGGAACATCTCGTAGCACAGTCCCAAGATCACACCTCGGCCCGGATCCAACACCGCGCCTACACCACAACTATGTTGGAGGGGAACCACTCGCAACACAGCCCCAAACTACACCTCGGATCATGTCCCGGACAAGATCCTACACCACAACCATGTCTGCCCAGCACACGACATAGTCCCATTTACACCTCGGCAAGACCCACGTCTGCCTACACCACACCTGTGTGCACCCAGCTTTGCAGCACAGGCCCATCCGGCCTCAAGGTCTCATATCGCGAATCACCAGCCCCTTACATCCTCCCCCACTTAAAAACAGGCGACGTCCTCGACACCGACACCACTGTCACCCTGTCGCATTGGATCCACAGATGTCTTGTATCCCATACACTGGCTGTTGTCATCGCCCCATACCTTCGGTGCACACCTTCTGTTTCCACAACATACTTGGTGCTTGTCAGCATCCCTGATACTGAACCCACTTGCATGAAACCATATCCATGTCTAACTCCACTGAGCCGATCATCCCTGATGACACCCCTGAGAACTTAGCACTACTGCTTCGTCTCCACTCAGTCCTATCTTCCACCTTCAACTGCCCAAGACTCCATTCTTGGCATCCACTGAAAGACACACTTGCCATCCCTCCGATGCGCAAGTCACCCAGCTTTCCCAAGCTTCACATGGTCAACCTTCAGCCTCTTGACTCCTGCTGTGCCACTATGATTGCCTGCTGAAGAACATTCTGGCGTGCCCTGCACCCAACTCGTCCCCACACACTGCAAATCAACTCGGCCACCAACACTTGTCTACCGATTCACTTCCAGACCCTTTGTGCTATGCCTAGTACTTGCACAACCTTCCTCAGATCATAGCCCAAATCTCTTCAAGCCACAATCTTACGCCAAACTGCCCTTGGCAGCTCCCAAATCCACTTTCCCAAGTCATCACCTTCAACCTTGGCTTTGCAACCGGTCTTCAACTGTGCCATTCTGACTGACTGCTGGCCAACCCTCGGCATGCCCTGCATCCACTCGTTCCCAACACATCAACTCAAAAATCATTCACATCCAACCACCAATACACTCGCCAATACACTTCCAGAACTTGGTGACTTCTCAGTACTTGTTTCCTCTCCTCGAACCCACCCTTGGCAAGTTCTACACCGCACTGCTCTCGCAGCCCACTCTGTTTCTCCTCGGAAGATGCCCAGCACATCAACCTACACCTCACGATTCCACATCGCCCAACACCGCTGACCCATGACACCGCCGCCTAGACCGTCACCACGACTTCCAAGCCTGCCTGTCACACCATCAGTATTGCTCCTCAAACTTCACCGCATGTGAAATCCTACGCCTCACCATCTTAAATGGCCCCAAAATGTTTAACATCAACGGACTTACCTTGTGCAAGCCCACATTTCCACCTCGGATCTGCAATAAAGAGACCCTACACCGCACTGCGTCCTTGCAGCCCACACTGATCTACACCATGTAGCAGCTCGATTTCACCTCAAATAATGTCCGCACACCATCCTACATCGCACTGAGACTGACCCAACAAGCCAACCTACAGCCCAATTTCCATACTCCTCGGAATTGCCTCCCCAACTCCTACACCTCACTGCGCCTTTGCAGCCCAAACTGTTGTTAAGCTGGTCTTAAAATGTCCCAGACACTGCCATCTTCACTTAAGTTGCATTCCAACAAACTCACAACACCATGTTGCACTACGTCCATCTTCCTGCATTATGGCCTTGTGACCCCTGGCCACATCTTGACCCACGCCAAGTTCCATTGCTGAACCCAGTTCAAACAATGTCGATATCAACTCTCCATAAGCTGCATATCAGTTTGACCATCTCTATAACTTGATGCCAATTCCAAGAGTCGATGAAAACCCAAGCCAATCTGCCAAAGATCAATGCTCCACTGCCTACTCCCACATGAGCAATAACAACCTGAAGCAACACCCCGACCAGATCACGCACAATATCATCTCCTCACCAAGAATTGGGGTAACAAAAGCAAGATCGCTCCAAGATTCACGCACAGACTCTTACCATGCTTAGAGCGATCAGCTCTGATACCAACTGTCATGGGGCTGGATTTTATGCTTATGCCCAGGTTAAGCCTTCTCCTTGAGAATCTCCAAAACCTCGCGCGGCACTGGCGATCCCTACTTCTCATCCACCATAAGATGCGACCATTTTCGTTCACCCAGACTACGCCTCCCTGTCTTCATCAAATGCCCACGCATCTGACTGCCTAAACATACACTCCCGCGGAATAGAAGCGCATGCCGAACCATCCTACTCTTGGTTCTTTTCCTTAGGTGCTCCACACACGCATCCTCGAGCCTCTGGCTCTACCCCTGTTCAACCTCAACGCTGAACCCCGACTTAGCCCTTTTGATATCTTCGCCTCGGTGACTCCCATAAGCCCACCTTACTCCGACATCGGCCCCATAGGTGGTCTCAACTCCCACGAGTCTCTTGACCACATCATGATCCTCTATGATCATCTTGCCACTCTTGAGGATGCACCGAGCTCCCAGAGCTCCTCATGCTCAACTCGCTTGACTCCCTGAGTCCAACGCTGCACCACTGCAACCTTGCATCGAGAACCTCCTAGATTCCCTTGCTGAACATTGCATCCACACTGGCTGACTTGGACCCCCAAGAGTTCTCCCTAGCTCATGCATATGCTTCCAAAGCATACTCAACACCATCTTGACATCTCTCTGAACCTTCTAGCTCAACACGCATACACCCAGTGCATACTCGATACCTCCACGGTACCTCTCTGAACTTCCTGGCTCATACGCACACCCGCACGGTGTACTCGGCATCCTTATGGCACCTCTCTGAACTTCTTAGAGTCCTCTAGTCCAATCCTTAACATGAACATGCCTCCACGGCACTCCATCACTTGTTAGTCTCCCTAGCTCCCCACAGAGCCCACGGAAGCCCAACCCTTGCTCCCCACGGAACAACCATCGACCTTAGCCAACTCTGGATCCCCATCATGAGCCCCAACTGCTTCGACACCCCAGTCTATGTCTACATGCCTTTGTTGGTGACCCACAAGTCCTCGTACACCCGGTGCACTCAAACCAACCTCCTCATGCATCCACGCCGTCTCATGCTCAATCCTCAGATCCCTTTGCGTTGCACAAACTACTTGAGTTCCACACCCTAGCTCCATGATCCGCCCACCCTGTGGGACGCTGGCCAGTTGGACCAACTCGGTGAACGCTCCATAGCTTCACCTCCGAACCACTTCCACCCATCTGCTTCACCCGTTTCACTCATGCGCCACAAGCCTTTGTTCCTAGCCTTCCATCATGACTCACCTCCTTGAGTCATGTCCACCGACTACCTCTTCGGATACTTAACACGATCTGCCCACTTGACTCGGCATCTCCTTGGCATCATTCCGAGACACTACATCCCGCTTGCCATACTTGACCACCATGGTCTTTGAGATCCTACCTCAATGCAAATCCATGCAACCAAGCACCCAGGATGTGCACCCATGGCCACACCCAACCGATACCGCACCACTTAGTCATTCAGCACAATGACACCATTCCCACACAGCTAACCTCAAGCACACAATGCTCCTACTCGGACAAACCATATTGTCTCCTACCGCAGGACTAGGAAAACCGCTTCCCTAGCTTTCGGACACCGGACAACTCCCAGAGCTGTCAACACTGATCCAGCTTCTTTGCTACACTGAGACAAGGACCTTTGTCATAATGCCAAACCTCACCACATTGCGTAACGGCGGAGCAACACTTCATTGCCCCTAAAGACTTCGCGTCACCTCTGTCTCCCGGAGACCAGAGGGAGGGACTACTCTACTTCGACCCTCTCGAGGGAGATGGACTCTCCAAGCCATCCGTCATGCACACCGGCACTTACCCTCCGCGGATACACCTCATCTCGGCTCCACGCCTCGCCTACACCACAACTATGCTAGAGGGAACATCTCGTAGCACAGTCCTAAGATCACACCTCGGCCCGGATCCAACACCGCGCCTACACCACAACTATGTTGGAGGGGAACCACTCGCAACACAGCCCCAAACTACACCTCGGATCATGTCCCGGACAAGATCCTACACCACAACCATGTCTGCCCAGCACACGACATAGTCCCATTTACACCTCGGCAAGACCCACGTCTGCCTACACCACACCTGTGTGCACCCAGCTTTGCAGCATAGGCCCATCCGGCCTCAAGGTCTCATATCGCGAATCACCAGCCCCTTACATATGCAATCACCCAGGAAGACACGAAGTAGATAGGTCTTTCAATAAAATTATACAATGGGTTTTCAAACCCTACCTCAAAACCATAGCTAAAAATTGAGACAATCTGTGAATACATGCAAATCAACACCCTCTGAAACTTTCAACAATTCTTTTGATCCAATTCTAAATTTTACACCCTAAAACCTGTGTATGTAGAAATGAGCTCGAATCTCCTACTAAAGAATTTAACTCTACCTAGGGCTTCTGGTTTTTAAACATGCAAAGGCCTCTCTTTAAAATAAACTTTTATTATTTAATCCTTTCATTTACACTTAAAGAACTTTTTAATTAAAATATTATTTTTTATATTTTCTTTTCCTCCAGTTTATTAATTAATGCAAGCACTAATTAAAGCATAGTTTATTATTTAAATTTATAATAATAATCAAAGTTCATTGCTTAAATGCAACTCTAATTTAATTATTATTAGATAAATAATTATAGTAAAGTAATATTTTAATATTTTAATTCTCTTTTTGTTCAACTTCTTAAATTAGACTTCTAAATTAATCTTTTAAGCTGAAGTACATATTTAATTAATTTATAATTAATTAAATATCATCACATTCTAATTTTTCTTTAACCAATTTTCTAAATTTAAACTTCTAAATTAAGACTTTTAAATTAAAGCGCATATTTAATTAGTTTCTTAATTAATTAAATATTCTCATACTTTAATATTTTCTTTTTAATCAAATAATATTTAATAATTCTCAATATTATATGATTAACTAAAATATTATAATTAATTCATTCACCAAATAACTCACATAGTGAAATCCACATAAAAGCAACATTACCAAAACAAACCAAAACTCAAAATCAAACAACATGGACAAATATAAATTCATAGGTTTTAAAAAGGGTGGAAAGTCAGTTATGAGTCCTCCTTGCAAGACAAGTATTTAGGATCTAGTTGGGATTTGACTTGAACATTATCTCCCCATTTTTACCATTGAGTCATTGTGATAGGGCATGCTCATCCTAGCAATTCAAGGAAGTTGATGCCTAGTACCTACATTTTGCATAAAAGAGCAGTGTGTACATGAATATTAATATATCTAAACTAACTAGGCAATGGAAGGGAGTGGTATATCATGTAGATCCCAACTAGCAAGTGACTACGACCCTTCTTTAATCACATCAAACACGACAAACAAAAAGATAAAATATACACATGCATCATACACATGCAAGTATGGGACAAGTACTGTAATAATTATAAGTCAAACATGTAATAGCCCCAATAGGTTATCACTTCTTCAAACACCAAATACTCTCTTATAGTATGCAAACATGAATTGCTCCAAAAACATGATTTTTTTGTAGCAAATTCCCAACTTATTCCTTACTCTACAAAGCTAGCCCTAGGCCACAAATTTGGCACAATGAAAAGACCAATTTGTTTTCTCCAATAGTCACAACCCTTTGGAAGTTATTTCACCAACTCAGTTATGCAAATCAATGTGAGTGTTCATTCCCAACAATCAACATAACAACTACAAAAACCCTTGTCTCCACAAGCTATCCAGAAGAGTAGATGATAATACATTCGAGGCTCAACAATGAGGCGGCCCTCCCTATTTGTTTTTTTCCTTTAGCCTTCTAGAAGGAAATAAAATATTATTTAATTGCACTCTCTAGAAGCTTCCCCCTTTCCAAGGCAATAATTAGTTGTACTTCTAGAAAATGCACTCTCTAGAAGCCTCACCCTTTCTAATACAATAATTAGTTGTGCTTCTAGAAAATTAAATTAATTACATATAAAGTCACTTTTTAATTTTAATTTATTTAATGACTTTATAAAAAATTAATTTAATCAATTTCTCCTTATTTCTCCACTTAACCTTCAGAGAATGTAAAGGCTAAGAACTCCACTGATATGCTAAAAAGATGTGGACATTACAGTCTGCCCTCCCTGAAATTGCTTGTCCTCAAGCAATCCAACAATACAATGAACTCCAACCTCCACCTGGATCCCAAATGAAGTAGTATGTGACATCCCTATGGACACTAAACCAACTACAAACCAGCATCATCAAGACCAACCACATGTCCTATAGCCTAGTACCCAAAACTTGATGATGTAGAAGTCATAATGTCACTAGAAGGCAATTTTGTAGAAGATCTATGAAACCTCTTCTTCCCTATATCCACCTACATAATATATATTCGAATAGAATCCTGATCATTAGCAACATGCATTGAGAAAGATGTAGCTATAGGTGAACCATATGCACTCATGCCAACTATATCAACAATAGGTGTAAACACATCAAAATATATGGACACAGGAACATCACTAATTGTTGCAATAGAAAACTGAACCAACTCTTCATCTGAAGAAATGGAAGCCCTTGCCATATCAATCTCCTTGCATGTCTCAACTTCCACCTCAATAGTAAGATCATGTAAGCATCCATCCTGGGAACCAGCCAAAACATCCTTGAAGTTATCACCTAATATCTAAGAAGGGGTATCATACCTAGCACGTCTCATAGCATCATAAAATAGATCATTAGATGTGTCTATACTATTTGTATCAAAATCTCTTAACAAAGCCTCAATTACAGACTCTTGGTTCTGCACACATGACTCAAGCTACAATTAGAAATACTAGAGCATAAACCCATATCTATTGACTTCGCTGAAATGCCCACATCACCAACATCACAGCTGAGTGACTCTATACATGCTTTTGTCCCACCTAAGGAAGCAATTGCCTCCTAAACTATAGCAACACCATGAGATCTCACATACAAATATCCAATAATAATCATGTCCTCAAGAGAGCCAAAAGTATCAGTGGTAACAATTGTGTCAACTATCTATGCACTAACTGTAGCAACAGCTCTAGGAGCCTCAACCTGTTGAAGCTCAGTGCCACTATCCTCTTCTACCACTAACGCAACCACATGAACTTGTTAAATTAGTCCATTGTCAACACTATAGATAGGACTAGTAGGTGTCGTACTATATATAGGTAGATTTGCATCAGGGATTCCTATTAGGGAAAACTCAAGCTTCCTTCCCTGCAACCTTGATGTCAGTCTTCTAAAGGTAGAAACCATATACCTTTCTACCTTTTCAATTGTCTTTAGATCCAATAAGCTCTCTGTCAATCTTTAATGATGAAGCTTAAGTTTCTCCATACTCTCCTGCAAAGCATTCATCTTCGCACTAACTTCATCATTACTCCACTGACTTTAAGAACTACCAATCCTCCTATGTTTGTCCATAGATAGAAAATGCTAGAGTGTTGGTCACTCCAAATGTAACAATAAATCTGACAATAATATAAGTTTCCTACCCCACAGGATGGTAGGAAATCACTTTGATACCAATGTAATATCCCCAATAGGTTATAACTTCTTGAAACACCAAATACTCCCTTATAGAATGCAAACATGAATTGCTCCAAAAACATGAATTTTCCTGTAGCAAATCACTGTATTGAATTCCCAACTTATTCCTTACTCCACAAAGTTGGCCCTAGGCCACAAATTTGGCACAATAAAAAGACTAATTTGTCTTCTCCAACGATCACAACCCTTCGCAAGATATTTCACCACCTCAGTTCTGCAAATCAATGGGAGTGTTCATTCCTAACAATCAATATAACAACTGCAAAAACCCTTGGCTCCACAAGCTATCCAAAAGAGTAGATGACAATACATTTGATGCTCAACAATGAGGCTAATCTCCCTATTTACTCATTTCCTTCACCCTTCTAGAAGGAAATAAAATATTATTTAACTGCACTCTCTAGAAGCTTCCTCCTTTCCAAGGCAATAATTAGTTGTACTTCTAGAAAATACACTCTCTAGAAGCTTCCCCCTTTCCAATACAATAATTAGTTGTGCTTCTAGAAAATTAAATTGATTAAATATAAAGTCACCTTTTAATTTTAATTTATTTAATTATTTTACAAGAAATTAATTTAATCAATTTCTCTTTATTTTTCCACTTAGCCTTTAGAGAATGTAAAGGTTAAGAACTCCATTGAGATGCTAAAAAGATGAGAACATTACAAAACACCAAATGCTTGGATAAAATAATGCATCATTACGAATATGAAGTAATCATCATTAAAGAATCATCTATCATTGCTATAAAAGAAATCACATTTATTAACTATGAATCATCAAAGCATCGTTAATACACTAGTAACCATAATCATTAAACAACACATGAAATATACTCAACTAAGTAATCATCGTTGATATATCTCTAGTCCAAGTTATGAAATAATATCCTTGAAACTAACACATCCATGAAATAGGCACAAAAGAGTTTGATAAATATAACAGAAAAACAAACTATGGGTGGGCATTACAAAAGCCCTAAAGAAGTGATAGGAACCCTGATGCAGTGTTGATATGATGTTGACATCAACATTTGATGAACCCAAATTTGACAGTCAAATGGTCATCAAGGCAAAAAAAAAATCTTGAAAATTACCCCTATTGGAAAAAATATCTTATCGCTAAAAATACATGTTGGGCAAAGGGTTGATAGTGGAAAAAAAAATTCGATTGCAAATACAAAGCATGTTTTTAAAATAAAACACTAATTTTGCATGTAAAAAATGTAATACCCCCAATCAGGATTGGAAAAACACCAATATTGAAACAAAAATAATCATGTCTCACAAAAAATACCAATCACCAAAATTTTGGGTAGATACCCAATACTACCAAAAATTTCAAAAACCATGCACACAATTCCTTATTGAGTGATAGAATCTGCACCTTCTCCAAATTTCTAATCAAATTTTGGCACTCCTAAATACATGGTAGAGAAAGGCGGATAGTGGTGTTAATAATGCTTTCAAGGCACACAATTTGAAGCATGTAGGCGGGGTCTTGATTGCCCAAATAAATTTGTACAAATTTAGAGTTGACATGGCCATAAAGTGCTCAACAAAGGCACTCATACCCAAAAAAGGACTAGTGTTCTCCCAAAGCACAATCATTACCCAAAACACAAGGCAATCAACACCATAGTTATAGATTTAGTGGAGCCCCCAAAAATAAAGTCCACCAAATCTGCATTGAATGACATGTCCCTTCTGACATGTCCTGACACATAACTCAATGCAACCGTAGTCAAAGGTTGAAGTTGGAGTGCGCAAGATGAACATGGAGGGAAAATCGGCCAAAAATGCAGTCCTAAACCCACACAGACTTTAAAAAAGAAAGAGGGCATGGGAGATTCGTGGGTACTCCCTTCCCTCAAAAAATGCTCCATCCAAAAATAAATAATCTACACCAAAAAAATTCCTATCACCAACGTGGAGTGGGTACGATGGTTTTAAAGGTGAGGCCAATAGACGTTGACTGGAGGTATGGGGAGTCATGTCGAACAAAAAAAATTGCACTGGAGATACCTTGGAAAATATGCCTCTAATGTATAATTCATACACTCTTTAGAGTGATTTTTTTAAAAATAAAAATCTAACAACACTTGCAATAAATTTTTTTAATTAAAAAAAAAATCAATGCCTTGTTTTGTGTGCCCTAGCTAGAATAGCCTCAGTACAAAAAAATTGCCACAAATTTCAATAGCATCCAAACTAGATGTATTTTATATGGAAATGGGGGTTTTTGAGCACTCTAAGCTCAATGGTGATGTCCGTTTGGGCACAATGTGTTCTAAAAAATAGGTCCTCTCCATACAAAATCTTCTGAAAGCCATAGATCTAAAAACCAATGCCAAATCTCTTAAGAACAAAATAGGGGCATGAAGATCTAGAGCTTTGATACCATGTTGAAGTTGATGAAATATCAACCCGAAAACTCCCAAGAATCACTTCCATGTAAATATCTATCACAAAAAGAGATAAGCAAAATCTATGGAGGCTAAAATTCTTAAATCCACAGATGAGACATTCTTGATGAGAAAAAAGATAAATTGTTATTATCAAAAGTGAACGAATAAATTACAAAGAGATCAATCCTTATAAAAGGAGATCAAAACCCTAACAAGTAAAACCCAGGCTGAATGATAATGATTAATAAAAGAATTAATTATTATATATTTCTTAAATTTAGCTTAAGTAAATTAGAGATAATAGGTGACTTGATAGTTAAATCAATATGATTTAATTAATAAGAAAAATCTTTATTACTCTAACAATTAAAGGGTTTAATCACCTTATTAGGAGTGGCCTTGTTAGAAAACTTTGGATCATTCCATTAGAATGTCACTTTGATTAAAAGATTTACAGAATGACTATTAGGTCAACCTTGATTAAAGGATTTTGACAACCACAATGGTTAGAATGTAACAGTAGTTTTGATTTGTAAAATACAACTAATTTTGCAAATTCAGATCTCCATTCACTCATCTATTGGTTAATTGATTGGCCTACATTATCAGCTTCATCGCTGACTTGCTTTGCATCCCTTCAAGC
The DNA here is from genome assembly GCA_028749045.1 of Cupressus sempervirens. Lineage (NCBI taxonomy): Eukaryota > Viridiplantae > Streptophyta > Pinopsida > Cupressales > Cupressaceae > Cupressus > Cupressus sempervirens. The sequence goes on from CM053786.1 coordinate 51,756,076, forward strand.
AATCACACTTCACCAAACTCTTCACACTTTTCTTCTACTACTCTTCTCTTTATTACTTCTCATTAAGATTGACAATCAGTAGTGAACCAACCTTAGAAAATATCTCTTATGCTTCCTTAAATATGTAATTTTGATCTTTTTCAACTTAAATGTTACCATAGATCTTAGGGTTAAGTCAGATTCATTGAATCCTTCCATCATTTTTTTCTCCTTCTAGAAACTTTTGATCAAATCCTTGCCTTTGATCATGTAATAAACTCTCTTTGTACATTAAATACCCCATCTCATCAATCCTTATCATCCATGCACTTTGACTAATCTAAAAATCCAACTGTGTTGTAATTCTTTCACAAACTATAACTTTTATTGTCACTCAACAATCAATGTGTTCTTATTCTTGGTCATCATTGTGTAGCTCAACATACACTAGACTATCTCACTCGACATCAACTAGCTCACTTCTATCACTCAGCTTCAAATGTTTGTTCAGATTCTACTTAAGTTCCTTAATCTTCTACGTCACTTGCTTCATTGACTGACCAATGTTGATACTCAGTCCTGCTTAGATTTTAACTCAAATCTTGTCATTTCTCTCATACATCAATTCACTTGTCTTTTTCACTTCATGTAATGATTAAACAACTTATTATCTTGTCAAGGACTAACTTATTAAGTTACCATTATAATTCCATGATACTTAACTTCTCTCATCTCTCAGCAACATTGCTAGCTCACCTTTCTATCTCATCTTTTTAAATTCTTCATCAATCAAATGATATGGGACTCTACACTGTTAGCAAATGTCTCTCCACTAGTTTGACACTCTATCTTACCATTAGGTTTGATATCAATGACAACATAACAATTTTTCCAATTGTAGTTTCCATCAACTCACAAAAAAATCATGACACATATGCCTAAGGCCTAGACTGGTAGCCCTACCAGTTCTTCTATGAACCAATGGTGGTCTTCATCCTTTGCTTCTTTTTCTACTTCACTCTTACCTCTTTTAACATCTACTTTGCATGTATCTCCATCACATCCATGGTGACTCACTATATTGATGACTTGGATCAACTATCCTTCATGCTCGATTGCCTGTGTTGTCATGGGTGTACTAGAGTGTACACGGGTTTAATCCTCAATTCATAATCATCAACTTCTTTCTTCTTCTCCTTCTTTCAATCTGTTGTCAAGTAGTTTTATAATCAAATACTTTGGCCAACAATGAAAACAATCCATACTTCTTTCGAACTTTGTGCTAAAGAACCTTGTAAGGTCAACACCACAATGATCACCATTCGATATGCAACACCTACCTCGCACCACTTGTCAATAGTGAACACCATAAACATAAATTGTCAAATATTAAATCTATGTGACTCTTCCACTGATATATAACTGCCATAATCATTACATAGACTCATCATAGCAACTTATTACACAAACTCCTTAACTTTAGGACTACTAAAATGGGTTATAAAAGAAATACATAAATAAATAACATGTTTGGACTCAAAGGTTGAGACACCTTTATCCTAACAAAAATAACTAATCTTAAGAAATAATGATAAATAATCTAGGCTTCAGACCATCACCTATCAAAAATAAATTATACTAATAGATGCACGTTTTTGTACATGCAGCGAGAAGCTGATAGAGATGATATGTTTAGTGTAATGCATTATTACATTGTAGAATGATAAAAATTGTGAACATGAATAGTTTTGAAATTTAATTTCGTAAAATAGAATTGAAGACTAAGAAAGATTGTCTACTATATATGCTTTATTTTTAAAATTTTACATCTAATTTATATCGCTTATTTATGCTTGGTTGTTACTAGTTTCTTTAATAAGCCTTGGTATATGTATATAAGTTGTAATCTGAGTTGTATGGATATCAATCTTGATTTCTACAATGCTAGTTTGATTAATAGAAAGACATTCTTGAATAGTCTTGGAACATCAAAAAATAGAAGACTCTTTGTTTAGTTAAATTTACATACACTAATTAGGATCTTCTTAAAACATCTAATTAGCCTTCTCTCATATATATTTCCTACAGTTTGGTTCTCCTAGCAATATTTAATGATTAAGTGGCCTTGACATTTGATAGCATTTGACGTTGTAATTGAGAATTATTTGGTAACAAGATGTGGCTTTGATGATGACAATAAAATCAAAATGTTGCAACATGTTTGATCTTTTAACCAAAATAGTTCTTTACCTAATATGGTAATTTCTAAAATGTCATGATTGAATCTTTGATAGACCTGAAAAGCTTTTACACACGCTTTTAGCAACATAGCCATGATTTTACATGTTTTTTTTATGGAATTCCAAAAGAAAAAGTTACATAAAGTTGTAGTTAAATAAGGAAAGGATGTTTTCTTTGATTATACTAAAAATAAAATATAAAGCCATAAACTACAATCATTGGTTTTCTCATTAATTAGACCCTTTTATAACAAACAATATGATTTTCCAATTTCAAGTTTGGAAATCTTGATAGCAAACAAAGTCTCTTTTATAGAACATAAGTACAAGAAACTAAAATAGGTGGAGATCCCTTGAAAATGGTAATCATGACAATCTTTGCATAGGACTTATTTGAAATTTCCGTATTAATAACAACTCAAGAAGTGCATTGAAGAGTTTCAACAAAGCGAATAGATGTAAACAACAAGGAGAACAAGTAAAATAAGTGCCATAGCTAATCCTGTATTCCCTTTGTTAGCACAAGGATCATTGATGCTGGATTAAGGAATTTAAACACATGCAAGATACCTTAGAACTGGGGAATCAAAATCTTCCTTAGTTAGAATGGTTTAGTTGTAGCCCATGAGAATTTGGTCTGTAGCATTGACCATCTTTTGAGAGTTCCATGTTCAAGTGAGCTAAACAAATTTGACTAAAGTTTTTGTTCTACAAAATTGAAGTCAAACAATAGGGAATTCTAAAATTCCCAAACATGTGGAAATAGGCAACAGATATTGTAGATTACAAAAACAATATGAAAATACAATTTCACTCATCTAGGTAAAATTTAGTAACAAGCACATAAACGATGCCAAATAATTTGAAATTGGGGGCTAGTTTACTGAGGCTCTCATAGCCATAAATGACTTGGGGAATCAGTTACAATACTATGAGCTTGAGAAGTAAATCAATGGGGATACCATAATAGAGCCATGGGTTTAAAATCTGGGTAGGCCCTATAAAAGATAATATAGTGAACATTTGGACAGAAGGGAGAAACCCTCAAAAGCTTATTAAATAATTTAATAAAGGGATATCAATGTATCACTCTCTCCTGAAACAAGAAAAAACTGAAATCTCCAAAATCTCATGCACACAACATATGACATTAAAGTTAACGAGTTGCTTAAAGTAACTTATTGAAGTAGAAAGAATTCCAAATTCTATGAAGACATTCATAGAGAAAAAATCACCACAAAGAGCAAGGAATGCACATGATAATTTTCAAATGAAATTGAATTTTTTTAGACCATATCCATTACCACTATTGTAGGAGTTTTTTTTCAAAATGAGGAAATAAACAAATTTGAAGTCCAAACACCAACGACAATTTAAGAACATAGCAAGAAAAAAAATTAGGAAAAAACAAGTTAACCCTATGAAGGAGGGAAAAATAAAAGAAATAAATGTAAGAATAGAAATCTTTACTTGCAAAACTAGTCAATAAGAATAGAAATTTTTAGTTGCATGTGTGTGTGTGTGTGTGTGTGTGTGTGTGTGTGAGAGAGAGAGAGAGAGAGAGAGAGAGAGAGAGAGAGAGAGAGAGAGAGAGAGAGAGAGAGAGAGAGAGAATGGTTTATATTTTGTTTTTAATATAGAGTGAACTAGTGGTAGGGTCCAAATAACTAGAGAGTGAGAGTAGGTATATTTATATGGATTAAGAGAAGGTATATTTAGATGGATTATGAATTGATGTGTGTGTGTGTGTGTGTGTGTGTGTGTGTGTGTGTGTGTGTGTGAGAGAGAGAGAGAGAGAGAGAGAGAGAGAGAGAGAGAGAGTTCTAACCATAACTAACATCTTAACTCTACATAAACTCAACCTTGACCTCCAATTGTAAACTTTATCCTAACCTCTATAACCTTAACCATATGCATGTATACTGTAATATGAACCCAGATTAACTATAATCTAATACTAACCCTAATCTGAACACAAAATCATAATTATAACCCTAACCATTATAAAATTTAATTATAGTTGTTAAACATAATAATACTATTTACCACTTTAATATTAATCTCACATGACTACTAGCCCTAACCCTCAAAGTCTAGTTGTTCCCCTAGCCATATTCCTAATGCTAAATCTACCTATAACCCTACTTCTAATGAGGAATCCTTTCACTAAGTCTATTTGTGTCCCTATCCATAACCATGTTCCTAACTCTAAGCATACAACATATAAATTAAAGGTCTACATAATTCAAAGTTGAATAAATTAATAACATTATACTAAATTGAAGAAAATTAGTCATGTCTTCTAATTATGCAACTAAAGTACTATATATACAATATGTTTAAAATATCTAAAAGAATACTTTGATACTAACCTTACGAAAATAGAACTAATAATTGCACTCTGAACCCTAAGCCTAACTGCAACCATATCCATAATAGAGCTTTAAAAATGATCTATTTAAAAAATATACATTATAAAAAAAAATTTAAAAATTAAAAATAGAAAAAAATTATTATTATCATCCAAAATCTTCAAAAATATCTTCCAAGGTGCACAACGACTACTACTAACTTATATATACTTATATATATATATAATATGCTAAGAGTAATCCTTCTCGAAGCACCTATTTTTCATCAAATCATAATTTTTTTGTGTGGGTTAGGATTTGATGAAAAATAGGCACCTCGAAAAGGATTACTCTCGACATATATATATATATATATATATATATAGAGAGAGAGAGAGAGAGAGAGAGAGAGAGAGAGAGAGAGAGAGAGAGAGAGAGAGAGAGAGAGCATTAACATGACCAAACTGTCATAAAAAATGACAATCAAAGGCATTAAGTTAATGTTTACTAATTTTGACATGTATACAAAACAAATATCATATTCACAAATCATACTTACTTTTCAAATTTCGCTAAACAATTCTTTACAAAATAAATCGCATTCTTATTATGCAGAATGTAATATTAAAATAACCCAACACAGACTTTGAGCAATGAAATCAATTTTACTGACTAAAACAATGCTTACATTTGGATCACATTTGTCGAATATTTTATATTAATAAATTAATGTTACTTATTTTACTCATGTAAAGATTTTCAAATAGATTAAATCTTTTTATAAATAAAGAATTATCAAATATACTTAATCCCAAATCACGTTCCCTAATTTATTATTTATGAATAAAATGATCATCTCAAAAAAAATTTACATAAAAAATCAATTATGAAAAAATATTAAGAAAAAAAAATAAAAATATTTTTTAAAGACTAAAAACTAAATCAATTTAAAGAAAGATAAAAACTTCAATTAATTTAAAAAGTTAAAAACTAAATTACTTTAAAAAATAAAGTAAAATATTCTAAAACTAAAAACTCATTTTAAAAAAAAATCAAATTCAGATTTTAAAAAGAAAACTCTGATTAATTTTCTATTTTGAAATTATATACTAATTTCTCTTTTTTTTTAAATGAGAAAATGAATAAAGTGAAAAGGAAACCAAAAAAATCTAGTTTGTTAAAATATAATTGAATTTTTTAAAGAAAAAATTTAATATTATTTATACAATATTATAACATAATAAAATTATTTTAATATATATTATTAAATAACCTATAATATATTTAATTAAATGTTATTTATAAAAATTTTATATATTTACAATTGCTTATTATATAATAGGTTAAAAAACTAATAGAATTTTAATTTTTTTAAAATCATAATTATTTATTCACTTGAATGATCAATTTATTACTTACATTATTTTATCATTTAAATTAGATAAGAATTATTTTATTTATCTACTCTCAAACCCTAGTTTCATATTTTTATAAACATAACTGAAAATAAAACAAACAAAAAATTTATATTGTTTATACTGTATTATAACACAATCTAGTTATTTTGATATCTAATATTAATACATATTAAATATTTATAATATATTTTATTAAATATTTCATATATATTATTTTTAAAAAAAATCTACATATTTACATTGTTTATTATATATAAGTTAAACAATTACTGAAATTTTAATTTTTAAAAATTATAATTTTAAAAAATATTTAAAAATATTTAAGAAGTTTTAAAATAAAATAACAAAATAGAAAAGTTAAATTACAATAAATAGGAAAGAAAACTTACCAATATTATGAAATAAATCATTATAAAAAAAAAAAAAATTAGATCTCAATGGAAGAACAAATCTTTCCTTTAGCATGGCGTTGCAAACGAAAAAGATCAGGACTTAAAAGACATTTGCTAAGGAGATTAAAATGACACTGGCTATACGAGGGCCAAAATGCACCCCACCATTGTTGGCTTCGCATGGCCATGAGATGATGGCATTGGAGATTCCATCTGTTTTTCACTACCAAACTCTCCGTCAATTCCTCTTTGCCAGCGGTAACAAGCGGATTAAAATAGCATTAAATTTTTGCGCCAAATGCCCACTCCTTTCCTAGCGTTAAATCCAATGTTCTATTTATTATTTATTATCGTGTGAAGACATGGTTTTACATTTTTTTTTTTTTCAATGGTCTTTTTAAAACTTTTTTTTTGGGTTTATATAAATTGAAAGCTTGTGAATACCCTTTGACATTGAAGTCGTCATTTATCTTTAAAAATATAGTTCTGAGAGGTTTTTCTTGGGAGTAGCAAGTGTATTTCATATCGGTCAAAGTAGATCAGCAGCCCTGAATTGTTTTGTTAATTGTTTTTTTGGTTTATTTCATTCTGCAACCTTCTAGCATGGATTATCAAATTTTCTTCGGACAGGTATGCTGGTATAACTTAAATTTTAGTTATTTCTTTTTATATTTTTTATATTTTTACTCTTTTTTGGTTATGCAAAAAATTAGCATTCATAGTTTTTTTTGGTATTATTTGATCTATAGATTCTAATGTGGACATAAATCTGATATTCTCAAGTTTTTCAAGAATTCATATATCGCTTTAGAAAGGTATGGTGGTAAAATTTGGATTTCCTCTTAGTTGTTAAATATTTTTATAAGATAAATTTTTTTTTTCCATTTATATTAATTATTAGAATATGATTTATTAACTTGACCAATAATTGATTTTCTAAGTTAGAATGAATAATTTTCCACTATATTAAGAAATAATAATTAATATTTTTTAGAATAATGTAAACTCGCATATTGACTAAAGGAATGAATAAGTAAAAATATTAATTTAACAAATAAATAGTTTATTAATGCTAGGTATGATACTCATTTTTTCCTTTGGATCATATCATATCATAGAAATCAATAATATGAAAAAATATTATAATACCCAAGAAAATTAATAAACAAAAAAGTTACTTTTTGATTAAATTTTGTTAAAAAATTTATGATGAAGAATCAAATTTTAATTTTTTTTAAAAAAAATTACCATGCTTAAAATTATTATTTTTTATAGAAAAGATTAAAAAAGATAAATCTCAAATTTATTAAATGTATTATCGTTATATGTCAATTTGATTAGCAATACTTTATATATGAGAAATAAGTAATGCTCTTCTTAGATCAAAATTCACCATTAATTATATTTTGTTAATTAAAAAAAAACTCTATTTTTCTTCATTAGAATATGATTAATTAACTTGAGCAATAATTGATTTTCTAAGTTAGAATTAACAATTTCCACTATATTAAGAAATAATAATTAATATTTCTTTAGGATAATGTAAACTCGCATATTGACCAAAGGAATAAAAAAGTAAAAATATTAATTTAACAAATAAAAAGTTTATTAATGCTAGGTTTGATACTCATTTGTCCTTTGGATCATGTCATATCTTAGAGATCAATAATATGAAAAAATATTGTAATACCCAGGGTTTTAGTACTTTGCCTCCATGTGTTACCACAACCTTTGTTAATATGAATACCTTAAAATGGACATGTTATATATTCACCTTTTCAAATATGAAAAACTCATATGAAGATCATGCCAATACTCATAATGATATGTTCGTTATTATTCCATGTCATAGAAAGATCAACTATTATATCTTTTCAACTGTCATAGCTTTTTCATTAGGGAGTGTGGATAAATAGAATAGATTGCAATAATGGTATGTGTAGAGATCTTTTTGTACATATTTGAACAAGATAGAATGTCATTAACCATATTAATATTATTTAGGATGGGTAGAAAGAATAAATGGGAATCACTTGTCAAGCTAGATGTGCAAGATATCTCTAATGAAGGAAATCATTTTTCAAGCTACGAACTTGAATGGACACCGATTGGAGATGATACTACTCATCAGATAGATTGGTGTGCTGCTATCCCTCTTGAGAGACTCCCTGACTTTGTTAAAGGGGAAGGTTTATTAGATGGTAAAGAAACAACATTTATACGTAGAAAATATAGGGAGTATAATGTGATGAAACCTACTGACCATACCACAAAGATGTATTCAAGGTTTGTTTAAATTCAATATGTTAATTAAGTTTTCCAACACTTTTTATTTATTTATTATATTGATTAGTATTTTTTTTACATGTATAAACAGCTATCATTGTGCTTTTGGGCTCGAGATTAAAACAAATAAGCATCAAATTTTGAAAAGGAAATGAAAATTTATCCAAAAGAGGGGTTGTCAAACCCACTTTCATGTTAAGGTTTTGTATGGCAGGCCAAATGTTGCAATTATTGCATATAACCAATATAGTCATCAAGATGCCAACAGTGAATTTTATCATGGAATTGATGACCCTTCTGGTGATCCAAGGAGTAATGTTGCACCAAGACTATCAAATGAATGTAAATCATATATTGAATCCCTATTACTGATGGGTGTGGGGATTGACACAATATGTGAGCAACATTATTTGGATTATGGTATGACAAAGTTGATGAAAAAGAGGGACACGTACTTGTTGAGAAAAGATGTATTAAATGCATGGAATAGAGTGCGTTCCCTACATTCACAAAAAAATGAAGATGATGCCAAAAGTGTGTGTTTGTGGCATATAGAGGAGAAAGATAACTTCTTCTACTATAAAACACCAAAAAATGAAGAAAATATTCCATTTATCATAGGCATGCAAACACCATGGATGTTAGAGATGGTGGTGAAACATTCACATGATTCTATTATTGCAATGGATTCTACATTTTCAACAAACAAATATGTTGTAAGTAGAACAATGCTAATTTTATTTGTCGATGTTAATTCAAGTATTAGAGTAATGTATCTTAGAAATTAATTTATTATTGACTTATCTATGTGCAGTACGAATTATATACCTTGCTTGTATTTGATGAACAAGAGGCTGGTGTACCTGTTGCATGGGCCATATCCTCAAGAAACAAAGTTGAGGACATAAATGAATGGCTAACTGAGGTGTATAGAAGAGGAAAAGTATATAAAGAGGATTAGCATGTTAATGCATTTATGACAGATGATGCTAGTGCGAAAATTGAGGCAATCAGGTTTTACTATCCTTACTTTATATTTATAAGAATATAATTGCTTAATATCCAGGTTACACGAAGATATGTTTTCTACTTTTCAACATAAAATAATTTCAATTTAACAATTACTTGATTAGACTTCTACTTATGAACTTTCATAACTGTAACTTTGTATTGTGTTATAAAATCCAGATTAGTCAGCAATAAAGATGTTGGGACAAAAATATTTGATAGATTAGGTGATATAATGTATGCAATGAGTGACAATGAAGATGTTACCGCTCACTTGATAAAAGAATTTATGGAGGAATTCAAAAAAGAAAATAAATTTATTGAGTAATTTCAAAAGATTTGGTGTTATGATGAGAGTCGTATTGGTAAGATTATCAAAGTTATACTTAATATTTTTTTATGTATTTATACAATTTAGGTTAGTCATTTTATATACTAAGATATCATTTATTTATTTTTGTATAGCAATGTGGGCAAAATACTATCGAAACTTTCCTCATGCAAATCAGGAAACTAATGCTTCAATTGAGTCCTATCACTCCGACATCAAGAGTCACTATTTAAGTGACCTTTCTAAAAAATGCACAAGAAGAATGGATTAGCTCATTCATACACTTCTTCATAAGGTAGAGCCATTCTAAAAAAACAAAAGATATTTGCAACTATCAGGATTTTTAACCAACTTTAAAAAGGAAAGATATTACATAACTTCTTTAGAGAGATAAAAAACAATACTAGATTCCGATTGTTATCCATATGATCTCCTACCAAACACATATAAAGTAAGAAGTAAAAAAAATCCAACAAAATGGTACTTTGTGAGAAAATTTGGACCAGATTTGCATGTATGTGATTGTGAGTGGGCAAATAAAGGAAATACCTGCAAACATGTGTTGAAGATCATAAATATTCTAAAGAGGAAGACAACAAATGAGCATGATCATGTTGTTGGTAAGTGTCATTTAAAATTTAGGTTTAGTACATACATACATATGTATGAATATTATTGTTTCCCAATGCTAACTAAATTATTCTTTTTTTCCAAATTGCAGAAGCTTCTACTCCATTGGTTGATGATAATAACAAAGTTAGAGAGAGTTCGAGTCATGGAATTAATGTCATTGGTAATTATGATAAGATATTTATATTTAAATATTCAATTATTTTATGGCTCTTAACAAATTAACTAGTTCATATTTCAATTGTAGATGATTGTATACATTCAGAAGATCAAGATGTGCTAGAAATTGATGGGGAAGTTCATAAAATTGGTAAGTTTTAAGAATATCATTTTATAATGATATATTTGCAAAAAGAGCGGCAAAAATTTATTAAGACAGAAAGGACAGTTGCCTCCTATCCCTAATATTCCAACCCGGATCATGACTAGATGCCCATTAGGCTAAACAATCAACAGTTCTATTCCATTCACGAGGAATATATGTGAACCTAATGAACTGAAAAGAGGAAGAGAAGAAAAGAATTTGCTTAACAACAGTGGCCAGCTGCCAACTAACATCCTCAAGCTCTTGCGAAGAAAGCATGTTCCGAAGCATCCTCCTTTTAAGTTCCAGATGATGTGGCTTCAGGACTCCTCTCTTCATGATTGTGTTTTCTGTTGGTGGAAAGATGGTGCTCCTGCATATGGTAGTGCAATGTTCTCATTTTCTAAAAGGCTTCAATATGTTAAAAGGCAGCTCAGGATATGGAATGGGGAATGCTTTGGGAACCTTCACTTTATGAAGAGGCTTGCTCAAGAAGATCTTGATGTCATCACAAGGGAGATTAGAGATCGAGATTTCTCAGAGGATCTTGGCAAGGCTGAATCCCTTGCTTCTAGAGCTCTAGAAGAATGGGAACTTCGAGAGAAAATTTTTTGGAAGCAAAAGGCTAGAGTTGATTGGCTCCAGGAAGGTGATCGTAACACTGCCTTTTTCCATAAAACAGTGCAATCTCGTCGGAATCAGAGCACTATCTCTTCTTTGGTTAATTCTCAAGGTATCCAACTGAATTCCTTGCCAGCTTTGTTCCAGGAGGCTATTTGGTACTTCTCTACCCTCTTCTCTGAGGACTCTCCTCCTGCTGATAATGAAGAAAATCTTATTTTGTCATGTATTTCTTTGGAAGAGCAGGAGGAGGTGGTCTTTGGCATGCCTAAGGGGAAGGCTCCTGGTCCTGATGGCTTTCCAGTTGAATTCTTTCAAGAATTTTGGGACATCATTAATCATGATTTGTTGGAGGTGGTTAAAGAATCCTATGCTAGCAAGCAGATGCTTTGAGCTTTGAACTCTACATTCTTGACTCTTATTCCTAAGAGAGAGGGTGCTAATCAATTGGAGTTTTTTAGACCAATTGCCTTATGTAATGTGGTTTACAAAGTTATTACTAAGTTGATTGCTGAGAGATTGAAAAGGTGGCTTCCCATTATTATCTTAGAAGAACAAGGTGGTTTTGTTGCTGGCAGACAAATTTTGGATGGGGTGGTTATTGCTACTGAGGCTATTCACTCTATAGCTACTTTAAGGGAGAGAGCCATGTTTGTTAAGCTGGATATGGCTAAGGCCTACGATAGAGTTAAATGGAGCTTCCTAAGGAGTATTCTTCTTTCTTTTGGATTTAGCTCTGACTGGGTGAGTTGGATTATGAGTTGTGTTACTTCTACCTCTTTTTTTGTTCTTATTAATGGTCAACCTTCTCAACTATTTGGTGCTTCTAGAGGCCTCCGCCAGGGTAACCCTCTCTCCCCATATCTATTCATCATCATGGCTGAAGGCTTGGGCAGATTCATTAAGCATCAGGTGTCCCAAAATTCTATTCAAGGCTGGCGGTGGGGTAATGGCTTACCTTCTCTTTCCCATCTTCAATTTGTTGATGATTTTGCTCTTGTTGGTCTTGCTAGGATCAAGGAAGCTGAAGCCTTTCAACATGCTTTGGACATTTATTTGGCAGCTTCAGGCCAGAAAGTTAATGAGCACAAATCTTCCATTTACTTTTTTAACACTCCTGATTCTATTCAGCACAGGATTGTTGGTATCCTACGGTTTCAGATAGGATCACTTCCTTTGACTTATCTTGGCATCCCTATTGTTGTTTCCAGGCAGCCACGTCTCTTCTGAAAAAATTTGATTACCAAGCTTCAGGATAAGGTAAATCATTGGAATCATAGATGGCTTTCTACTGCTGCCCGGGTTACTCTTCTTCAAGCTTTTATCCAAGCTCTTCCTACTTATCGAAGCATGGTTCACGCTGCACCTATTTACTTTCTCAAGGAGTTTGATGCTCTTTCTCGACAATTCCTTTGGAGTGGTAATTTGCGTAGTACTAAATGGAGCTTGGTTAATTGGGCAACTGTTTGTAGGCCTAAAAAGGAGGGTGGTCTTGGTCTTCGATCTGCTCTATTGAGTAGTCAAGCTTTGGCTGCTAAACTTTATTAGCGATGGTGCTCTGGAAAACATCAACTTTGGGCTCGTATTATCACTCATAAATATTTTCATGGTGCTGATCCTTGCTCTATTTCTGCACTTCCTCTTGAAGGTCGTGGCTCAATGGTTTGGCATACTTTGAAGACAGGTGCGATGTTGGTAAAGAGGGGTCTGTTTTGGATATGTAAATAAGGTTCTCAAGCTTTGTTTTGGTCTGATGCTTGGGATGGATTCCCTTCCATTTTATCCATATACCCTCATCTTCAGCCTCTTTGTGACTCTTTTCTTGCCGCTGGATGGGATAAAGTGGCTCATTACAAGACTCCTTATCAATTGGGACCTGTTGTTGGTTACAGATGGAAGCATTCTTCTGATTGGCCTCCTGGAGGTACAGACATTGATCGTCAGGAGCTTTCTCAAATTTTGGCCTCTAGAGAGTGTTCTTCTTTGCTTGGTCTAGATGTTTTTGCTTGGGGCGGTACCTTGTCTGGTAAATATCATGTCTCTGCTGGGTATCAGGAGATAACTAGACAATTATTTGGGGATGTTGAGGTCCCTTGGTGGAAGCAAGTTTGGAATAAAGTTTCTTGGTCCAAGTGCAATTTTTTCATGTGGCTAGTGGCTCACAACCGTTGTCTTACCTGGGATAATCTTTGTAAACGTGGATTTCAGGGCCCCTCTTATTGTGTTTTGTGTGGTAATGGAGAGGAGTCTGTCTCCCATCTATTCTTCCATTGCTCCTATTCTACTCAGATATGGCACCTTTGGTGGAGCACTTGGGGTTGCTCTTGTCGGCATGCTTCCTCTTTGCCTGAGTTCTGGGCCCGCTTGGGTACTACTCCCTCCAAGTCTTCTTTTCTCCATGCTGCTTGGATTGTTGGCCCATCTTTCATGCTTTGGCATATCTGGTTGGAGAGGAATCGTCGCATATTCCAAGATGTTCGGCTTGGTGTTTTGCATCTTTGGTGGAAAATATCACATTCTCTTCAGGAAACTATTCTTGTGAAGTGTGAGCTTGATGGGGGTATGGATCCGGTTGATCTTGCTATCTGTAATTGCCTTAATTTTCATCTGCAGGATGGGGCTGCAGCTCATAAGTTTCCTTCTATGTCCAGGCAGCTTCACCATCAGAGGAAGGGTCGGGTTAACCGGGATGGGCACTGGACTCCTCCTCCCTGTGGAGTTCTGAAAATTAACATTGATGGTCCTTCCCGTGGGAATCCTGGTCCGGCTGGTATTGGCAGAGTGCCTCGTTGTAGTTCTGGGGATGTTAAATTTTTCTTCTCAGTTCATAAGGGTGATTATACTAACAATCTCATGGAAGCTCAGGCTATTTTATATGCTGTGGAACAGTGTTTCTTGCGGGGATGGAGTAAGATTATCTGTGAGTCTGATTCCCAAGCGGCGGATCCATGCCTCAAGAGCGGATAGGGAAATCCGGATTCCAAGAAATTTGCATATCAAAGCATGCTTGGTCCAATAATCAATGTCCTCCATTACAGCCGTTGGGGGAATAACCAGAACAGGGCGACCATGGCTACGCGGAAAACAACCATTAACTTTTTTCAGCTGGGAGCTCTCCCCTGAATAAAACGATTCAGATCGCATTGCATGCATAGTTGGAGAAGAACCATCTGTTCTCACCAACGGAGAAGAAATCCCAGGCCCTGCTATGCAAACAATAAAACCCCAATCCAAAATTGACTATAGAAGATTTCCAAAAACACCGACGCAAATTATGTCCAGTAGCTAGCAATCCAAACAGAACAGAAAAATAGTAAATATAAGGTTTTTTTTAAATCTTTGTTATTCACATTGTAGGTGGTTGGGAATCATCTAATAGTACCAATGATAAGTTTCAGAAATCCATTGACTCTTTAAACTCATTGCTCCAAAATTTACCTACTAGCGAAGATGAAAAAAAAAAATTTAGTCAATGTGTTGAGAGATTTTTAAAAGATATCCATGCATCTATTGATTCATGTTCCAAATTTAAATCACTCCCTGGTTCAGATAGCATTTCTTTGAAACGAATAGCACCATGGTTTAGTCCTAGCAAAATGCATAAAAGTCATTCAACTCGTCAGAAACACAATGTTGTATCTAGAAACTTAAAGGAAAAGCTCGACGAATATGAAAAGTTTCAATTCCCATCTAAAAGATGTAGGAAAAAAAAGAAAAAGAAGGTTAATAATCGCTCAGGAAGAGCAATACAAGAAGAAAGAGAGACTATAAGGAAACAAGGTGAGTTCAATTATTCAAAATTATACTTCTTGTTTCTACTTCTTATCTTAAACATATGTCATTATTCAAAATTATTTTAGTAATTTACATAAAATACTTTTTTCCTTTTGATTTATTATGTTAAACATGTCATTGTAGGTTTGATTGATCAAGAAAGTGCTCGAGGACGTCTGTTACCTTTCTGTCTTGATCTAAACCAAACAACAATAGATGGGATTGAAGTTACAAGTGGTAAGTTAGTTACTATTAATTTACTTTATTAATTTTTCTTTTAATTCCATTTTTTATGATTCTAAAAAGACATGAACAATTGAGGCATGTTAGAAAAGGTAATACAATTATGATAAAGAATTCAATACTTTTGAATAATTAACTTATAAATTAATTGTATACATTTAGAACATATATTAAATTAATTTTTAGTCTTGTAGATTTAGATGATCAACAAAACACTCAAAAATATGGTCAATGATCTTAATCAATCAGTGAAAGAAATCAACACAATGCAAAGTGACTATGGTAAGAAAAAATAAAATAAACTTCAACCAATCATGATTCTTCTATTTGAAACTTATGTGCATTTAACTAACTTAACTAACTCAATGTATCTGTAGTTGATGGTGATATGAACATGGAGGATCACAGTCAACACTTTTTAGAATAATCAATATACTATACTTATGTCTTGATTGTTGAAGACTTTACATCTCTTTTAATATTAGATTTTAGAACCTTAGTGAATTGTAAAGGTAGGATTGTTAAAAAGTATTCTACATAAAATGGCTATTATAAACCAAAATTATCAATATTTTTAGAATTTCAATATAATTGAATGTATATTTGGATGTCAAATCAAATCATGTTATAAAATTGGTTCTAATGTAGAACATAGTTTAATGTAAGTGAGAATTTTTACAATGAGAGATTTTATGAACTTACCTATATTATTGATGCTACCATGATGATTTGAATTTGATTAATGTAAGTGAGAATTTTTACAATGAGAGATTTTATGAACTTACCTATATTATTGATGCTACCATGATGATTTGAATTTGATTTTTTAGATATATCATGTTTTAAACTTATTTCATCTAGTGTCGTCTCCCTACGCAGGACACATTATGCTTTATAAAATGTTTCCTAAGTAAATATGTTTAAAATATTAAGAACTGAAAATATTAACATTAAAAAAAATGATGTGAGCTTATGTGAATGATAGTAATTTTTTTGTATTACATAACAAAAATAAATATTTTAATTTTAACTATTTTCACATATATTTCAAATTTTTTTGTGAATCGTGTAATATTCCAAAATAAATGTATTAATTATGAATATAAATAAATCTTTTAATTTAATAAAAATTGATAAGATAGATAATTTCATTTAGGCAAATATAAAAATTATTTTTTATCATACAATAATATTAATAATATATTACATTAATTATAATTTTTATATCATAAATGATAAATAAATATAAGAATATTAATTAAAAATTTACATTAGAATATACTTTTTAAATTTTTAAATCACAATGTATCATTTTAATAATTTAAATAATTTAAAAAATTACAAATCAATAATTTATTTTAAATATAAATATAAATTTTTATCAACATTTCCAATCAATATAGTATATACAAATATAAAATTATTCAAATTGTCAAAAAACTAATAATTAAAAATTTTAATCATCATATATAACAATATATGAATTGAAAGGAACATGGAATGGATTAAATTACACACGCTTCAATTGGAGTTTAATCCGCTTGCGGCTGACAAAGAGGAACTGACAGACAGTTACCGCTGGCGAAGAGGAATTGACGGACAGTTTGGTCATGAAATGTTTAAGGAATTTACCATGCCATTATCGCATGCCCATGCAAAGCCGACAATGGTGGGGTGCATTTTGGCCCTCGTATAGCCAGTGCCGATTAAAACATCTAATATCCTCCTAGTTTTTTTGAATATTAATAATCGACTAGTTCTTTGTTGAATACTAAATATACCGCTTTTTACTGCACCAAAAAAGCATAACTATTTATTAAAAAGATTTAATACAGAAATCAAAAACCATAAATATATGGAAGATAGAAAATCAATCCCGAGCTTTATTAGTTCCTGCCATTGCATGGCGGAACTATTGCGTAGGGTTTTAGTTAACTCATTATTAGTTCCTTTTACTTCCTGCCAATCACGTCTCCTCATTACTGTTCCGACAATGCGAATTTGCAATGTACCTAAGCAAGAGTTGCTTGGTTTTTACTGATCTCTGCCCGATTTCAGACGTGTCCTCTTGCTCAGGTAACTTCTGAATCCCTGCGAAGGTTTCTATGCACAAAAAAGGCGTGATCCTCAAAGTGTCCACGTCAGATATCCCCAAATTCGACGGCAAAAAATAAATGGTGGTCAGAGAAGCTTTTCTCGCAGCCATCCAGGCTCCAGTTGCTGCAATTGCCAAATGGCTTCTTGCATGGTTTCCCCTCATGCAGAATGCTCGGAGATTTAGGTGAGAAGGCATTAAAGCAGAATGGAGGAATGTCTTCTTCTAAAACTTCTTGGTTGTTGTTTTTTATTTGCCACACACCGAGGTTCTCCAGACCCTTCCAACGGTTCTCCAAGCTCTTCCAACTGCAACACACAAGTTGTCCAGGCTCTTCCCACTGCAACTCACAAGGACTAGATCATTTTGTGCCTCTGCCAGGTATGGCATCAACTGTCATTTCATTCTGGACCCAGTTTTGGAGGTTTACTTTGTTTTCTGATGAAACTATTGTGTAGGGTTTTTAGTAATTCGTTATTAAATTGTTCTGGCTGCTACAGAATCCAGCACGTCTGTGCCTATTTCAAGCTGGAATATCAAAGTTATAGTTTTGTTGCACCTTCAGAATTTGCAGGTTTCTATTCTAAATAAATTACTTGCCAGTTTTTTTCATTTCCATTAATCCTCGGGAGCTTTAGGTCATGCCTCCTTGTGTTTCACATTTTAGAAAGGTTTATGTATGCAATTCTTGTTAAAACCATCCAGCAATATTTTATGCTACCAAGAGCGAGTATAATTATAGCTAAATTGTCCACCACAGGTCGGAAGCTGACCCTTTCTGGGCATTTTATGCCCAAATTTCTAAGATTTTTCCCTTCAATCTTGCATAAACTTTAGACTTAGATCGAATTAAGAGAAAGATATGAGGAGTTTAAGCTAAGGATCTGATTTATAAAGCTAAGGGTTGGGAAGATCAGAATTCATTTTCAAATACAGTGCCTTAGAAGGGTCAGAGTCTAACCATTGTTGGGCATTTTCACCCAAAATTTGGTGATTTTTTACTTCTCAATTTTGCTAATTTCCATCTCTATTGTCTTGGCATTGCAAGAAAATAAGGATGTGGTGAAAGTTTGCTTGCAAATTGATCATTTAGAGGGCAAGTTTGATGGTGTATTTAAAGACATTGCACAAGAAGGGTCAGAATCTTACCCTCCTTGGACATTAATGCCCAAAACTTGAGAATTCCAAACCCCTAATCATGTTTATTTCCCATTTCAATGCAAAATTATGAGGTTAAATGAGAATATGAGAGCGAATTGAACATTTCGAAGGCAGGTCTGCTATTTATGATTCGAAGTATTGCCCAAGCGCCCTCTCCTGGGTATTTTTTGCCCAAATGTTAATGATTTCTACCCACCACTGGACTTTAGGCCTTGCAAGGGGGAAATGTGAGTTAAATTTTATATACTACAGTATAAGCCGACACTACCTAAAGGAACATGCCTCTTCACACTTCAATTGTCTATAAATGAGAGTCGATATCATTTCATTTTGAGACCATTCCAAAACAAAAAAACTCTATGCCCTTGCCTACGATTTATCTCTCCAGTTTTCCTTATAATTTAGCAACAAGATTCAAATCAGTTGGGCAGCGAATCCCTCCAAGATTTGGCAGTGACTATCTGAGATCCATCAACAAGGTGTCTTTGCTCCATTTAACATTTAATTTGTTCTGTTAAGAACCTACAGACCATCATCAGATAAACTGCAAATTGTTTTCTAAATTAGTAGCAAGTTGTCTTCCAAAACAAGCTCTCCTATTAGCAAAGAACGATTTTCAAACAAGGTAGCCATCTCCTCCATCTAAGGTGGCAGTGATTGGCATCCTAAAGTGCAGTGATGTTCTTCATGTTTCTTCATGTGATTAGGGGTGAGTTGGAGACTAAGCTAAAAGTTTCTATTTGTGGTTTTGTGTGAATAATGAGTTTCAATTTTTCTGTTTTGTGGATTTTAGTGCATCATTTTTTATCTTAGCAAGGTGGATTTCTTTATTTAGCTATCCTCTAGATTAGGATGAATTCTGGGATTTGCATGAGGGTATGATCTAGAGTGGACTATGTATGTTATATTTACATGATTTAAATCCTGCATATCTTTAGTGCTTGCAATTTTATATTTGAATGATTTAGGTTCCATTAATGTTTATAAAATGGTTCTTGGCTTCATAACCAAAGCAGCACTTTCCAGAGATTGCTTCCATAACATATGAGGAGTACCAAAAAAAACATTTCAAAAATGGGCCGCTATGCCCTACGGAACGTACAGCTATATGGCACATTCACAAATTGCTATCAACAACAATATTACACTTTAAGTTCTCGCAGGTATCATCCACTATGGACAGGTGTGGCTATGAGTTCAATTTTTGTTCCCTCCATTCCTACATAAATAGAATTAAGCAATCTTTGGATGCATATAGGTTTTCGGTCATTTATTTCTGATTAAGCAAACATTATATAGATCTGTTCAATTCCTCTTTTCCCGATTTTTTCAAGGTTGTATAGGATTGATAGTCTCATAATCTCATTGATTTTTCCATGAGCCTTGTGGTTTTTCCATTGATTTGGTTTTACCAAATAAGTGTGAGCTTTAGTTGGATATTTAACCACATTCCTTCAATTCTGATTTTCATGAACTAAACATAGTCTGGTTATCTGAGGAGGCTTTATAGAGCTTGTTAATCATTGTATCAATGAGAGTGAAATGAAACTTGATCAACTGCAGCCACTTTAACAAAATTTCAAGGGTCCACATGCAAAATGGTTAGGCAGATCAAGTGCATCATCTACCTTGTCAATTTCTGGAAGTATATGAGGCTCAGTAGATACAGTTTCAATTATAGAACTGATGGTTGATTTAATAGAAACCCCATCTGACATTTTTCTTTGACTGCATATAGTTATCTCATTTATTTCATTTTCAGCATTTAAATCTAAGCTCTTTTACATTGCTGATGTAATGTATATAAGACCTATCACATGGTTGCTGTACTGTTCGGGCAACTCAATTGTGTTGATTTATTAAGACACTTTGCATTAGAGTTGAATTAAAGCTCTGATGTTTCTAGCTATTTTGATTACAATAATGATGGTTGATTTAATAGAAACCCCATGTGATATTTTTCTCTGGTTGCAGATAGTTGTCTCATTTATTTCATTTTCAGCATTTAAATCTAATTTCTTTCCCATTACTATTGTAATGTATATAGGATCTTTTACATGACTGTAGCATAGTCCAGCAACCAAGCATGAGAGCTGGCCCATGCAAACTTCTAGTTCCTCCTTGTAACAAGCTTTGTTATAGCCAACCTGCCCCAACTCTGGCAGGAACTAAGCTGCCCTGCAGCCCTTGTTTACTGTTATTATGAGTGGTGCAATATCTATAAAACCGCGGTGAAAAGCACGTCGTGGATGAAGGATGCCGTCTATGCCAGCAGGGAGACTTTCATGAACAAGACAGCAAATTTACCATAGCTATGAAACAATCATTGACAGAAAATTTAGATTTTAAATTTAGAGCAAATCTTTTACTGTAGCATCGCAAAAGGGAAAAATCAGGAAATACCTGCTGCAAATTTCAAACAGGAGAATGGCATTTGCTAAGGAGATAATGAGAAAAATTGTGAGTCCAGCCAGCCATCTTATTAAAGAATGTGCAGTGAAGTGCTTCAACTACATCCGGAGAAAGCGCACATTTGAACAAGTTGAAGAGGAAACAAACAGTCTGAAAAATCTAGAGCAAGAACAGAGGAAAAAGGCAAGGACAGTAAACTATGATTTTGGCTCTAATTCTGGCTCTAATTCCATGGAAATGGATCAAGCAAAGAATGTGCAAAATTCAGAGAAAGAACAGAGGGAAAAGGAAAGCAGAGCTACCCCTACTCCCATCAGTATAGCTAAAGATTACATGGGTGCAGAATCTCGTCAGCATTTTAAAAAGAACCCAACACAGTCTCGAAATATAAGTGAAAAAGAGGTAAGAATCCGTGTTTGACAACATTTTTTCCAATTTTTTTGATGATTTTCTTTGTTTTGGGCTTTCATGGTTGAAGATAAATTGTTTACTAAAGTGATGTGATCTTAAAACAGAGAAGAAGATTAGTATTTGGAGACCCCATAAGGAAGAGGACCCGACGAAGGACCACACCTTACATCCCATTGTGTAATTCTATTTTATTCAACGACTTAAATAATGAAACCCTCTTGATTTAATCAAATCAATTATTTGTCATTACATGCAAATAAATCTAAATCTGGACGAAATTTACTGATTGCAGTTTACAAGAAAGCAATGGAAACAAGGAAGCGGAATTATTTGTCAGCGTTTGAGTTCCAATTGCAACAACAGTCAAGAGAGACGTCTCAAAATATTTTAGAACATTTGGAGCAAGAGCAGTCACTTCTTAAACAAAAGTCTGAAGCTACATTAAACTTGACTGATGATCTTCAAGTTCTATCAAGATCTTCAGAACCTTTGGCCTCTACATTTAAAGGTGCATCTCCCGTAGAATTTTTAGGCATTCTGAATGTAATTCTTCGGGCATGCAACTTCAATGTTCATTTCATTCTATATCTAATTTTATGGGATGCTTCCTGTGTATACAATTATCAAAAATAATTCTGCATTAGCTGAAGCAGCCTCCTTAACAAGCAAAAACTTTTTGTTTTGATTTTTTTTCTCTGCGTTTGAATAATTATATCTTTTTTTCCAAGAATTTCTTCTTGTTTGTTTGGCAGAAAACTTGATTCCTATATCAAGTTCAAATGGTGACCTGTCTACATCAAACGTTAAAATACCTGCATTAGGCATAAGTTCTTGCGACGTGTTCCTTGGGCTTTGTGAAGCATCATCTAATGTCACTAATACTACTGAAAGCATAGCAGTGGCTACAACTAGGCTTGATACTAAGTCTCTTTTAGGACATGCCCCATGCAACGTCTTCCTTGGGCCTGGTGGAGCGTCATCTAATGTCACTAATACTACTGGAAGCATAGTAGTGACTACAACTAGGCCTGAAACTGAGTCTCTATTCGAGCTACAACTTCTGCAATTCAAGACAAGTTGGAGGCCGAAAGAACAGTGACTGCACTACAGCTTGAGCTAGGTCAAAAAGTTTTAGAAACATTGCTTCTTGATTGTTTGGGAGAAACGTCAAGTTCGAATAGCCTTCTCTCTACATCAAATTTTACTGGACTAAAGCTTGAACTGGGTCATAAGATTTTAAAAAATTTGGATTGGGATAGTGTCTTCTCTCACAGAAAAATTGCAGGAAGTCCCTGAATTTGAGCAAGCATTTCAAAAAAATGATAAACTTCCCTCAACAAATTCTCAAGAAGCAAGTACATCCTATAGAATTGAAGATGCAACCATCCAACATTCTGATGCAGCAATCCAGCATTCTGATGCAGACAGAACATTGCAGGTTCCATATAGTCCTCTGGTTCCAGAAAAGAGGAAAGACTTTCAATTTAGTTTTTTAGAGGTATGTTGGGTTGATAATTGGTTGTGCTTATGTTAGAACTAATGCATTATGTATACATTCTTTTTAATTTCTGTAATGTTTGATCGCATTTTGTTTCCAGGTGAATTAAAGTTTTTAAAAGCACATCTTAATTGGAACAAGCTAACCATTTGTTGATGTAAATGTAACAGGAGCCTGATGATGGGGGCCAAGTAAGCAACAATGCTACCAGAGATTCTTCTGCAATTCAAGATGACGTGGAGGCTAAAAGAAAATTGACTGCACTACAGCTTGAGCTAGGTCAAAATATCTTAGAAACATTGCTTCTTGATTGTTTGGAAGAAATATCAAGGTCAAATAGCCTCCTCTCTTTATCAAATTTGACTGAACTAATGCTTGAACCAGGTCGTAAGCTTTTAGGAAATTTGGATGGGGTAATGTTTTCTCCCAAAGAGAAGTCTCAGGGAGTCCCACAATTTGAGCAAGCAGGTGAAGGGAACGTCAAAGTTATTTTAACAAATTCTCAAGAAGCAACTACATCCTATAGAATTGAGGATGTAGCTATCCAGCATTCTGATCCAGCTGTGCGGCATTCTAGTGTAGACACAACGCTGCATGTCCCAAATAGTCCTCTGGTTCCAGAAAAGAGGAAAGACTTTCAATTTAGTTTTTTAGAGGTGCGTTGGGTTGATAATTGACTATGTTAATGTTAAAAACTAATGAATAATGTATGCTTTCTTTTTTTTAATTTTCTAGTTTGATTGCATTTTGTGTTTTCCAGATAAATTTAAATTTGTTAAAGTATTAACTTGATTTAAACAAGCTAACCATTTGTGGACGTAAATGTAACAGAAGTGTGATGATGAGGGCCAAATAAGCAACACTGCTAAAAGAGATTCTTCTGCTCCAATACCAGAATATCCACATCATGGGCAAAAGCGGCGCCGCCTATAGAGCAGTGGGAAAATTATTTAGAAGGCAGAAACTATGATCTGCTGCTGCCATACCGGAATGTACAAATGTGGGGGAGGTGCATCTGAAGGTTAATCATTATCTGCTATCTTTTCTCTTATCTTTTGTATATTTCATTTTAATTAATGATTGATTATATATCACATTTCATATCAGGATATTGTTATTTGCCATTTGGTCCAAAATATCAGAAAAAACTACGATGATAGTTTACTGTTTAAGAGGGCCTCCTGACAGTAAGATGTGGCAGTGGTAAATGAGGAACTTTTGAAAGAAACCTACATGGTATGTGTTTTGGACACGTTTTACAAAGTTCCTATTTTACAGTGAAAAGTGATTTACTGATACTTACTCTGACTACAGCCAGTCAGCTTACCTTGTTGGTGTTATGTTCTTCAGCCATCCTAAGAAGATTTAATTTTTTCTTGAGGAATCATTTGTTTATCAAAGATTTAGTCTTGTATAGAGATTCTGGCTCGTTCCATCTGTCTTAAGTTGTCTAGGAGCTGGACACGTCTGGTAGGATAGAATCACAAAGGTCTTTTAACACTCTAGAGACTAGAAGCATAATGGCCTATTTGAGGCACATGCCTTCCAATATTCACTATTTGCAAGTATGCCATTGACATTCCATGAAGTTTTTCTGTTTAGAAAACTAGAACCTTTTCTCCCATTCTGTTTAATAACAGAAGTAATGAATTGAAGTAGCCTGGAAATTTTCTTATTCTATTTAACATGTATCTGAATTTTTGGTCTGTTACTTTAAGCATTACAATTGAGCTCGTCTTTATATTTTGCAGAAATGTGATGAGTAGATCATTTTTCTCTGAAATTATTTGCTAGTATTTTGTTTTTGGCTAGTGGGTGGATGTTGGATTAGATGAAACGGTTAATTTGCTTCATGTTACTCTCACACCTTGGAAAGAGAACACTTAAAGACATTCATTAAATGGCAGATTGCATAAGTGCATTAAGAATTTTGTAGGAATACAATATGCCATATTAATCTGTTATCACATATTTTTGTTTGAGCAAGCAGATTCCATAAAGAGCAACCGTCTCTACAAATTGTCCACCTATCTGGAGACTATCGCGTAACTAATGCCATTACTCCCTGTGCAAACATCAGGTTAGTGCAGTTCCAGTTATTAATTGCAAATCAGAAACAATTCTAAAGCGCATACAGCTAAAAAGGAGCCCCCTTAACAAGAAAGAACTTTATGTTTTGTTTTTTACATTTGAACAAATTATACTTTATTTATTTTCCAATAAATTTTGTTTCTTGTTTGCTTGGGAGAAGACCTTACGAGACCTGCCTCGGGCATCAGTTCTTGCAACATCTGCCTTGGACCTGGTGGAGCATCATCTGGTGTCACTAATGCTGGTGAAAATATAGTACGAATTACAATTATGCCCACCAATGCTCAATCCCTTTTAGAGCAGGCCCCATGTTCTATCACAACAACAATTTCCACAGTTCAATATGAGTGGAGACCACAAGAAATTTGACTGGGCTACATCTTGAGCTAGGTCAAAAGATCTCAGAAAAATTTGTTGATTTTCTGGCAGAAAACTTGACCCCTGTATCAAGTTGAAATAGTCTTCTCTCTTCATGAAATTTGACTGAGCTAAAACTTGAACAAGGTCATAAGGTTTTAGAAAATCTGAGTGGATAATGTCTTCAAGCAAGGAAAATCTCAAGAAGCTTCTGAATTTCAGCAAGTGCTTGAAGGGAATAACAAACTTGCCTATGGAATTGGGAATGTAGCTATCCAACATTCTGATGAAGACAAAGCATTGCATGTTCTAGATAATTCTCTGGTCCCGAAAACATGAAAGGCTTTCAATTGTTTACTAGAGGTATGTTAGGTCGATAATTGGCAATGTATGTGTGACTGCTACTGCATTATGTATGCTTTGTTTTTGCATTTCTGCAATATTTGATGGTGCTTTGTCCTTTCCAGTAGGATTAACATTTTCTAATTATAACTTAATTTGAACAAGTTAATCATTTGTAAACCTAAATGTAACAGGAATCGGCTAATAAGAGCAATAGCAACAATGCTACTAGGGATTTTGCTGTCCTGGTACCTGAATATATACACCGCGGGAGAAAACGGTGCCGCCTATAGAGCAGTAACGATGGCATATGAAGAAACTATCATCTACTACTGCAGTGCCAGAGTATACACAAGAAAGTAACGGCGGAGATCGAGAAGCTGCAGAGCCACAAGCAGAAGCAGGGGCTTTCGACATCGACGACTGGAATTGCCAGTAGCCGCCGAACGCTTTGCTTTTGATGTGATGCAGATCTGCCCATTCCAGAGCTTATCTGGCCACGAGATTTAGGGTTTAGGGTTTACCTAAAACTCAAACCCTAAACCCTAGACCAGAGGACGGAAAAACAAGAGGTATGTCGGATTTGAAGAAGTAATCTCTGCTGGCGGCTGTGCTTTTGAGGAGATGCAAGCCCGAATTCGCTGCCATGCTTTCCATGAACATTTCCAAACGAAACTGGTTGAAGGCGGAGTTTCAATAACCATTGCTAAGGCGGATGTTGAGGATTTGGTTTTCAATCGGCCTTCACGTTACTGGGGTTTGGCTTTGGCATTGGCAATACTTTGTTAAGTCAGATTTTATATTTTTGACGATAATGAGCTTTGACCTTTTAAAAGCTTTGACAAATATCTCATTTTCATTTTGTAATGTAGCCCGGTCATAGGAATAGTGGAAAGGAAATTACATTTTTCGAGAAAAAATAAAATTATAAATATAATAATTTAAGTAAAAGAATACATAAGAGAAATTAATTAGAAAGAGGCTCAGCCAAGCCAAAAGGTCTAGGAGGTGTAATATAAAAACCATTTAATAGAGACTCAAAAAATTAAAAATTCTAAGAACAAAGAATGTGTCAAGTTGTTGCAAAATAATATTAGACAATAAGTTTTTATTGAAACATAAATGCACATATATGAAAGGATGCACTTACAAAAAAAATTTCTAAAGATTATATTGTGATAATAGTGCAGCGTATAAAGAGAGGACCTATCTTAAATATGTTTCGAATAAGAGACAAAATAGATAAGTTTGAAGAGACAAAATAGATATTTGGTGGAGTGATTGGGTCTTCTAGTAATTTAATAATGAATAATGCTCCAAACTAGAAGAGTTTTGACCTCAATTTTGGATTAGATGAAAGATTGATAGATCAATTTAGAAGTAATGAATTTCCATAATAAGGAATGGAGTAACTCCACTTCTATCTTCTATTGAATTTGGATTAGATGAAAGATTGATAGATCAATTTAGAAGTAATTAATTTCAATAATAAGGAATGGAGTATTTAAGTGGGTTTAGAGATTTCTATTTAATTAAATTTGAAATATAAATAAAATAATAATTGAAATTAAATGTTTTCTTGAGTTCACAATAAAAAGGACATTTAAAAATTTGTGATAGATGATCAAAATTTTACAATAGATCTTCAACAAATATATTGAAATGTTTGAAAATATTGGAATAGAATATCAATATTTAAACTATGAAATTGGATATTAGATAACAATATTTTGAGATAATTTTGTTTGGTGAAATCTACAATTGCATAAATTTACATAAACCATGCATCTATAGTTTTGGTCTATGTAAGGCAAGTGCCTACAACACAAGAGTAAATTATGAGTCTTTTATCTAGAAGGTCTTGGGTTCGAATCTACTTGACCTTAACTAATAATAATAATAATTACAACAAATAATAATAATTAACCTTGGCTCCAGTCTCTTGCCGATAAAAAATAAATTAAAAATTATTTATGTAAATCTATGAATATAATTTCACCTTTATATTTTTTAAATGTCACTTATGATTATGTACATTAGGTCTTCAAATCTTTGGTAGCTCAACAAAGACTTAACATGTATTTGTACCTACTCATAGAAGATACTTGGTGGTGTCCAAAAATATTATTGGAAATTACATAGATGCCATGAAATAAGGTGACTAGCTACCCACCTTTTGCTTTAGTCAAATCTCTAGTAAATAAATCAATCATTTCCAAACACATTTTTTATTTTGTTCTTTAGGTCTGCCTCAATTTGCCCTAGTGGGGACTATTGAATGATAACACCAACTTTATAATTCACCTTCAAATTAAAAAAAGCATGACCATAATCCCAACCAAATTTGTCATTTTTTTATCTCCAAAATTGTAGAATGACATGCAACTCGCCAAACTTCATTTAATATAAGTACATGAGAAGGTGAACTTTTACAGTTTATAGCTTGTTCAGACTGGCCTACACTTCCTCATGTAGGTGTATCATGTGTGATCCTAATTCCTCCCTCCAATTTTGGTATTTTGGTTACTAGGTGGTTGTGTTTGGGTATTGTATGCATGTTTGTGTCATTTCATGATAATTTGTAATAATTTGGTATGAGTTTGCATCATTTGTGAATTCTATTCTCATTGGTCAACTAGAGTCAACATTGGCTAGCAAGTACTCAAAGTTGAATTCTAGGTTTGTGAGTGAATAAAGTTGATATTGGCATGATATGGGGCCAATTAGATATGTGGATCGTATGTTAGTTTGAATGTAAGTTGTCAATGAAGTTACAAAATTGCAAAAAATGTTGTGAAGATGTAAAAATATAACTTTTGGAGAAGTTGAAAGGTCATTGTGAATTTTGGTCATGTGGAGGCACTTGGGGAGTTAGAGAGTCATCTCTCGTATTTTTTTAAGTTGGATAGAAGACAATTGAAAAGGTTAATGAAGTAAGGCATATATTCATGGTGAGCATTTACATGACTATGGTAACTAGTAAGCACAAATTCACTTGCAACCTTCAATTTCTTTACACACTGATATTTGTTAATGTATTAAGTGTTAAAACTAGAGTCCATAAATTTATGAAGATAACCAACAATAAGAAAGAGATGAAAACTAAAACACAGAACACTAGAATTATCCTAGGAAAACCCTTAAAGAATGAAGGGAAAAATCCAGCCACACAACATAAATATATCCTACTGATAATGAAATGTTCAAATGTACAATGTGATTCGCTTAATGCAATATATATATATATATATATATATATATATATATATATATATATATATATATATATATATATATATATATATATATGTATAAAATGTATGTATATATGTATGTATATATGTATGTATGTATATATATATGTATTTATATATATGTATGCATATATATGTATATATGTATGTATATATATATATATATATATATATGTATATATGTATATATGTATGTATATATGTATATAATTAATTATAACTCTTTGAATATTCATGCCTTAATGCATGTGAATGACACATGTCAATTACATTTAATATTACAAATTAAGCTTAAGTGTCATTTTTCAGCTGAAGATGACAATTATGGTAATAACGTCTAGATTTTGATAGATAAAGATCTCTATCGCAGCTACAAAATTTAGCACTTCCTCTTAGCAAGAGAGAAATCTTTAGCTAAATAGTCACACAAAGCTGCAATAAAAAATGTCAATGATAAATTCTAATAATACGAATTCAAAGCATAATTCATGGAGTTACTCAACATGAAAACCTATCATAATGAGTCATATTCATGTAATCACTTGACAAGAAAATGTGTAACAGTGAGTCATATTCATGGAATCACTCAACATGAAAAGATTTGTAAGGCTCACAGCTGAGCTTTTATTCACAGACTCTCTCAATGTGAACTATCATGGAATCTTTCAACATGACTTCCAACTCCCATCATGGAATCTCTCAACGTGATGACATAATGGACTCTCTCAACATGATGTTCACTATGACATAGTCAAAGAGTTATCATAGCTGATCTTACAATCTCATTTAAAGACAATAATATAAACTAAGACTTGATTCCATTTAAGTCTCGAATTTTATAAATACCACAAGCATCACAAGAATCTATGAGAGCGATGGGGATTCCAAAAGTACTCCCTCTTAATTATGAAGCCTCCTTTTGAAGCTAAAATCTCCCTCTCAAGCTCAACGTCTCCCTCTGGAACTATATTCCTTATCTTGTTACATCCTGCAAGTAACAAAGAGAGATCAATTTACCATAAAGAAATATATATACATTATGACAACAACCAATTAATAGAAGGCTTATCTCTTCTTCTTCTTTTTTAATTTCTTGATTTTGAGCTTCATAAAATGGTAGGATCCTATGCCACTACTCAATATTCCAACTTTGCATGCTCATGCAATTATCCCATGTGCAGACTAAAGGACAATCAGTACTATGAAGTCTCAAACAACTCTATCCATGAAATATATTTATTTGCCTGAAGGTATATCAGTTGAACACATCCAATAAGAATGAAGCCTATAGGAATTTGATTAATAAAGATCAAATTTAAGTACTGCAAAACAAATTAAAAAAATTCACTCTCAAAATTCTAGATTCTATTAGACACCAAAATGATTAGAATAAGATAACCCACAGAATAATGATTTTACCGATTGCGTACAAAAAGAACCTTAGCATAGATCATAAAGGTTTCTTAGAACATTAAGCAAAGAAAAATATCATAATAGTTTCTTGTTAATAGAGAAGAGAACAATAATAATCCACAAAAAATTAGAACAATCTCCTCTGCAATAAATTCTCTCCACATATACCAATATCCAATACAGAACACACGCCACACACAACATTCTCAAATATGAAGAAGAGAATGTCAAAAAAAAACATGAACATGGATAGATGCCTTCTTTTCAATTGACAAAAATTACCTAAAGAAGAGCAGTGATAGCTATAGAAACATGCACAAACTTGGATGAGTCAACCATGAAGACATCGACAGTCTCCATGCCAAATGCTAGTGATAATAATAAAGATGACAACAATGGTGTAAGTAATAAAATGTCAATACACATAACAACATAGAAAATGGGATGCTGCTTCATTCCACTCTCTCTTATAGATCTGATGTCATTGATTACATTTGGAATCAGAGACTGCATTCATTAAGATGACAGTCATACAGGAAAAAAGAAAAGCAGTAAGACTTGGTGGATCATAATCAGAAAGACGTCAATAAGCATTGAAGAACAATCTTTTGAAGCCTCCTTCAAAATGAAGATTTCTATGAACTTCATTTCATTTCGCTATCTCTTATAGATCTGATGTCATTGATTACATTTGGAATCAGAGACTGCATTCATTAAGATGATAGTCATACAGGAAAAAAGAAAAGCAGTAAGACTTGGTGGATCATAATCAGAAAGACATCAATAAGCATTGAAGAACAGAATGAACTTCATTTGATTGTTCAAGTATAATCTATATCGAAATCGAGGAATCGTTCAACCTTGACTATAGACATAGACCCATGATATGATATGCACAATCATAAAACAAGAAAGGCACAAAAATCACCAAAGTTGAAGAACATGCGCTCATGGCATGAGAGAGCTAGAACAAGCTAATGATGGAAGAAAAGAAAATACATGCATGCACTATAACACATATCCATGAAAAATTAGAAGGTTGGCATGAAATATAGAGTCTTTTTAGTAGTGTTTGACATAAAGTCCTGGACCCATAACCATTGATGCCAATGCATTTTGTGTGGTGTGAAGAACCTCCTTATAGCAATATCGTGAGAATGCTCGAAATAACAGAATACAAAGTGATAGCAGAACTCAGAATGAATCTACTGATCGCAGGCCACTTCGAGGGGGTAACCTCCTTTGAGCAAGCTCAATACAATAAATTCGTCCGTGCCCATCAAGGGCCTCAACCTATTCTTATATACTGAGTACGATCTAGAAAAGTAATACTACCTATGCATGTGGGATAATAAAATATACTCACGGGACGACTTACAAAGCATATGCGTCCAACAACACTACTCTAACAAAATAAACAGAAGGAACACACAGGTTCCTAACATCCCCTCTCCCTTAGAAAAAAGCTTTGTCCTCAAAGCTTAAGGTGTGGAAATTGTTGTTGAATCTGAAGAAGGGGTTCCCAGGTAGCATCCTCTGGTTGCATGCCATGCCACTGAATCAAGACCTCAGAGATGGAGCGAGAGCGAAGCTGGCGAGTGCGCTGGTCAATGATTGCCACCGGCTCCAGGATAATGGATCCTTCCGTATCCATTTCAGGGAGAGTAGTTTGTGCTCTGACAGTGGTACCCAGAACTTTCTTTAGACAAGAAACATGAAAGACTGGATGAATGCAGGAAGAAGGAGGAAGTTCCAGTTTATAAGCAACTGAACCAATCTTCTGCAGAACCTTATAAGGCCCATAAAATTTTGGGGCCAGCTTATGACGCCCTTTCAGCTTTAGGGAGGATTGTTTGTATGGCTGTAGACGAAGAAAAACCATATCCCCAACTTGAAATGAGCGCTCAGAACGGTGTTGATCTGCTTGCTGTTTCATCCGATTACGGGCCATGTGAAGATTATCCTGTAAGGTATGAAGAATCTGATCCCTACTGCGGAGAACTATGTCAACTGCCTGGACTGGTGAGCTGTTGGGAGT
This sequence comes from Cupressus sempervirens, assembly GCA_028749045.1. Taxonomy (NCBI): domain Eukaryota; kingdom Viridiplantae; phylum Streptophyta; class Pinopsida; order Cupressales; family Cupressaceae; genus Cupressus; species Cupressus sempervirens. The sequence goes on from CM053786.1 coordinate 51,788,725, forward strand.
GTAGGGAAGGAGCACTGGAGGTGCTTGACCATAGACTGCTTCATATGGAGTCATTTTAGAGGCAGTGTGGTAAGAGGTATTGTACCACCATTCAGCTAAAGGGAGCCACTTGGCCCACTGATGTTGCTGTTCAGAAGTGAAGCAACGAAGATAAGTTTCCAAGCATTTATTGACAATTTCAGTTTGACCATCAGTTTGTGGGTGATAGCCCGAACTCATCTTCAGTTTGGTGCCAGTTTTCTGAAACAGTTCAGTCCAAAAATGACTGGTAAAAGTTGCATCACGATCAGAGACAATGGAAGAAGGGAGTGCATGAAGATGAAATATCTGGTCCATGAAGATTTGTGCAACAGAGGAGGCAGTATAGGGGTGGCTGAGGGCACAAAAATGACTATATTTCGAGAGACGATCAACCACAACCAAGATCACTGTCTTGCCACCGGATTTAGGAAGCCCTTCAATGAAATCCATAGAAATATCAGTCCAAATCCGTGTAGGGATGGGCAATGGTTCGAGCAAGCCAGGAAGGAGGGTCGTTTCACCCTTGTGGCGTTGGCAAGTATCACATTCAGCCACCATCTGTTGAATCGTCTGTTTCATCCCTTTCCAAAAGAAGTTTCTCCTTGCTCGCTCATAAGTTTTGAGGAAGCTTGAGTGCCCTGTTGAAGGAGAAGCATGGAGTTCATAAAAAATAGCCTGATGTAGAGCTGGGTTCTGAGGAAGCACTAGCCGACCCTTGTATCGAAGAGAAGCACCATCCCAAGAGTAATGTGGTATAGCAGAAGGATTATTGGCTAACTGGTGAATGATTTGAGATAAAGAAGAGTCACTGTCATAGCCCTGCTGAACAGACGCTAACCAATTAGGAATGGGCATAGAAATAGCGAAAAGGGAAGCTTGATTATCAAATGTGCGAGAAAGAGCATCTGCCACAATATTCTCCTTACCCTTCTTGTAGGTGATCTCATAATCATACCCCATGAGTTTGCTGACCCATTTCTGTTGTGTAGGAGAGGATACCCGTTGTTCCAGGAAGTATTTCAGACTTTGGTGATCGGTTCTGATGCAAAAATGACTCCCTAAGAGGTATGGCCGCCACTTCTGTACAGCATGCAAAATAGCCATCATTTCTTTTTCATAAGTAGAGAGGGCTAGATTCTTACCAGAGAGGGCTTTGCTAGTGAACGCAATAGGATGGTCATCTTGCAGGAGAACAACACCCAATCCATTGCCGCAAGCATCACTCTCAATAGTGAAGGGTTTGGAAAAATCTGGCATCGCGAGAACAGGTGTACTGCACATAGCCTGTTTCAGTTGTTCAAATGCAGTCTCAGCAACAGGGGTCCAGGAGAAGGCATCCTTTTTTAACAGAGCTGTCAATGGTGCTACAATTTTCCCGTAATCTTTGACAAATTTGCGGTAGTAGCCAGTCAACCCCAAAAAACCCCGAAGGCTCTTGAGAGTTTTAGGATGCGGCCAAGTTTTCATGGCATCTATTTTTGTAGGATCCACCCGCACTCCATGGTGTGCAACAATATGCCCGAGATACTCCACTTCCTCCTGGCCAAACACACATTTAGATAGTTTTGCACAGAGTTGATGATCAGAGAGAAGTTGCAAGACAAGCTCCAGATGATGGAGATGCTCAACCCAAGTTTTGCTATATATGAGGATATCATCAAAGAAGACCAGAATGAATTTCCGGAGGTATGGTCGAAATATGTTATTCATCACTACCTGAAATGTTGAAGGAGCATTCGTGAGGCCAAAGGGCATGACTAAAAATTCATAGTGACCATCATGTGTGCGGAAGGCAGTTTTAGGTATATCCTCCTCATGAACCCGAATTTGATGATACCCAGAACAAAGATCTAACTTGGAGAAAAAATGAGCCCCATGAAGTTCATCAAGAAGTTCATCAACAACGGGAATGGGAAACTTGTCCTTTATAGTGAGATGATTAAGTGCTCGGAAATCAATGCAGAGTCGCCATGACCCATCTTTTTTGCGAACAAGCAGAACTGGAGAAGAAAAGGAACTGGTACTAGGGCGAATAATACCTTGCTTCAGTAAGTCACGGACAAGTATCTCGATTTCGATCTTCTGATGAAATGGGTAGCGGTAGGGCCTGATGTTGGGCGGAACACTGCCAGGAAGGAGCTGAATACGGTGGTCCTCTGGACGAGAAGGAGGTAATCCCACAGGTTCAACAAATACACCAGAATACTTGTCCAAAATGTGTTGGAGATCGGCAGGAGTGCTAGAGACTGCTGATGGCTGCATCTGAATGGAATGGAGCTGAGCGATGACACCATGTGAATTCTTCTTAAGAAGTTTTTCCATACGGTGTGAACTGATGATGCTGAGAGACCCTGGTTGTAAGCCTTTCAAAGTGTGTTGGTGCCCCTCGGCTGAAAACTGCATCCAAAGTTCAGCAAAATCCCAGAGAATGGGGCCAAGAGTGCGTAACCATTGGGCACCCAAAACCACATCACAGCCACCTAAGGGTAAGGCAAACATGTTAGAGCGCATGTTATAATCTCCAATAGAGAGACGCACATTGCGACATTTCCCTTTACAAGGTAAAGTGCCCCCATTGGCAATCATGACTTCAAAGCTAGAGCAGGGATGGATAAAGCAATCAGCCTGTTTGGCTATTCGTGGATCAATGAAGTTATGAGTGCTACCAGAATCAATGAGTATAGTAAGAGGGATCTTCTTGAAGAAACCCTGGACCCGCATGGTTTGTGGAGTAGTGACTCCTGCCAAAGCATGGACAGATATCTCTGGTGGAGCTTCTGGTGAAGGAGGTTCAGGCTGGTGAGGCTCAACCTCATCATCCACTGTTTCCTGAGCATCTACATATTCTTCCAGTTCCGGTGGAGAATCCACATCCAAGAGATAGAGCTTTTGCTGAACACATCTATGGCCCCGAGACCATTTCTCATCACAATTATAACAAAGCCCTTTGTCTCGCCTGACTCGCATCTCTGTTTCAGACAAGTGCTTGATCGGAGTAGTTCTGGGAGCTGGTATGACTGGAGGGTTGTGAGAACCTGTATTTCTGAATGGAACAAAATTAGATCTGGAGCGTTGTAGAGCACTAATCTTGTCTTCCGCTAACTTAGCCAACCCAAGGGCTTCCATCATTGTAGTAGGTCGAAACATTTTGACTTCTGAGCGAAGTGCATCCTTCAGACCACTGACAAAACAACTACGGAAGAATTCATCAGACAAGCCCTCTGTGTGATTAGCTAATTTTTCAAACTCTGTCTGGTATTCTCTTACAGTGCCTGTTTGACGCAGTTTAGTGAGTGCTCCTGTGAAATCATCAAAGGAACTAGGGCCAAAGCGCTCCAAAATGAGGGTGCACAATTCTCTCCACGTTGGGTCTACATTAGCCTTGATGTACCAACGGAACCATTGAAGAGCTTCATGTTCCAAATGAAAAGATGCAAGGGGGATTTTGTGGTTATCCAAAGTATTATGCAAGCTGAAATACTGCTCTGCCCTATAGATCCATCCAATCGGATCAGAACCATCGAAGCGTGGAAAATCAAGCTTTGGTCCACGGAAATTGCCAGAAGAGGACCCAGTATCTCCTGAATGGTTTCGGCTCATGGCTGACTGCTGAAAGTTAAGACCCAGAATTTTGTCATCCAGATCTTGAAGTTTGGTTTTGAGGGATGCAATTTCCTCTTCCATGATTTTTGCTCCTGTACGCGTAACAACCATAAAGCAAGGTTTTTTTTTTTTTTTTTTTTGGAATGGGTAGAAGATGAGAAACAAAAACTTTTTTAGTTACGGCAAACTTGGATTTGGGTAAAACTCATATAGGAAATGGGTGTTCGACGGGTGGTGGGAGACTATCTGGGGACAAGGGAAAAAGAAAAATGAGGGTTTCAAGGGTAGGGAGGCGAAATGAGGCGAACAGTCCAAGAGGGATAAGGGAGCAAAATGAGGAATTGAATCTTGTGGCTCAGTTTGGTGGCGATTGGATGAGAGGTGAAAAAGATAGGGCAAACCCTAAAATTAGATAAATGAGGGATTTAGGGCTTTGATATGTAAAATTTGGGGTTGGGTCGCCAAGGAAGGAAGTATGCGAAATGATATTGCAGACGTTCTGCGGAAGTATGAGCAGAAACAGAAAGCAAACAAGGAAGCTGCGACTAAAAAACAAAAAAAATTTTACTCTTTTTTTTTTTGAACAGTCGACTTAGAAAAATTCACTCACAGACAGAACAATTGAAAAGAGTTATTGCAATAACAAGAGATATTAAAAGTGAGAGGAACCTGAAGGCCACGACAGAAAAAAATTTGATGTAATTTCCACCCAGCGAGCCCAAGAGAGTGCTCTGATACCAGATGTGAAGAACCTCCTTATAGCAATATCGTGAGAATGCTCGAAATAACAGAATACAAAGTGATAGCAGAACTCAGAATGAATCTACTGATCGCAGGCCACTTCGAGGGGGTAACCTCCTTTGAGCAAGCTCAATACAATAAATTCGTTCGTGCCCATCAAGGGCCTCAACCTATTCTTATATACTGAGTACGATCTAGAAAAGTAATACTACCTATGCATGTGGGATAATAAAATATACTCACGGGACGACTTACAAAGCATATGCGTCCAACAACACTACTCTAACAAAATAAACAGAAGGAACACACAGGTTCCTAACATGTGGAGGTGGAATATTGAGCAAAAAATGGAAAATGCTTGGGCCACCATAAGTAGGAGTAACTGCTGATTTAATTTCTAGCACCGCAACACATTATCTTATGCAAAATAACCCTCCCGATACAAAAAATAAATCATCTCATGAGCAAATAATTTTAAACTGATCTAACAAAAAGAAACAAACCATATCAAATATGATTGAAACTGAAAATAACCATAAAATTATCAAAGCCAAGAGAAAGATCACAATAGATAAATCATGATGCCAAAAAAATGTAGGGACTTAACAAAACTTCTGAGAAATATATGCACGTAAAAAAAAACTTTCTTTACTATTGTTGTCAACCTGGCTTTGATACCATGTTAAAATTAGAGTCCAAAAATTTATGAAGATAACTAGCAAGAAGAAAGAGAGGACAACTAAAACACAAAACACCAAAATTATCTTGGGAAAACCCTTCGAGAATGAAGGGAAAAACCCAACCACACAACATAAATATATCGTTATTGATAATGAAATGTTCAAGTGTACAATGTCATTCACTTAATGTGAATATATATATATATATAACAATAGGAGAGACTCTTCACACTATAACCGAAGATCTCTTGATATTCCCATAACTCCTATAATTAATTATAACTCTTTGAATATTCATGCCTCAATACATGTGAGTGACACATGTCAATTACATTTAATATTACAAATTAAGCTTAAGTTCATTTTTCGGGTGAAGATGACAATAACAATAATAATTTCTAGATTTTGACAGATAAAGATCTCTATTGCAGCTACATTAAGGACATGGTAGTTGTTATTACTGTCACTTTAATTTCATTGATTGATTAACTTAATTGGATTTGGGGGCTTAGATAAATTATTCTTGTTCATAGTCCTTGTTCTAGCCTGCACTTAGGTTTTTTGTTTAAATGGCCCATTCCTCTTAATCCCACAGGCGAAAATTTGAGATCTTGTGTAGAAAGAGGGGTAAGGATGTGTATCATAGGATTTCCTTTCTATTTTACTTGTCACTCATCAAACCTTTTTAATAATCAATGATGTTATGGTTAGGCATACTTATGTGACTAACAAGGAAAGTGTAATAACATATAGGAGTGTAGGTTGAATAAAATGTAGAGGGGCCCTGAAGGTTGTTAGGAAATAAGTTTAAATTTCTCTTCGAGTGTTGGCAATGTTAACTTAATTAGGTAGCCTTTGAATCATTGAAATTGGGGAAGCCTTAGTTGAATAGGCTTAAAACCCTCACTAATTGTGCAATATGGGGCTTTGCACCTTAGAAGTAACTTGGAAATTTAAAACCTTGGAATCTCATAGAGCTTCCAAATGGTTTTCCATATATCAAATTAGTCTAGATAGTATTTTGGACAAAATTGAAGTTATTTACCAAAAACTAAGATTGGAGGCCTTATTCTATTAGGTCTATTTTAGGCCTATAAGCGAGCTCATGTTAGAGTAAGTGAACCAAGATGGTGTGCAAAGAGGGGGGTTATATGTGGACACCTTTTTTCTGAAATTAGGTAAACCTGATCTTGGAAGATCCATTTGAGGGTCATGCACTCAAAATATGAAAATGTATAAAACACAAAAATTGTAGTATTCTGAATCGAGTTTCTAAAATACTAAGATTTTTTAAAAATGGATAAGATTAAGAGGGTCAAACCCCATGCACACAAAAAAATGTTCCTATTTTTTTTGAAAAACATAACATAATTATTTATGTGTGCTCCACAAAACATATAGTTATATTTAGTATTTTACAAAACCCTTTGGTAAGATGATAGCTAAGAGCTCATGAGATCTAAATTTTTTATATTTTTTCTTTAATTTCTAATGAGCATTTTTTTTCTATGATTTTTTGAAGTGACCCCATCCTAAAATTTTGGTACCTCTTTGTGCACTGGGCATAAACTTGCATCAAAATAATCTAAAATCAACACTTTTTTAAAAAAGTGTATAGAATCATGTGTAAAACAATAATATGTAATTTATTTTCCATTTGGTTAAGTAGATCAAAAGTATTAAGATAAATGGTAGACATGTGTCTAAGAGGACTATCAAGACATTGATATATAGAAAAATTAACTTCACAGTGAAAATCTTGTTCAAAAATTCAAAAAATTATATGGTTAGAAATGTAAGAAAATGTGAGAGATTATGGTGGTAATTTTAGAGATACCTACTTGACCATTTTCAAAACTAATGAATTCAAAGACGAGAATTGATCTTAGAGGATGAAAAAATGTCTAAAGCAATGAAAATGGAGAGAAAATATCAACCCAACCCTTTGGGTCATTTAATAGGCCTATTACCAAACCTAAACATGATTACATTTTTTATTAACAAAATATGATCGCATTATGCTTTGTATGAGTATATTGTCATTGTAGACATGATGTGATTGCGTTATGTTAAGTAAAACTATACTAGACATAACGCGATCATATTATGTCTATGTAAAAGTAAATTCAAGTGTTCAGAGGCCTAATAGGCCTAATTAAGCCCAATTAAAGAAGAAACTACCGAAAAAGTAGATTTATTTTTCCAAATAAATGATTGGCTATGGCACTATAAAAAATGTTTAAAGAACCATCACATTTTTCAATAAACTTCATCCTCTGGTTTAGAGTACTATGAGAGTAATTAGAAAAAGAAAGAAAGAAAAAAACATGTTCATTACCAAAAACTACCCAAAGTACACCACATAAGGAGTGTGGTGGAGGGATGATGTTGTTAGAAAGTAAAGTCCACCGAGATAACTAAGAGGGGGGAGGAGGGGTGAATCAACTATCCAACTATTAAAACATTTATCAACCTTATTAATCTTTAAACATGTGAACAATATAATTAGCAACCATAACAGTAACCTCATACACAATAACACCAGATATGTTAACTAGGGAAACCCTTGATCAAAGGGAAAACCTAGTGGGGATGGTACCCACAAAATGATTTATTAATATAAAAGTTCCTTGTTAGAGGGTGGACTCTGTTAGGAGCCAATGAAATACATTAAATAGATATCAATCCTTGTTGGGAGACTTTGAATCCCTATTAGGAGATTCTAACCCTATTAGGAGTTGTAGAAGGCAGATGGTGTTAGAGTGGGGTTTTTGTTGCACTAAAAGACTGATCTATCAATGCCCAATACAACCAATCAACTCATCATATATGGGAGGTAGTTAAGCCCTTATAACAAATCTGAAGGGGAGTGTTGAACATTTTTCCAACAATCTCCCCCTTAGCGTTACCTGAGGGTCTAAGAATTCAAACTTGTGACCAAGCTCTAATACCACTTGTTAGAGTGGCATTGTTGTTGCACCAAAGACCAATCTATCAATTCTTGATACAACCACTCAACTTATAATACACAAGAGGTAGTTAATCCCTTGTCACAAATCTTGAGGGGAGCGCTGAACATTTTTCCAATAGATGGACCCATTGTCCAAATAGCTTTAGGGCCAAGACCACCAAACTCACTTTCCAATTGGTCTCTATATTATTCCTTACATAATAATAGAAATGTATAGCTCCTTTTCTATCCTTTTACCAAACTTCTCCTCTTCTGATCTTGATACCAATTCACCAAATTTGCATCCAATAATCCCTTGGATTGCTTACTCACATTTTCCAAATACTTCGCATATCACTTCACAATTTCCACACTTCAACAAAAGAAACATAACCTTCCTTTATACCTTATCCTTAAAATAATTCCTTGAGTCGACCTTGAGGCTGTTAGAAATGATTTTAGAATAATTGAGAGGGGGGGGGGGGGGGGGTGGGTGAATTAGTTATTCAAGGTCCAAATCTCCTAATAAAACTTTTTCACTAAGTATAGTGAGTTTGTTAAACTAACCATGCGTCCAAGCTAAACTTTCTTCTTAGCAAGTTACTAAAAAATCAACATGTAGGAATAAGACATGAAGATCAACACATAACATAGCAATTTACATGTAAACCTAATTTGGGAAAAACCACTAGTAACATGCTACTCCTTTCTCACTCTTCTGAAGTGATGCCCTGTTAAAGGCTACAAAACACACTGTTAAATGTGACCTAGTTAAAGGATTTCAACCACCCTGTTAGAAGTGGGCCTGGTTAAGGAACTTTAGAACATTCACTTGGAATGTCACCCATTAAAGGATTTACAAAATGGTTGTTAAACCAGCCTAAGTCCATAGGATTTTTTCTAACTGATACAATAGTAACAATAAGTGCCTTTGATCTAATATAACTCACAACATAACTTGCGAATTTCAGATCTCAATTTCTGTTCACAAATTTGCCTGGATTTTAGTCTCTGTAGCTCTAACAACTTGTCCTCCTTTCAAGATTTGTCTCCTTGAGTCTCCATGCTTGTTGTGCCAATGCAATCACCTCTGTGGTCACCTATCAAAGCAGAGTCTTTGTACTTTGTTCTTCCCCCTAGATGACTTCTCCTTGATACCGCACACTCTCTCCAATCTCTCTTTGTTTCTTGACCTATAACTCCTTAAATAGAAGTTTGGAATACTTTTTGCTCTCTAATCTTCTCGCTCTTATTTTGGGTTTGAATGGATTAGGTAAGATACGATGTATCTTCCCCTTATCTTTTTTCTTCTAGAAACATCACGTAGAATCCTCCTATATTCACCTAAAAATAGTTAACCTAGAATTCTATGCCACTAGATCAACATTCTTATCTTCCATCTAGTTCACAAAATTCAAGGTAACAAACTAGTCGGCTCAGATCTAGCAAATCTTTGATTTTTCAAATAATGTAGTAGCTCAACACTATTGACTTTCTAATGCTTAACACATACTGTGTTACTCGACACCTATTGTGGATTCAATCGGCATCAACTATGTTTTATTGATGCTTGGTACCTATTACATTTTATCTAGCTTGGCACCTGAACTTGCTCAACACCTTCTATTTCACTCAGCACACACTAGATTTTGCATTTGCTCAACACTTACTGATAATCTGCTCGGCATGAACTAGCTTTCTTGACACCCACTAATGAATTTAGTCAAGATTTGCAGGTAGTTTTGTTATAATTTATTCTTCTAGAGTTTCTAAGTGTAGCCAACCTCTGTATCTTCAAGTGTATTATTAATACATCATTTTACTATTGTCTTAACTGATCCTTGTACTTCATTAGAAAACCATAACTCAACCTTTCCTTTAGGTGCTTTTGTCACATCTTATTGATTAAATCCTCTTCATCAATCAACTAAGTGATAGTACTTGGATCTTATAAGCAATTGTCATTCCAGCAAATAGTAGGTTTGACATTAGTGACAAAACAATGATTGAAAGCATTCTTTATCAACAGTATCCCTTCTTCAATAATGATCTTTTCAATCAGATTTCAACAGAGGCTTTCCCAATTAATTATAATAGGACCTCATTAAGATATTACAAAACTTTACATCTTTTCATAATTATGAATCACTGTTAGCTCATAATCTTTACAATTTTCCACATGTGTGACCTCAGACCTTGTGCACTAGTTGACATCATCATCAGGTTGTCTATTGTCACTATCTAACTGTGCTTATCACAATTCTATCTTAGTAAAGAGATAGGAATCAATCATTAGAAACCACTTATCAGGTACTCTGTCTTCTTACCATCTTTCTGTAAATCAAGCTTATCTTCTGCATGTCTTCAACTTTCTATATGTGCACTTATCCATGTAAACAAAATATAGTGTAGAATGCATCCTTAACTACACTTGACTTGATCATCAATAAACAATCTGTACAACCTCATTCTTTGTCTTCTATTCTACCAGTCTTCGCAAAAATAATGTTATGTTGACATCAATGGAAAATACAACCATTAATGCAACATGTCAATCATGCTAATAATCTCCCAAGTGTTCTAGAAATGCTTAGGATACTCCCCCAAAGGAATACCATCAACATTCATGCTAACAGATGCATAGTGAGTTGTATACAAAGATTTAAATGCCAATTCTAACAAGGAAAGTTTAGCTTTTGGAACTCAAAATGTGGATCTTAGAATCATTCAATTTGTTATTCATCCAAATGGCGACCCCTACAAGGAAAACCTAATTGAAATTCAATAATATAATGTAAGGTCAAGATATATGAGAGATATTTTTGTAGTTGAACCAGAAGATAAATCATCTTGTAAAGAAATGATAAAGACCTCCTATGAAAGCTTTGAGGTATGTCAATTCATTTTAGTCAACCTTCTCTTTGATTTTTATTATGTAGGAAAATTTAGTGATGTTTTTTGTGTCTATGTCAAGAATAGGAGGAATAAGGGTCTAAAATTGAGCCAAGGGTTCTTTACTATGAATAACAAGGAAACCTATACAAATATTCTTCTCGAATGACTAGACAAATTATTGGAGCTCTTTCCTAGATGAAAGAAAATTTGATGGTTGACATTGATAGCCAATTTAGTGTAGATCTCAAAACAATAAACAAGTTGATAAACACTCTAGTGAATGTATGGATATAATTGTGGAGGCACCCCAATCTCTCTCTCTCTCTCTCTCTCTCTCTCTCTCTCTCTCTCTCTCTCTCTCTCTCTACGAGAGTCTAGTAGTTATAGGTGCCATCATCTTTGTTGATGTTTTGTTTCTTCTCTTGGATAAACTATAGCAAAGAGATATCTATACTTTTTTTATAGGTTATAGGCCATGAGGCCCAAGCTTGTGCTTAGGTTAAAAAACCCATCTCAATTGGGCATCAAAGATCAAAGATGGATAGGTATCCTTGGTATAGCCCTTACATGAATATTTCAAAAAAAATTAACCAATTTTTGTGCCTATTTTTTTATTTATAACTTTGCTCTTGATAATTCCTTGTGAATATAACCTAAAAATTAAACTTGGCTATGATCAAGTTGTTAAAACGAAATGAAGAATGCTTCATAATAAAAAATGAAACTTATCTCCTATTAACTTTAATTTTAAAATCAAATAGTATATAAGGAAATGTTTTGAATACTTAAAAATGATATTAGCTAAACTTAACATATTTATTGATAGTAAAAGTTCTAAACCAATATCGCTTCTGGAACAAGTGCCTAACTTATACTTTCCATATTAGCTAATATTGTTAGAATCTCTTCTCCATCTACTACTTTGTGAGCGAAATTATCTTCTTCTTTATTACCTTCCCTATAAATATATTTTACGATTATTTTTAAAATTGATCAATGATGGCTAGGGGATATTCAAGTTTACAATTAAGGACCTACTTTGGGATCTCTCTTTTTCTTAACACATTTAGGATAATTTACAAGTTTCTTTCGATTAAGAATTGTCTAACACCTATATCTCTACTTAGTGTGAAGCCTTCTATTAGGGCCTCTAATTCAACTAAGTTATTAGAAATAACTCCTAAAAGTTTGGTACGTATAATTGGGCATGATCCATTATCTGAACAAATAATACATCCTAAGTCTGTTGGTCTTGAATTAAGTGTTATAAGTATTTTCTATTCAGGGGTATTATTTGATATTAATTTAAACTTTGATGTTAGGTGTTTTAAGGGTATTTAGAGTAAATATATTTTCAATTGCAATTGTGCACCTAAGACCATTTAAGGTTCAAAAACTAATTTATTATTTATTAATACTTTTTACCTTTCTTAGAAAATCTTCTCCATCTACACCTTTATTACTAAGATTGTATGCTTCTCTATTTCTTTATGTATGGATGTGTGTAATAATAATCTCATTGAATTTATCAACTATGGCTAGAGCATATTCCAATTTAGAGTTCAAGATCCAATTAGGTGTTACTCTTTTTCTTAGTACATTTAGGATAAGTTTTTAATCTCTCTCTATTACTAATTTATTAATTCCTAACTCTTGACTTAGAATTAAACCCTTTATAAAGGCTTCTACTTTATTTATATTATTAGACGTTACTCCTAAAGGCTTAGCTCTTTTGGTTAGGAATGTCCCATTAATTGAGTGAATTATGGATCATAAACCTATCAATCCTAGGTTACCCTTGGCTGCCCCATCAACTTTAATTTTGACCAACCTTTAGGAGGAAGTTCTCGTTTGCAATATTTCCTGGCACTCTTGTTAGGTTTAGTATATAACAATGGTGGATTGATTAGATTAAACCAATTTGCATGCATCTTGCATCCCAATCTAAAAAGCATCCTTCCTTTTTATAAATATTTCTAAGATTATTATTAGTTACTTCAATGATACTTGCCCCTAATTTGTTAAGGAAGGATGTTGGATCCATCTTTCTATTGCAAAAAATTCTTCTATTTCTTTCTTTCCAAATTTCCCAAAGGAGAATAGACGGGGCTATTTTCCTTAAATTATTGTAAACCTTGAAGGATTCATACCTCAATCAACTTGAAATAATTTTTGATAAATTATCAAGGGGTATTCTGTTGCAATTTAATTTATTACATAATCAATACCAACAATTCTTAGCAAATGAACAATTATAAAGAAAATGATCGGTTGTATCAAAATATTTTTAGCAAAGTGGGCACCTTGATGGCCCTTCAAACCCCATTCTAGTAAATCTATATGTCATCAAAATTCTTTCTTGGAGAGTTGCCTAAAGGAAGATGTTAGCTTTTGGAAGACATGTAGAATCCCAACATAGATTAAGAGGAATGTCAACTTAATCCCACTTTTGCAAAATTTTAACCTTTTCATATCCTAATTTGACTCTATAATTACCATCTTTCTAAGTGCCCCAAAATAACTTACCGTCCCTTTCTTTATGATTAATCTTCCATTTAATTAAAAATTCTTTAAAAGTACTTTTCTCTTGATTCGAGAGTGGCATATCTTCTAGGGATTTCCAATGCCAACCTCCATGCAAACTACTATTATCTTTAACTTTATAAACACTTACATACTTACTCCATAGGGTGGTTAGAGCATTTTTAATGTTTATAGGTAAATTTGCACTATCTAGAGAATGGAAACCATCACATGAATCTTCCAAAAATAATGCATCTTGCCCTAGACCGATATCCCAAGTTAATTTTTAAGCTATTAATGGACGACATTGCAACATAAAATTATGTATTCTAGAGCTTTTTGGAGGATTTATTGTTCTAAACAAGGAAACATTATTATTATAATTTATATATTTATGATATAAATTTTTAGCCCATTTATTATTAAGTTCTTTGAGCATTCTCTTTATAAGCTTAGCCCCTAACAAGTCATTTTGCCAACTCCATTTTTTTATGCCTAGACCTCCAAACTCTTTTGGTCTACAAATATTATCCCATTTGATCAAAGCTTGTCTTTTCTTATCTCGAGTTCCTTGTGAGATTTTCTTTTGTTTAGAATCTAATTACATTTGAATGCCTTTGGGTAATGGGATACATGACATATGGTACATGAGGATAGCCAAAATAACTTCTTTGATCATAGTCATCCTTCTTGCTTTGGTTAACCATTTCCCCTTCCAACTTCCCATTTTCCTATCTATTTTTTCTAGAGCTGTATCCCAAGCTTTTCCTTCTCTAATTCCTTTTTCCAATTAAATACCAAGGTATTTATATGGGAGGGTTCCTTTTCTATATCCCATAAGCCTACTAATTGTTGATTGATGGAGGAATAAACTAGATACTATGAGGGGGGTGGGGGGGGTGTGGAGAGGGTGAATCAGAATCTATAATGCTTTCTAACTTTTCACCAATTCATTCACACCTATCAATAACTTGTGCATGTAAAACTTATAATGTAAAATTGTCATAACATATAAATCTGATCAATCACATGCATGAAAGTAAAACACATAACACAATATTTGTTACCCAGACACCCTGCAAGGTGAAGGTAAAACTAGGGTGGAGATGACACCCACAAATCTTCAATACTATAGTAATAAAGTTAACCAGTTAAGGTTACAATGTTTGACCATAAAATATGATCTACCCTATGAGGAGTCTTCCATGTTAAAGGCTTAAGAGATTATTAGGCCTCACCTCATTAGAGGATTTAACACTTACAATAAATTAAGGACTCTATTAGGAGATTTACAAAGATCTATTAAGACCACTCTATTAAGAGATTTATCCTAATTCAAGTCAGTTAAAACTGATTTAGTGCCTGATTCTTGGCTCGCTCTACAAGTTGATTTTGAGTCTCCTCCTTACTAATTGATCCTCTCCTCTAATCTAATATTCTTTTCTATCACTTTCACTTTACTACCATGACTAAGTCACTTGCTCTTTTAGATGACAACAAAAACCTTCACTAATTTCTTATTTATTCTCAATCCTTCTCTTGCATAACACTTCTAGTTCACATGCATACACCTCTCTTTCCTTTCTCTTACTTCACATGCTTATGATCTAGGTTAAGATCATCACTATTTAATGAATTTTATAAAGAGTTTTCTAGAAGATTTCACAATAGCCTCTTCATCTAGATTGTTGAACACAAAACATAGGGATATGTGATCCACATCATGTAAATGTTCTATAACTGTTGGAAATGGAAAGAATTAACTGAGAGGTGATGGGTGAATCAATGACTAAAAAAACAAAGCCAAAAGTCCCTTTAAGATGTCAACATAATATAAAACCAATAACTTGATGTAACTCAGTTAACACTGAATATTTTGATGTAACTTAGTTAACACTGAATATTTTATTGTCACTTGGTTAGCACATAGATCTTAAGATATTAATGTGATTAATATTTATTAACTTAGTTGCTAAAACATAAAGGAAATAACATGAACACAAGAGACACCAAGATATTACATGGAAACCCAATTAGGGAAAACCAACAATTGCAACTAGTTACTACTTTTCACTCTTATGAAGTGAGCCCTTTTAGGAGCCAACTCTCTTAAAGGTTACAAAACACACTATTAGGTGTGACCCTGTTAAAGGATTTAATTCACGCTATTACATAGCCTTGTTAGAGATATTTAGACACTTCAATATAGAAATGCCACCTTGTTAGAGGATTTAAAAAATAGTTGTTAGGCTAACTTTGTTAAGAGATTTGATTCACTACTATAATTATTAGAGAGTAACAATGACTTCAATTGATTGCTAATGCAACTGACTTTGTTGATTCAGATCTCCATTCTAGCTTGATTACTTGATCCTAACTGATCATAATGTTCTTTGCAGCTCTTTCAATGTGGATGCTCTACTCTTTACATATATCCTTCAAACTCACTTTCTTAGTTCATCTTCTTCAATTCCTTTTTTTAATCCTCAATTAGACCTTTCATATATATGATTTACCTTATCAAGTCAGCTTGAATATTCTTTTAATCAATCAAATACTAACCCTTAAGTCAGCTTGAATTAACTAATAAATTTATTAAACATAATATATTGAAAGTCAACTAATATAGGATTGAGTACTCAATCAATACTAAGAATCCCTTCATTAACTGACCCAACTCGGTCAATACTAACTTCGTGCTAACTTTCCTTTGGTAACCACATGAACTTGATCAATACTTGATCTACTTCATTAACCAGTTGAGCTCAGTTATAACTATCTTTGCAACTGAACACACAATATATAGAAGAGACTGCCTTTGATGCCTGAGTAAGCTTAACTATCACTGATTACTTAGTAAGGCTTGACATTTTGTGTAACATTAAAGGCAACATATAGTTTACATAATTGTTTTCAATAATCTCCCTCTTTGACATTGATGGCAACACAACATGTCATAATATAAAATTCTTTTAGAGAAAACCAAAAGTAAGGATAATATTCTTAGTTTGATTTTGATTCTCGTCCATAAGAGCTCCTTCCGACATCAATCACTCCAGGTCTAGAATGATTTTCTCTGACATGAACTTGTTGAAGACAACAAATTCTCCCTTTGTACAAAATTTCTCTGATATGACAACAAACCCTCCCTCTTTGACATCTCATGCCAAAGACAATAATCAATGTATTTTCCATATATTTGATGTACTGTTTCATATGCAACCTGCTCTAACAATACTGTATCAACTTGTTTGATCTTCAAAAATGCTTGGTTGATGCACTACTAAAATCTAATTAGTGAGCTTCAAATAGGGGAATGACATCTAGCTTACCTCTTAGATACAAAAATGCATTCTTAGGCAATGGCCATGTGAATATGTCTGCAATTTGTTCTTTTGTATTCACATATTCTAATCTCACCTCTTTTTCTTGCACTAATTCTCTCAAAAAATGATACTTTATTGCAATGTGCTTTGTCTTGGTATGCATCACTAAGTTCTTGGATATGCTAATTAAACTAGTGCTCTCATAGAAGATAATTATTGGATCCTTGATTTCTTCCTTCATACTTGACAATAGTTGCTTGAACTAAATGACTTTGGAACAATTAATTGTTGCTGCAACATATTCTGATTCTATTGTATATTGAGAAAGAATACTCCACCACTAGTTGTTTTCTTGTCATCAATTGAAGGCTTTCGATTCAATGTTGCCTCCTTTCTTATACCACAAACCATAATCTTTAGTACCTTTTAGATACCTCATAATTCTTTTAATTATCATTGTAGGATGAATGCACCAAGTTGTGGTGCCAAAAAGATGACACAACTACAATTTTAAAAATTCTAAAAGTGTGTGTGTGCTTAGGGTTGGGCTCCACAAGCCCTAAGAAAAAGTGTGTGTGTACTTTTAGAAAATTCTATATATGGGCTACGAACTGGTGGCCTGTTCTATTTTCTCTTCTTTATTTTTGTTGGTACCTTCTTTCCCCTAAAAAATATGCACACAATTTGTAGAAGTTGAAGAATTTTCTCACTCTCCTCCTCAAAATGCCTCCTCATCGCTAGAGATCAAGATTGGGATCATCAAGTATGTTTTCTACTCTCCTTTTTTGCATTATTTTGTATGTTTTTGCATTTTTTTGCATACTTTTTTAGTTTTTCTTCAAATTTGTTTATTTATTTAAAATGCAATTGTTTTTTTATCAAGAAATGTGAATAATCAACCACCAAATCCCTAGTCTAATCAAAAAAATCAAAATGAAAACCCTCCACAAGAAGACCAAGAACTTCCACAACTCCTATTGATTGAAAGACCTCCTCATGGCACCCAAGACAATATAATAAATGAAATCAGAAGAGTGAAAAATGAATTAGAAGCAATCGTTGGTAGGTTGAAAGTTTGCGGGAAAACTAATCCTATGAGAGCACAATTGGCATCCTCCCTTGAGTCCATTATGAGCCATGTAGCTTCTAATAGTGATCAGTTGGATATTTGGCATGTTAAGAGAGAAGAACAAAGAAGATATTATGCAAATAAATTATCCTATAAAGATGTAAGAAAAAAAAACATAGCAAAAGGTAGCATATGTGCATTGTTTAAAAAGCTTGGAGAATAAGACATTGTTAAACATACAACTAAAATGTTCCCCATCCACCAGTGCATACATTATGATATTAGAAATAAGTTTTTGGATAAATGGTGGATGATCTTTGATGCTCCTCCCTGTAATACACGAGGTTCCAATGTATTTCTTAAAGAAAAGTTATTGTGAATTTGTCCTTAGGGAGATCCCTAATTATTTTGACATGTCAGATTCTTAGGGTAGAGGTGAGGGGTTATCATTTGAGAGGCTGGGGGCATGTTGTGACCCGAATGTAGTTAGGGTGCCTATTGTCAAGCCATAGGGTGAGCATGTCATTATTCCTTTAGTTGTGAAGGAACATGTAGAGACCAATACTCTAGGGACTATCAATTCTTTGACATAAACCCTCATTCATTATGCCAGTCCATTAGTTGAGAAGGAGCCTTCTTTGCATTGTATTCATATGTTTACATCATGTGGATCCTTATGCATGTTTGGTAGTCATGTTGAAGACACTATGGTTGATGGGATAGCCATTGATGAGTTCTTGAGTGACACATTTGGCATTGACACATAGGTAAATGACAATTATATAAACAATTTGGATCACATTTCGTATGTACAATGAATGTCTAATTAATTAGCATGTCTTGACATTGTTCAAAATTTAGGGTAAGAGTTTTGATGGCCCTAGTACAGATTCCCCAACCCCATTTTACATCTCATTGATGAGTTGAGAGGTATTTATCAATTTAATCATTTAAATTAATACATATATGTATTAAGTAATCATAAGTAAGATTGACAAATATTTTTATTTTTGTGCATTAGTTCTCTACTAGACCATCGACATTCACAAGGGACTCTAAGCCTAGGCATGATACGAGCTTCATAGAGGTACATTTGTTTCATGCTAATTTGATTCATTTGGTTATATTATATTCTATAAAAAAAATGTAAATTGTATTATATGATTTGTAGTTGTTGACGTCTGAGACTCCTCCTCATCTTCACCAGTCCATTGATCATGAAATTGCTACCATGGTGGCTAGTTCAGATCCATTGTTTGAGGTAGGAAGGAGTTTTTATAGTTTTAGTTGTTATTTATAATAGTTAGTATTGAAATTTCAAATGGTACTTATAAGTATGATTGAGTGATTATATTGATTGAATTGTTGTAGGGCCTTGTTACTTTCGATCATCTACGAGCCTTTGATGTTGATGTATAGAGTGACTATTTGATGGTGGTAAGAAAATAATTAATTTTGTGTGTACTTTTATTTGATTTAAATGTATCATAATTATTGACTCATATATACTTTGTTTGTATTAGCTTCAGTTAGAGAGGAGCCTAAATAAGAGGACAAGCAAGCATTTGAGGAAGACCCCATCATCCCCATCATCTCCTCCATGCAATGACCAAAGACCTCTAGGGATTTGTTTCCTCCCCTCATGGGAAGGAAAAGATATAGGGATGGACACACATGTATAGGCATTAATGGACATATATCTTGGATTTTATGTTAGTGGACATATTCAACATACATTTGATGCATATATAATATTTTATATCTGATGCATGACATTATTAGAATTACAACTTTGATGCATCGATTTGTTCATGTATGATATTATTGGTTATCATAATATATATCTTGTTTTTCTTGTTTATGTTTTAAGTATTTCATGCATTTCATTTTAATGTAATTTACATCCAAAATAAGGGTAGGAATCATTATAATAAGCTTTGATAGTATCTTTTGATATGTGAATAAGGCTATGATATTACTTTGTATTTAAATTGTACAAGTTATTAGTACTTTTTATTATGAGTAACTTATTTGGAGTTTTTGTTGGGATGAGAACAATGAAACTTGAATTCTTATTATTGTTATACAATTAAAATTGAAATTTGAGTCTTGAGTTGGCTACATTATGTAAATATCTAAGCTTGAATCTTATTGTCATCATAAACATTTGAAGAGTTTATGTTATATGCTTTATCTTCAAAACATGAGAAGACTTGAAATAAATATTTTAATTTATTCATGGAATTTGATATCAATATTGCATGCTTATCCATCTCTTTGAGAGCCTCATTCGACATAGAAACACATTATATATGCTCTTCTTATGATTATCTTAGTTAACAATTTGTCTTCCTTAATATGTATTGGTTTGTACCTTGACTCTTTATTTGCCCTATGGCTTATGGAAAAAAAAAAGTTAACAAAAAAATAGGTCGATGTAGTAATCTATTCAAAGACCCCTAAATTAAAAGATACAACTCCCTTGTAAATGCAAGATATGCAATGAATTTGTTTATGTGGTTTATTGTGGGGCGGGGGGGATGCTCTTAACCTGAGAGTAGAAGAGGCAAAAACCAAGTTTCTTAAAATTTTAAACAACTTGGGCAAGAAAAGGAGAAGAACTCACTAAATGCACTCTACTTAAAATAACAATGCAAGAAGTTGAGAAACATGCAACAATAACTAAAATGATAGGAAGAGAGGAAGAGACCATGAAATTAGTAATTCCTAGATTACAAAACTTAGTTGATGCTTTGATAATACCCAGATTATCTATTCTTCAACCACTCCAATGATCATCTTTTACTACCAAATATAATGAATTGACTAAAGACATGGACCAATAGAAGTAATAGAAGACATGTTTATGCTAAATAAAGTAGAGCACACCATTCATTAAATAAAGGGAATAAAACCAAGTTCACTCCCACTCATTTAATTTTTAGCATCAATACATTCATTCCAACAAGTCCTCTTAAACTAAATGAACATCAAAATCTAATATGAACTCAAAGTCTCACATAGTAGTTACAGCTACAAGGGTTTGCCCAAAGTAAATTTTATTGATCTCATTGACTTCTTGAAAGATTACATAAATAGGCCTTCTCAAAATGGCAAATTACATTGGATGATTGTCTTGTAGAGAATTTCCAAATAGAAATACTATTAATAGAATAAGCTTCAATCATTTTCTAGTTAGAAAGATTAACGAAACAGGAAGAGTTGCTACAAAAAGAAAGAGGAGAGAGAAGAATGATAGATGTCAAAGACAAGTAAGTCTACTTCGAGGTAATTGATTTAGCTTTATATGCTTTCATAGTGTCTGTTACATTGTTTAGCTCTTCAAAATTTGGAATGATAATGTTGTTAACCCAGACCATCCATTAGTCATGCATGTCTATTAACTCATCCATTTTGGCCAGTCTAGATTTATACTTCTCTATTTCTTTAATGATGACTGTGTCTACTACTGAGAGCTCTTTGATTTTAGACACTTGGAAATTGAGATGGTCAATCACCTCATTGAAAAATGTCAAGAACTTTGAACTCATTCTCTCAATATCCACAAGCTTACCATTGGTGGATAGAAAAGAATCTATATGCAATATTTTCAAGTTGTAAAAGAATTTGTCAATAACTTTTTGCACCAGGTCGAATACATCTCCTAGCTTATTTATGGAACTCATAGAGCTTTCTATGACAAATTCTAAAGATTGTTTTCAATGAAACAATGGCTCTGTGACCATCTTGAGGATCCCATGAGTAATTGCCACATTAGTTTTCATGTCAATTACCACTTATAGAAGGGTTAATTACTCTGTCAATCCATTAGCCACTATTTGTATAGTCTTCTTATGGTTTGAGCTTACTTTTGTGAGCTTTTGAGCATCCAACATCAAGTTTACCAAATTTTTCACTAGTGAGTTACTTTGAATCTTCAATTGGTCTATCCATGCCCTTCCAATCTGCCCGAATTGCCTTTTATGTTGCAAATTTGCCAACAAGTTCTTGTTTTTTTCTGCATTTGGATCAAATTTACCTAGGGACATACTTCGATGGGTAGACTTGATGCATTCCACTAGTTCCTTTTGAAGATTTTAACACTTCTTTCTCTATTCTAAGCTCTTCCAACTTGTCCTCTATTTTCTTATTGGTAGATTTCCAGATGTTTACCATGGAATTTTGAATAGGGATACCAAGATTCATTGTTCTGATTTGAAAATAATCTTTTCAAAGCTCGTGAGATCTCCCATCTTTTTGTGGCTCAATGATTTTGATCAGCATGCGACTGGTGGAGGAATCTGTAGCCAACATTGCAATTGTCTTTTGCTTCTTCATCTTTTTGGATGGTTGAGAAGAGATAACTTATTTAACCAAATCCTTTGATGGAGTAGCATCCTTGTATCTCCAATTCTATTTATCAATAGTCTCCTCGAGCCATGACTCTATAGATAGTACATTGATAGTCTACTGTAAAGAAATGGGGTTGAACAACTTCCTTGGCATTAAAGGAATTATGTTGTCCTAGGAAGCAGTGGGAAAATCAAATACTTTAGTTATTGAAAGGGCTAAGGTATCTCCTTTTTGGGATACATCTTTCTCCTAACCATCCATAAGATTGGTGTCACCATCCAAATTGATGACTTGAATGGGGGAGGAAGACTTAGCCATTGTTTTCTTGCTTCTTCCCCTTATAATTGTCATCATGCTTTTCTCTAACATTTCCAGTGTCTAAAAGAGAGCCATTTTTGCATGTAGGTGTGATTGACACATTCTTCTCTAGAGGCTAATCTTCTCCCTACCTAATGGATTGAGCAAGACCTACAACACTTGAAGTAGTGGCTGTGGTGTTTATCGTTATGGTTGATGGAGCAGCCCTAGATGAAACTCCACCTATGGAGCTAGTACTTCCCATTCTTTTCTTCCTTGCTGGAGTTCACCCAACCCATTTATTAGTTCTTTTAATGATCCCTCACATGAGGACCTCCATGGTATCAATAACTAGGCCATCATATGGGGTGGACAGAATCAGAGTGTTCTTGATCTTTTCATATGATGTGGGATGCATGAAGTGTCTAGCATCTTTTTTGCAAATCACTTTCCTTTCATTTGGAAATACAACATGGGCAGTAATCCTTTGGTAGCACATGCACTTCATTCTTCTTCTTTTTTCCATTAGCTTTCAGTACTACTTTCTCTTTGTATCAAGGCCACCTTTTATTATTGACATTTCTAGAAGCATTTGATGAGAGTGTCTAGAGAATATTCATATTTTAGAGTGCCCTTACTTTACTCTTTTCACACTCTTTGGAAAAAATGGCTCCTTTGTTACCTTTGAGGTGGAAAATAACCTTTACAACTGCATTTCCCGCTCTAAGATCTAGCAAGTAACCTTTTACCTAAATTTCTTTGTGGAGGCCTTGATGCTCAATTTCTAATCACATCTTAACAATTGTAAGTAATTATACAGTCCCTAGGTCATTGGGGTAGACTTTTATCTTAAATTCATGTGGCATCAGAAGCAGAAACTAATGACTTCATTTCCATCAGTGTGTCGTAGGTTACCCATAAACTCATAATACTTGATGCACCTAGTCTTATTTCTTTGAACCTTTAATGAAATTCGTATTTTCTTCCAGCCATAACCTTGCAAGCCTTTGATTTTGATAGAATCACATTTTAGACTTATTAGCAACTGCCATGGCTCTATTCCTCAGATCTGCACTTGATGCGGTTTGCTTGAAGGGGAATATTTTCTTGAGATCTCTAAAGCCATGGAAAATGTAATGTTAGGACCAGGTACTTGATAATGAGGTGAATAACAACTTACTTCTCATCAGGAAGACACTAGATTACAAACCAATAAATCCTAGACTACCTAAATCTCGTGTGCATCAAATAAGTAGGAAAGCTGCAATGAAAGAAAGTGGATGGCTAGAGAAAGATGAGAAGTAAGTTACCTAAGATGCACCTAGACATACTTCATACATAACACATTCTCAATCTAACCAAATAATTCAATAAAAAAAAGGGTAACTAAAACTTGGTAATAGTTGGCTCTGACTAGGGACTTAGGAATTGAAAATGTCTGAGAAGGGACCCAAAATCTTTGGTTTCACAAAGCTAGAAACAAAAAAATACAATGGGCAAACTAAACTAAGCACAAAACAAGAAGAGACAACTAAAATAGGAAAGAAGGAAAACAAAGCACAAAAAGATTCAAAGAAAACCTACCTAGACTACCTAAACTGTAGGGGATACCTACTTTCAATTGTGCACTTGATATAGATTTAGATCCTGGCCATTGTATGAGAATGGAAGAATCTCTCCAGAGGGATATGCAAGAATAAAGAAATTGTTCTGATTTACTTGAGTAACCTAGAAGGGGCCCTTCTAGAGGGAGTCAAACTTGTGATGCATACATTTCGGTACATGTCATCTATCCCATAGTAGGACCAAGTTGCCTTCCTTGAACTTTTTGGGTCTAGCCTTTTTATCGAAGAATATTTTAACACATTTTTTATGTTCTATAATATGATCAACCATCCTCTTGTGTTCTTCTTCTAGCTTAGTTAGGTACATAATGCTCTTCTCCAATCCATCTTAGAATTTTTGGTCTTCAATCACCTGTTGGAGTTTACAAATGGATAGTTATAGGGGGAGAGGAAGACTAGATTTGACTCTATAAACCAGTTTATATGGGGAAATGTTGATTTCCTTCTTAGATGTAACTCTATCTACCCAGAGTGCATCATACAATCTCTTTTGTTAGTTCTTTTGATTCTTAGAGACTAATTTCTTCATGATGTTGATCAAGTTTTTGTTACTCGATTCTGCTTGACCATTTTCCTAAGGGAAGTTAGATGAATGACTTAAATGTATACTATTGTCATAGAAAAATTCTATAATTTCCATAAAAGAAAAATAAGAAGCGTTATCCATGAAAAGCTTCATTGGAACTCCAAACCTTATCAAGATGTTTTCTTTAATGAATTTAGAAACTACCTCAGAAGTAGTCTTTTTAATTGGCTTGGCCTCTACCCATTTGGTGAAGTAATCTATAGTAGTAATGACATACATATGACCAATAGATGAAGGTGGGCTGATTAGTCCAATAAAATTGATTCTGCATTGCTAAAAGGGACCTTCAATCACAACTAGCTTTAGAGGTAAGGCATCTAATTGTGGCTTTCTTGAGAACATCTTGCATTTGTCACATTTTGCTACCCATTGATACACATCCTTGAACATTTTGGGCCAATAGTAGCATTGCCTTAGGATCTTATATGTTGTGAATGTGGACAAAAAGTGACCACCACAAGCTTTATTGTGAAAACTATGAAGAAATCTCTCTTGTTGAGGTTTATCCATGCATCACATAAAGGTATCATCTATAGCCTTTTTATACAATTGGTCATCATAGACAACATATTTAGCATACTTAATTCTGAGGTCTTGCTTCTATTTATAGGTGAGGCCTTCAGGGAAATCCTCGTAAGTTAGAAACTAAGAAATATTCAAAAACCATGGATCTTGAATACTTACTATTAGTGCCCTTGTAGAATTATTACCCTAGCTCAGGTCCTAAATTTTTGCAATTATCTTGCACAAACCATTCCCCCTTACCAACTTGGTTGGCTTTAGGCCGATATCATATTCTTAGACCTTGGATTATCCAAGCACCTCTAGTGTTGCAACCTATTTCTTGTTGAGTCAATATACTTTTGACAATTGAATTAGGTATAAACACAATGAAATGAGAATGTAGCACGTAGAATCAAAAAATTTTGAGAGCTCTTGCCACTGCACATGCATGATTCTCCATTTGAGAATATCTCAACTCATGCTCTTTGAGGGGAGTACTCATGAATGAAATTGGTGCTTGGATTCCTTCTTTTTTTTTATTGCACGAGAATTGCGGATAACGTATGGATTGAGGCATAATAGTACAATATGAACTCCTTTGTGTAGTCTGTGTGGACCAACATAAGTGCTTTGGCAATAGCATCTTTTATTTGATCAAAGGATTTTCTACTAGAATAATTTGATTTGAAACATTGATTACATTTCATCATATCAACTATAGACTTGGTAATTTTAGAAAAGTCAAGAATGAATAACCTAAGAAAATTTACCCGTCCAAAGAATGATTTGACCCCAGACTTGCTTGCCAAAAAATTCAACTATTGAATTGCTCTGACACATTTTGGATCAATTGTGATTCCTTCTTAGGAGACTATGTGGCCCAATAGTTTTCCTTCTATGACACTGAAGATTGATTTCTTGGGATTGAGTGATATCCCATGCTCTTAACATCTTCTTAGTACCTTTTCTAAATCCTACAGATGGTCTTTCCTTTTTTTAGAAAAAACTACCAGGTCATCCAAATAGATGAAAATGATTTTATCCTTCAAATCAGTGAAGGAGGAATTCATCTCCCACTGAAAGGTCACACCCGTATTAATGAGCCCAAAGGGTATCTTGTTATATGTGAATGTTCCCTGAGGAGCAATGAACATAGTCTTAAATTGATCTCTTGGGTTTACCTCAATTTGATTAAAACCTGAGAATTCATCTAGCATGGACATCATCTTAGAACCAACAACTATTTGTAGTAGGTGATTCATATTAGGCAATGCATAGTTGTCTTTTAAAGATGTCTGGTTTAAATTTCTCAAGTCTACACAAATTTAGATCTCCCTATTTTTTTTCTGGACTGGGACAATATTAGCTATCCATGTCGAATGATGTATGGGGTAGATAATTTTGGCCTCTGAAGGTTTTTAAGTCCTCATAGCTCCAAGTAAATATGTCTTGATTTTCTATCACCAACTCCTTTTCTTTTTCCCTTTCTTCTTTTGAGCAACAACTACCAATATTAACCATTCTAGGCTTATATTTGGTCCCAATATTCATTCCTTCATACTTCCTAGAAGTGCCCCCCTTTCTCTCCCTTTCCCTTATAATAAATGAATCATGCCTATCAAACAAATTTTCAAGGGAAATGAGATGTCTAGGAATCATGTTACCTTCAAGTTGTTTAGCACCAAGCTCCAACTCCTTGTTGGTGTTTGGGGAGAAATCTTTGCAGTCATGTTTGTTGCCTTCAAAGTATTGATCACGAAAAGGCTTGAATCCCTCCAGAAAGGATTTTATCTAATTGTCATCATTAAAAGCTTGCCACATCTCAATGTTGTTTGGGACATTAGGTTTGAAAAAAAATTCCATCTTGAACTAATTGTCTATGAAATCAAGGTGTGGGATAAGAAACAAGGTAGAGGCAGCTAATAGATCTACCCTTGCATTTTTTTCTCTAGGAACAATATGAATTGAGAAGGCATCTAGGCCTTCAATTTCATCCCAGACTCTATTTTTGTAGTTCCTAAGTCAGGCATTCTTCATGGTATACTAAGCTCAAACTTTCTTTACTATGAGTTCAACATCTCCCTAAGCTCTCAAGATCTTGACACCTCTTTCTTTCATAACCGTTATACCTAATAGAAAGGCTTCATACTCTATTGTATTGTTAGTATTCTTGAACTGTAATTTGTATGCTAGCTATGTTACATCTTTTCTTGGTGATATGAGCACAACATCAGCTTTGGATCCAACAATGGTGCAACTACCATCGAACTCCAAGGTCCAAATTCTTGGGTCATTGAAAGAATCTAGTTCTTCTTCTTCATAATCAGGCTTAGAGAATAACATGTAATTTCCAAACTCTAGTTCTTAATAAAGGATCTGCACCTTAGGATCATTTGATTTTAAAACTATGAATTTAGCCTTCTCCTCAGGATCCAACTTAATTTTCTTATTCCCCATGGGAATAATAGCATAAGAGTAGTCCATCTTTATTTTGCCCCCTATATCTTTGTAGAAGCTTCTACATAGAAACATCTTGTAGTTGGCTGGAATGTCTGCTAGCAAGATGGTTAGCTTCATTCTCTTTACAGGATGAGCAAAAAATACTACTTGAGCATCTTTCAGTTGACCTATCAGAGGGAATTTGTTAGCATCCATAGAATAAAAACATCAAAAGGTTTAAGTAAGAGTGAGGCCAAGGGCACAGAAAACTAAGGATGGCATGATGTTGTCTGAGACACTAGAATTAGTAATGCAGTTACTAAGTTTATGTCCATTCACATACAAGGACACATAGAAGGGATCCGACTTTTGGCCAAGGGAAGTGGCTAAAAATGATGCTTCTTCCTCTTTGAAAAGCTTTGGAAAAATAGAATCTTTGCCTAATAGGGAACCACTATCCATTTGAGGTTGGTCATTGCTAATGGTAGTATTGACATTAGACTAATTTTTGGTACTAACATCATTCTTGCAATAATCTACTAGTTTTTGTAATTTAGTTGGGTGAGTTTTAAGATACTCTAGGGGAGACACTTGAATATGAGCATCCTTACAATACTATATAATGTCAAATAGGGAAGGGGACTTATTGTTTGGTTCAAAGTTTGACTGCTCTTTCCTCTAGGATGAAGAAGTGGATGCTTTGGCTATAACTATTGAGGGACCAATTGTTGCGTTTTGGGAAGGAGTATAATTCATAGAATTATTTTCTCTTTGAATTCTCGTAGCCATAGTCATGTAAATCCCATCTAATGTTTCAAAGCACTCGCCTCCAACTTCCAAGTCTGATTCATACTCCGAAATGAATTTTTCAGAGTTGCCATGGGGAGCAAAATCATCCTCATTTTTTGGATATTCAATGGTTAGCTCATTTGAGGTAGTGAGCTACCTATATATGTTCATTTCTAGGTAAGAATCACCATCATGATCAGCATGAAGATGAAAAATGCACATGTTTTGTTTCCTCAAATGTGGTTCAATAGAAATTCTCTGTTGAGTAGAGGGTAACTATAATTGTTTACCTTCTTGTTTCCTTTGAGGGAAATCTTGATATGGTTTTTGGAGCAAAGGACTAGCTTTCCCAATTTTCCTCTTCATGACAATCATTTCATTAGATAGCTTTTGAAGCATGGCTTCAGTGTTGTAAGTCATACTAGGGATAGAGCTTGAAGATGCTCCATTCTGAATATCCCTTTTCCATTTCCCTACCATAATCAAACCATCCTCTAGTGCAATCACCAAGTTCTAAGTAGCCAATAGATTAGCCACTTGTACACATCTGATTTGAAAACATATGTTCGATCACATGGAACTAATAAAGAACATATTCAGGTTGTCAGCAGTAGGTCTTCTCATTGTAGGGATCTTACTAACTAGTTTGTTGAATTTAGCAATGAAATCCCTCATAGGAACACTTGGTTCCTTCTTTATCTGGGTAAGTTGAGTAAGGCGAGTATGTTCATCCTCTATACTTTTGTATCATGCCTCAAACTGAGTATGCATATCATTCCAAGTTGTTATACATCCCACAGGTAGGTGCTAAAACCAATCAGTAACATTCTCAACCAAAGTCTCTACAAACATTCTTACTGCTACATCCTCATGTTGAGGACAAATGAAGAAGATTCCTATGTGCTCATCAGCAGATATTTTTCCATCACTAGTGAACTTGGGGAAATTCTTTCAGGAGGCTTTTGGCAGGTCATGATTGTTTGCTAGTTGAAGTGGGCCAATAGCATTACCCTGTGGAACAACCATAGAGGCAGGAAGGATAATAGGTACAGGCTAAAATTTAACTACAAAAGGGGTGGCTACTCCATGAAGAGCGAGGGCATTGCAAAAAGGTGAGATTGCAATGCAAAAAATGGGAGGTGAGGATGAATGACTATGGATTAGAGAAGAAGGGTGAGGTGGCAGAAAATGAGAACCACATATACCTTGATATACTTGGTCTCAGGAATGTAACCTCCCTCTTGCTATAAGATCTTCTAATATTAGGAAGTTAGCCTTTTGCAACTCTTCAAACACAAGATCAATTTGCTGATTATCATGAGTACTGTGAGTATATATGGGATCTAGGGTGAATTAGCTTAGCCTACAATGGGCATACTTCTCTTAATCTTATTTCCTACAATGCTCCTTCCCAACATTCAACATTAGCTTCCTCTCTTTCAAGGGTGAAGCTTTCTCTTCTATATTGGTTAAGGGATCTTTGACTTTTCCAGCAAGAGTATTCAATTAATTAATGATGTCTTCTTGCTCATCCTAAAAGCCAAGGTTAGGTTGCACTACTAGGATTAGTCCCTCATGGGGTAACACCATTTCTCCTTATGAGAATTTATAGATGATTTGACTAATTGAGTGTCATAGAGATGATTTCTAGATTTCTTGGTAAAGACACAAACTAACTTACTTAAGAAAACCTAGAACATGTGATCCTTCCCTAGTAGAGTCACCAAAAATTGTTAGTTAACAATTTTTCTTGCTTAATATGTATTGGTTTGTACCTTGACTCTTTATTTTCCCTGTGGCTTATGGAAAACACAAAGTTAACAATAGAAGGGGTCAATGTAGTAATCTATTCAAAGACCCCTAAATAGAAAGGTTCAACTCCCTTGTAAGTGCAAGATATGCAATGAATTTGTTTATGTGGTTTATGGTGGGGGGCAGGGGGTGGGGGTGGTATGCTCTTAAGCTAAGAGAAGAAGAGGAAAACACCAAGTTTCTTAAAACTTTAAACAACTTAAGAAAGAAAAGGAGAATAACTCACTAAATGCACTCTACTTAAAATGACAATGCATGAAGTTGAAAAACATGTAGCAATAACTAAAATAATAGGAAGAGAGGAAGAGACCATAAAATAGGTAATTCCCAGATTATGAAACTTAGCCAATGCTTTGATAGTACCTAGATTATCTATTCTTCAAACACTCCAATGATCAGTTTCCAACTTCCAAATGTAATGAATTGACTAAAGACATGGACCAATAAAAATAATAGAAGACATGTTTATGTTGATTAGAGTAGATCAAACCATTTATTAAAGAAAGGGAATAAAACCAAGTTCATTCAAACTCATTAAATTTTTAGCATCAACACATTCATTCCACTAATTCCTCTTAAACTAAATGAACATAAAAACTAATATGAACTCAGAGTCTCAAACAGTAGTCACTGCTATAGGGTTTTCCCAAAGAAAATTTTGTCAATCTCAATAACTTCTTGAAAGATTACATATATAGGCCTTCTCAAAATGGCCAGTTACATTGGATGATTGCCTTGTAGAGAATCTCTAAATAGAAATACTATTAATAGAACAAGCTTCAATAGTTTTCCTATTATAGGAATTAACAAAATGCCAAGAGTGGCTACAAAAAGAAAGAGGAGAGAGAAGAATTGCAGATGTCAAAGACAATTATGTCTTCTTTAAGGTAACTAATTTAGCTTTATATGCTTTCATAATGTCAATTACGTTGTTTAGCTCTTCGGCATTTGGAATGATGATGTTGTCAGCCCAGACCATCTAGTAGTCATGCATGTCTATTAACTCATCCATTTTGGCCAGTCTAGATTTATACTTCTCTATTTCTTTAATGATGACCACATTTGTTGCTAAGAGCTCTTGGATTTTAGACACTTTGAAATTGACAAGGTCAATGAACTCATCGACAAGTGTCAAGAACTTTGACCTCATTCTCTCAATATCCACAAGCTTACCATTGGTGGTAAAAAAGACTCTATGTGAAATATTTTCAAGTTGTAAAAGCATTTGTAAATAATTTTTTGCACCAAGTCACATACATCTCTTAGCTTATTTGCAGACCTCGCAGAGCTTTTTATGACAAATTCTAAAGATTGTTTCCAATGAAACAATGGATCTGTGCCCATCTTGAGGATCTCATGAATAATTTCCACATTAGTTTTCATGTCAGTTACCACTTGTAGAAGGGTTAATTTCTCTATTAGTCCATCAACCACCTTTTGTATAGTCTTCTTATGGTTCGAGGTTACTTCTCTGAGATTGTGTGCATCCAACATGAAGTTTCCTAAATTTTCCACTAGTAGGTTAACTTGAACCTTCAATTGCTCTATCCATGCCCTTCTAATACGCTTGAACTGCCTTTCAGGTTGTAACTTTATTAGCAAGTTCTTATTTTCTTCTATATTTGGGTCAAATTGACCTAGGGACATGCTTCCAAGGGTAAACTTGATGCATTCCAGTAGTTCCTTGTTTGAAGCCTTCAACACTTCTTTATCTATTCTAAGATCTTCCAGCTTGTCCTCTATTTTCTCATTGGTATATTTCTAGATGTTTACCATGGAATTGTGAACAAGGATACCAAGATCCAGTGTTCTAATTTGGAATTTATCTTTTGAAAGCTCATGAAATGTCCCATCTTTCTATGGCTCAATGATTTCGATCAGCATGTGACCGGTGGAGGAATTTGTAGCTAATGCTACAATTTTCTTTTGTTTCTTCATCTTTTTGGATGTCTGAGAAGAGATAACTTGTGTAACCAACTCCTTTGATGGAGT
Source organism: Cupressus sempervirens (assembly GCA_028749045.1). Classification (NCBI taxonomy): domain Eukaryota; kingdom Viridiplantae; phylum Streptophyta; class Pinopsida; order Cupressales; family Cupressaceae; genus Cupressus; species Cupressus sempervirens. The sequence goes on from CM053786.1 coordinate 51,820,930, forward strand.
AGTATCTATTATCTCCACTTCATTCTATCAATAGTCTGCTTGAGCCATGACTCCGTAGATAGTGCATTGATAGCAGATTGTAAAGAAGTGGGGACAAACAAATTCCTTGGCATTAAAGGAGTTGTATTTTCCTAGGAAGCAATGGGGAAAACAACTACCTTACTTACCAAAAGGGCTAAGGTATCTCCTCGTTGGGATACATCTTTCCCTTGACCATACATAGGATTGGTGTCACCATCCAAATTGATGACTTGAATGGGGGAGGAAAGCTTAGCCATTGATTTTTCTTTCTCCTTCCCCTTATCTTTGTCATCGTTATTTTCCAACATTTCTAATGTCTATAAGAGAGCCACTTCTGTATGTAGGATTAGTTGACATGTTCTTCTCTAGAGGTTGATCTCCTCCTTGCCTAATGGATTGAGTAGGACCTACAACACTTAAAGTAGTGACTGTGGTGTTTGTTGCTCGATGGATGGAGTGGCCCCAAATGAAACTCTCCCATGCAATTAGCACTTCTTATTCTTTTCTTCCTTTCTCGATTCCACTCAAACCATTTATCAGTTCTTTTAATGATCCCTCACACGAGGACCTCCATGGTATCAATAACTGGGCCAGCATATGTAGTGGACAGAATTGCGGTGTTATTGATCTTTTCATATGATGTGGGATACATGAAACCTTTGTCATATTTCTTACAAGTCACTTTCCCTTTATCTAGAAATGCAACATGGGTAGTAAACCTTTGGTAGCGTGCACACTTCATTCTTCTTCTTTCCACTATTAGCTTTTAGTTTTATTTCTTTTTGTATCAGGGTCACCTTTTATTATTGACATTTCTAGAAGTATTTGATGGGAGTGTCTAAGGAATATTTATATTTTAGGGCACCCTTACTTTACTCTTTTCACACTCTTTAGAAAATGGCTCCTTTGTTACCTTTAAGGTGGAAAATACCCTTTACAACCACATTTCTTGATCTAAGATCCAACAAAAACCTTTTACCTTTATTTCTTCATGGAGGCCTCGATGCTCAGTTTTTGATCACATCTTAATAATTGCAAGTAATTAAAAAATCCCTCAGTCATTGGGGTAGGCTTTTATCTTAAATTCATGTGGCATCAAAAGTAGAGACTAATGACTTCATTTCCATCAATGTGAATTAGATCAACCATAAACTCATAATACTTAATATACTTAGTCTTATTTCTTTGAACTTTTAATGACATTTAGATTTGCTTCCATCCATAACCTAACAAGGCTCTAATTTTGATAGAATCATATTTGAGACTTATCAACAACTACCATGGCTCTTTTCCTTGGATCCACATTCACTTGAAGGGGAAGTATTGCTCAATATCTTTGAAGCCATGAAAAATGAAATGTTAGGACCAGGTCCTTGATAATGAGGTGAAGAAAAACTTACTTCTCATCAGGGAGATGCCAGAGTACAAACCAATAATTCCTAGACCACCTAAATCTTGTGTGCACTAGATAAATAGGAAAGCCACAATGGAAGACAGTAGATGGATTGGGAAATTTGAGAAGTAAGTTTGGTCAACTAAAACTTGGCAACAGATTAATATAGCTATAGTTATTGCATTTTTTCTTGCATATCTTTTGTTTGTCATTATCTTGGTGTAGAGCACCTAACAAATTTTTTTGTGTTGTTGTTGCTTTGAGGCTTGTTGTGACTTTAGCCAAGTTAGGGTGGTGTGTTGCTATGCTTATATCTAGTTGGTTTGACTAAGCCTTGTTTAGGTATGTGCAAGCTAATAAACACTAGGAGGGACACTAGGTGGTCAAAGTGGGTCAAAGTCCATACAATGATGCTATGGAGGAGGACCCTTCAAACCTTTCTTCTCATGAGGAGGGAAAACCAAAAAATTGGGTAGACAATTAGATGGTCCCACTATTCTTCCAATTGGAAAGGGAATATTTATAGGAGGAAAAGGAATCAAATAACCCATGAGAGGGAAATTTGGTGGAGAGATTTTTGGAATATAATTCATGATGTGTGGAACATAATTTATCTATGGTTGGAATAGAGCTAGAACAATATTGTATGATATCAATGAGGTTGCATTCACTATTAGAGGGGAAATTGGGAAAGTGGATGGGCATGGAGGGGGATGTAGAAGTTGCACAGGAAATTTGGGGAAGCCCAAGAACAATTGTATGTGTGCTCATCTGCTGAAGATATCTATAATTGACATGGCCCAAATGCTCATGGCAAAGTCTACTTACTAAATTTACATGTGCTACAATATAGGAACCTATGTCATTAGAAGACTCAAATCAATCAATCTATAGAGGTGAGATGCAGAATCAACACTCCCAGTAGCCACTATCAACTTAGAATAATGTAAGCCTCGAATAACCACATCATGTTGTGAGAACTCAACTATCTTACTAGAGCCAAAGTGGAAAATTTAATAAATAGACAATAGGTTCATCGAGATGTTAGGGAAAAAAATAAAATCTTGAAGAGAACCCTAGCTAATGCAAAAAACTAGAACCCAAGACTGAAAGATGTGATGAGTTCCCAACAAAAATCTATGAAGTAGCATAAGGAGCAAGTGAGGTGACCAACTGCTGAGTGTTTTTCATATTGTGAGAGGCACTGAAATCAAGAATCTAGGTAGGCCCAGAAGTCATAGCTCGTACAGTAAGAGTGTGACCTTTCCCTGTAGGGGGGATGATGACTTAGGAGATGAAATGTGATGCTCCTATATGGCTTCCTCTAAAGCGTCCAAACATTTTGAACACCTAGAAACAAGATGTCTATCCTTTCCACAAAAACTGTAGGTCTCAACTAATTTCTTCATAGTCTTGGAGGTAGACTTAGTAGACTTCAAAGAAGATTTACCCTTGGAAGGGTTAGTTGGAGGTTTAGAATCAATTTTTGGTGTGGCTTTCTTTGGTTTGGCTTTATGTTTTGATTTCCCCTAAGAAAATTGAGCAACTAATGCTTGGATAGAAGAGGCAGAGGCATCCACCTATTGGATCTTTACCTATTCCTATGTCAACTGATCACGAAATGTCTCAAAAGAAGGCATCTAATGTCTTTTACCCAAGGCATCCATATTGGAGTAGAAAGTGGAAGAAAAGATCTGATACTATCCTCACAACTTTGGGAGTATCAAAAAAATACATTCATCATCTATTTTATTTTTTCCACATCCTTGCAAAACTGAATGTAGAGATTTGAACTTCATCAAGAAGTCCTCAATGGTGGGAAAGCTAGTAGGTGTCAAAGAAGTTAACTCTACATCAAGTTGAAGTTGTTGAAACTCATTCACTGTGCCAAACAAGTTGTGAAACTTGGTCCAAATGGCCTGAGGAGTGGTCAAACCATCCAGGTGAAACATGAGACTATCAAAGATGTTCAATGCAATCAATCTTATGGCTTCATCCATTTTGTTCCTATGCTGAAGAACCTCAAAAGAGCACTATAGGATAGGTTGGTTCTCATCGAGACATGACCATAATCCACATGACATTAGAAGCTGAGTCATGTGTGCTTTCCAATTATGGTAGTTGTGTAGTGTCAGCTAGGCCAAAAAGGGGTCTAACATTGAGAGAAGAAGATGGAAGTAGAAGGGTCGATTCTAAGGTGAATTACAAAAATTAAAATGCATTCACCCACAACATATAAAGATATCCCTTGTATAACAAAGAAACAACTATGGAATACAAAAAAACTGAGAAAAAAATTGGACACCAAATCTAGAGAGGAAGGAAATTAAAGCCTCTACTTCAATACCAAAAATAAGAGGTCAAATGGCCTCATAAAAAATGAAATTAGTAACATCATCTTTGGAACGAAACCAACTTTCTGGCACTTCTTTTGGATTAAAAAAAGACCTCCGTATGCTCAAGTTATGGCCAATAAACCAAATGCTTGTCCAAAAATAAGCTCTCTGGAAAATTATAGAGATGGGAAAAAATTTGACAACCATATGGCCGTCAAATGCATGTCTTCTGAAAAACATCTAGTCGCCAAAAAATGATGTCAACAGGCTAGAAAATGATGTAATCTTTCCAGGAAGTGACATCAACAATTTAAAATATCTGCCCACCAGAATGATGATGTCAGCAATCGGAATGATGACATCAATAGTCAAAATGTTGATGTCATTCATCAAAATGCTGACATTTTTGATTGAGAAATGATGTCAGTTGGCTCAGGTGGTGGGAGGGCATTGGTTGTGGTTGTTGGGCAGCAGTGTGTCGACGACGGTGGTCGTTGGGTGGTGTTGTGCTAGTTGTGGTAGTCGAAGAGTGGCACACTGATGGCAGTTGAGCATGGGCTAGGCCACTAGCAGTGCACTGGTTGCGACAGAGCATAGGCCAAGCATGGGTGACATTCTGGTAGTAGTGGGGTGGAACCCTGGTGACCATTGGGCAGAGTGGGCAGAAAACCCACTTTTTTGATTTTTGATTTTTTTCTCAATTTTCATGTCTGTATGGCCCCTGGGAGGCCAAATTTTTTTCCAGAGGCTACGATAGCCAAAATTCACAAATTTTATATGAATTTTGACTATACTAGGCCTCTTGAGCACAAAGGTAGCATCCATTTTTTCCCAAAGTGTACCAAAAAAAAGGTGCCTCCTCTAGATTGAAGAAAAAAACCTCAAAAAAGCTAGAGTTTCTGTCTTTGAATCATAGCTTCAAGATCTCCAAACTAGGAAGCACCAGGGAAGCTCTTATACCATGTAGAAGTTGTGAAAACCAACTTCATAGATTGCCAAGAACATGTACATGCAAATAACCTATTGCTGAAGAGAAACTTCAGAAGAAAAAAATGTAGCTTGAAAATCTCAACAAAGTGAGAGAAAAAATGTATTCCAAGATAATTGATGTAATTGATGTATAAGTACACTAGGAGTGCCTAGATATAAAGACCTCTAGAATGCTTTTAGAATTTCTAGGAGTTAGTAATATGATAAGCCTCACAACTAAGCACATGTCCACCAAGAGTGGATTATCCTCCATTAAGCGCATGAGTTAGTGCAATGATGAGAGGATAAGCCTACAAAGGTGTGTCATGTAAAATTATGTTGTAGACACCATGTGTTTAATTAAGAGTGTGAATAACTGTGTTGTCAACATGACAACTCAATTGATTATGCAAACTCTAGTGTTGTAGACACCATGTGCTAACATAGAGTTGCTAACTCATGTGTTGTAGACATGACAACTCATATGAGTACACATACTCCTAGGTGTCTAACTAATAAAATAATGCATTAACCTAAGTAAACTTAAGTAAAGTGTAAATAATAATTATTTACACTAATAGAAGAGTCATGTATTGTACCGTAGGAGGAATAAATTCTTGCACCCATGGATTTAAATTGGTAGTCATGGCTTTCCACAATTGTTGTGCTCCAATATTCCTCAAAATATATCTTTGTAAGGGAAATGATAGAATGATAAATCTAATTTTGAAAGTTGTGGCACAGAAAAATGTTTCCAAGAAGCCTTTTGGCGGTGGTTCGCCTATTTTCATGTCAAGTCCTCAATAAACTAATGCTGCACACAAAATGTATGTTGAATCCATGACTTCCTATATGGAGAAATAATCACAATGTTGGGCTTCTTAGCTAAAATAATATAAAAAGGAAATGGAAATGCACCACTATCTATGAAACACTTGAGCAAAAGAATTATCAATCAGACAACTTAGAAGAATGTCAAACACAATCTTCATGAGAGGGGCCAAAGAGGAACCTGCATTTAACATTGAAAGTTTACCTTGGATTAAGTTAGTTCATGTTTGTAGAGTACTTTTTTCTTCATTAAAATTTCCTTTAAGTGTTCAACTTCTTGTATCTTTTTCATTCTTCCAAGTATCAACACACAATATTTAGTAACTCTCAAGGTCAATTGGATTTGGTGTGCCTGAGAATGTTTGAGTGATCAATAAGATGGAATGAGCCTAGAACTAGGATTTACCTAACCACTTAGAGCTAATAAAATAGATATTTTGATCCTATGATGAATGGTTAGAGAGATTCACTAGTTGGCAGCTTTGTATTGGTCAACACTACAAGTTTCAACATCACCCAAGATGGAGCCACAAAATCAAAATTAAATCCAATCTCCAAAAAGTGAGAGAGGTTATTGTAGGTGTTGACTACACAATATTGTAGCACCTAGAATTACATCCATACCTTACACAAGATCTAAGATATGCCCCATCAAAGATCACTACCCTATGGCATTTAGTGACTCCTAGGGTTAATTCCATTCGGTGTGCCTGAGAATGTTTGAGCAGTTAAAAAGATGAGACAAGCTTGGGACTAGGGTTTACCTAACCACTTGGAGCTAAAAAATAGACAAATTAATTCAGAAAAAAATGGTTGGAGAGATTCACCTATTGGTGATTTTGTACTGACTAACATTACAAGTTTCAACATCACTCAAGATGGGGTTGCAAAATCAAAACATAATCCAATCTCCAAAAAGTGAGGGAGGTTATTGTAGGTGTCAGAAACATGATCATATATAATCAAATTGACCTGATATTACTTTGATTGGGTCCATTTGAGGAGACTATTGACATTCTGGAGCATTGAAAGAAAGGGCAATAGGTAGTTGCTTTGCAAAACCACCCTATTTTATGCTTAAAAAGGGTGCCTAGTTGGAGGATCTATTTGTTGGTCCAAAACAACCTATACTAAGGTTGAAATATGATAAATAAGGCTAAAATGAGTATCTAAAAACCTATTTTATTTGAGAAGTCTTTTGGAGAGTTTAGGAGAAGACTTAACATCTTTCTCATTGGAGACCTCGTTGGGAGCAATTAGACCTACTAGGAAAATTTTGAGGAATTGAGTGCTTCCCCATGCTGAAAATCTTCTAGCCTTCCAAAATATGCTTGGGTAGTTACAACTTCCCAAATTATCATTTGCAACTTTTAAGCAATTTTTTCTCTTTACATATTTTGATCAAATGGGTCCATCTAGGACCATTCTATGTAACCAAATACCTTAGTTGTCCAACCCTAACAACATTTTACCTATTGAGCAACTTTTGACCAACTTAGGACCTAATGAGGAATTTTGGCTCTTTTACAAACACATTGGGAATAGTTATATTCAAAGGACTCTTGGAACTTATTAGACACACACAACCTCTTAAATAACTCTTAAAAAACTTCAAAAACCAAAAAGAAGGGAGTTTCCCTGCACCAAAGAGTGGAAAAATCCATTTGAAGCTACCTACTTGTGCACTCTACATCACAAAAAATGAGAGAGGTCCATGGTTTTGTAATTATATTCAATCTAATGAACCAACTAGATCTACTCTACATTTTAATGTCTCAAGTGTTTCCTCATGGTCTAACTCATGAAACTTCCAAGGAGTCTTATTATTTGGTTTTCCACCATATTTTATCAAGTAGACATTTGACGTAACAACAAGGTTCGAATAATAAATAATCTTCCTCTCTGATTTCCAATCTTTAAATAACCACAAGTTAGGGTTCTTCATAGAATATCATCTAAGCCATGTGCTAGTTACAACCACTGCACCTATATGGTACTCTAAACCTTCACCATCTATAACTAAGTGATCCAATTTTTTTAGCTTGGACATAATGATACAAATAATAATTTGTCCCTTCTTCATTGTCTTCAAGTGCAATAACAACAAAAACATGGCTTGCAATGATAAATGTACAAAATGCGATCATTAATTCATCAAATACTTAGGTAGAAGTTATAAAGTTACAAACTGAATTTACAAAAATATATAAATATAAATATAAATATAAATAAATAAATAAATAAATATATATATATATATATATATATATATATATATATTACTAGGTTGCACTAGATTAGATAAGCCATTAAAGTCAATGGATGAATCTATCTCTACCATTTCCAGTGCTTGTGGAGGATGATAGGTGTCAATTGGGTCCAAAACTTGTACATCGCATTTGTCCACCCATTCAGTTGACTCACACTTATCCCAATTTTTCTCTACACATGATGAACAAAAGTATGACATTTTTTGTGTGTGGATACTCCATGAACCTACATCAGAGCTTCTAAAAGAGTGGAACTCACTTGATCCTATTAGTGTGCAATAATCCTCATATGGTGCAATGTTAGTATTATCTATCAACCAAAAAAATCTATGAACCATAGACTCACCTTCCTTACCTAGACCCATTATAGTGTTACACCACTGGATGATAGATTTTGTATTTGCCAATGTTGCTCCATCTTTGTACTTTAATTCTTTATGAGATAACTCTCTTTTGATGCATGTGCTTGCACCATCATGCTCTCCCTTTCTATGACCAACCTCCAAGAAATTTGACATATATTGATTTTTAGAAAACCTATGCATGCTGCTCAACCAATATAACATCCATGGTTTCTTGAATTGAGATGCGTAATTGTCTAACCAAATAATGTATTAGTGATATGGTATGACCCTATTAGCCAAATCTCCATAAAATAGTTGAAAACAACCATGTACAACCTCTGTATAACGTGATCGATCATCGCTAATGTAAAAATGGTACTCCCTCAATATCTTCTTTTCATCCTCTGTACTTGTAAGTGAATGCATGAATGTTATATGAACAAATATGGAAACCTAGTGAGAAGTATAATACTCTACTTGCACCTCATTTTGTGGTTGTAGTGTGTAGTTCTCTATGAAGTCTACAACCAAAACAATGGTAATCAGTGGAAACGTATCCTTGCACAACTTGAATTGCAAATCCATCCATCGAGCTCTATGTGTATTCCTTGCATACTCATAAATATTCTTTTCACGAAAAAATCTTCATGGACTTATACATTGGAATATTTTCAATCACAAAACCACATCTTTTACCCCATTTCCCATCTTTTAGAGCATATGTCAGTGTCTTATATTTTCTATAATCTACTATTTTATTTTCAATTGTGTGTGTACTATCCATATGTTCACAAGTTGATAAAAACTACAAAGAACCACAAAATAGGCATGTACCATCCAAGCATGACATCTTGTAAAATTGTTGATTGTCTCCTATTTCACATAAAATGTTGGATATGAATTCCCTTGAAGATCTAGGTGGCTCATTCATGTCAAAATCCTACAAAACAATCTTAGAATGCAAAAACACACATATATGCCTAAAAACATCAAAATGATTAGAAAATTCAATATGTATCCTACAACAAAAATTTGTGCATGTGTGATTTATCTTCACATAAAAAAGTTTACCCATATCAAAATATATTTGACTTATTTGAATTTGAGGATACATACCAATAAATTTATCAAAAAATTGTATCTGAGTTGGGTCCAAAAAATGTTTCACCTGTGGGTCATGACTTCGGCTACCAATCCTCCTCCTTACAACATCTCTTTGATTAGAGGAAACACGCTTGTTATTTTTTCAAAAATCTCCAATCATTTCAAAGATTCACTAATTTCTTTACCCTTTAGTGGTAGTCTACTGCTAAATTTCTATAACTCATTTGTTGGATCTTCCACTCTCTCATGCCTTACCATTGCTCTCCTTAGAGTATCTCTACCAATTTTCAATAGTTTGCTTATCTTTCTCATGAGTTGAGATTTCTTCATTTGGGTACTCACTATTGTCAATGTAAGTACATGTCTTATGATATTACTATCTTTGGTGTGTGATTTAGAACCCACTTTGTCATATGCACTCATTAGATTCTTTACAATACTTTTAAAATTTGAATCATCCATCATTCTTAGCCCAAGAATCTTCATGATGGGCCTAAATTTCAAATTCCTCATCACTTCAACAAATAATTGGCATTGGCCTACAATATTTAATTCTTCAAACAATAATCTCCACATATAATTAACTTTTTTTTGATAAGTATGCTTGCTAATCTTGTTAGGTATTGATTTCAAAATCTTAGTATCAATTTCAATCAAATATTTTGGTCTTCTAAAACAAATTCTAGAAGGTGTTATAATCTGTTCCATTCCCTCAACATTTTGAACATCAACATAAGGTTGAGTGTTTTGCGTACCTTGAACTAAAGATGATGTGCCTTGGAAATAATATGCAAAAGATGAAATATCACCTACTTGATATGTTGATGTTGTGCCTTCAAAATGACATGATGGAGTGTGTACATTGTCAGATGTAGAAATTAGCATCTCTTCAACATGAGATGATGATATGACTCCAATATTAAAAGATGGTGTAGCTTCACAATTCAACTATCTTCTTGAGCATAAGAGGCTCATTCGTTCTCATTGTCTTTCCAATTCTTCCTTTTTGTTTCTTTGTATTAGTGATTCATGTTCCTCTTCAAAAGACAATTCTTCATTATTGCATTACAATTTTCTTTGTTGACATAGTAGTTTTATTGTATCTCTTTTAATTGCCAAATCTCTCTTTCTCTCTCCCATTGTTTGAGTTTTTGGTTTCTTCCTTGGCATGATGATGATTTCTATATGTCAAATTATTCAAACATCTAAATTACTTACAATTTGTAAATAATAAATCATTCAAATACATATACAAATTGCAATTATTTCAATAAACACACAATATATATTAAACAACTTGTCTAATTTCTAACCATTTCCAAATAACAATTCATTCAAACATACAAATTTCAATGAATTCACTATATATTAAACAACTTGTCAAATTATAATGAAATTTGTCTCTATAGTAACAAAGAATATTTAAAAGATGATTGCATTAAGGCTTGGATTTTCCTTGGGGATCCAACCCAAAAGTTTGGAGTCTCTAAACTAGTCTAAGACGTGTTTTATAGCAAGCATACAAAAAATGATTTATGTTTCTTGTGTTCTCTCGTTCAAGTTTCCTCGTGGTTGAGCATTGATAAAATTAGGTTACATGACATTGTAGATCTCTATGTTAGCTAGGTAACCATAGAATTTATTTCAAATTTGAACTATTTCAAACCTTTCAATTATAATTTCTTTTGAGTGTATGTCCATTTTCTATCAAAAACCAACATGTACTAATTGGGATGTATATTTTAGCTTGTTCATCAAATTTTGCAACAACTTAGCTTTTTAGAAACTAGACTCCATTCTACACACTTTGAAAAAAAGAAATTTTAATTTTAGATTAGTTTTCGATAATTTCTAGCGGGAGCACACATATATTTCACATTTTGGGATGTGTCTAATTATAAAATTCATTAAAAAAAATACACATTATAAAATTATCCAAAAAATCCAGAATAAACTACACAATGTTAGGTAACTTTTGACCAAAGCAGTTAAAGAATTAAAAAAAGAAGTTAAAATTTAAGGGGGGCCACACTTGCACTATGTTATTTTTTTCTAGAAAAATAGTACCACTTTCTATGACTCCCTTTTTTGAGGACCCAAAACTAAATCATTTTGAAAAAAAAATAGTTTAGAAACTAGATTCAAAGGACTACTAATTTTTTTTTTTGTTATATCTTTAAATTTTGAGCATAACTATTTTCAAATTCATGTCAAAGTTCATAAATTGTTGTTTTTAGAAAAAAGTAGCCACTTATACCCCCTTTTGGCACCACAACTTAGTGCACTTACCCCATAAAATTTTTCTTTGGATTAGCAAAGAATCTTGCCACCATACCAATTGCTAATGCAATACTAGATCTTTGTGTACCACATATTGAAGTTTTCCAATCATTGATCTATATGTAGTTTGATCTATCTCTTTAGAATCATCATTTTTAGAAAGCTTATGTCTAGTAGACATAGGTGTTCCAATTGGTTTGGAATCTTCCATTCCAAATTTCTTCAATATCTCCTTGGTGTACTTTGATTGAGTAATGTACACCATATTTCTTCTATTGAATTTACAAGCCAACAAAGAATTTAATCTCTCTAAACATTTACATTTCAAATTCTTTACTCATTTCCTCAAAAGAAGATTTTCATAAATCATCATGTCCAATGAATAATGTACCATCTACAAAGATTTATGCTAGCACTATCTTCTTATCTGGTCCTACTTTGATGTATAGGTTGTTGTTGTCATTTGTAATTTGAAAACTAATCTTTACTGGATGACTATGTAATCTTTCATACCAGCCTCTAGGGGCTTATTTTAGACCATATAAAGCTTTATGTAGTTTGCAAACTATATCCCTTTTGCTGGGATCTATGAAACCTACAGGTTGCTCAATGTAGACTTCTTCTTCTAGGATTCCATTCAAGAAAGATGAGTTTATGGTGCAGGAGAACCCTCAATAAATGAAGAGTCTTGATACATTTTAAGTAAATCTTGAAGGTCCTAAGAACCTAAAGGATAGGTTAGAAATAGTGGCTATACATTTGGACCTACTTGCAAGGCCTAGTTCTGAGATTGGAACAATTATAAGCCCTTGGTCAACTATGGTTAAAGGTGTCTAAATAGCCTAAAATATTAGGATAGATTTATATTTTCATGTTTTAGCATGTTTTGGTCCTAGTTGGATCATTTAGCTGAAGTTTGATCATGTTTTGATCAAAAATAGAAAAAATTGTCAAGCAATTTTTAGCAAAAAGTTGCATATGTTGTAATTTGACTCCCCAATGACCAAATTTGGTTTGAAAAGATATTATAACAATAGGGGATGCCTACATAATACCTTTCAAGTGGGTGGTAGGACAAAATTATGTACTTTTTCTTTTTAATCAATAAAATAACTCAAATTTCCTACAAATTCCATGTTGTAATAGGTTATACAAATGTGTACAAAAACACCAAGAGGATCAATGAATTTTTGGATTAGTTTGTGAAATAGCTTTAAGATGCATTTGTTTTGAGATCTTGATCAATCACCTAACTCAAGATATTGAAGTTTTTGTAGAAGTTGATTGTAAAAGTTGTCATACCTAGGGTTTCAATCAAAATTTTCCATATCTTGAGATTTCACCATGGGAATTTAATGGCCTCTAGTGAAATCCAAGTGTTGACTATGTATATTAAGATGACTTTGGTTTTAGATTTTAATATGTAGGTGGCAAGGAGAAATTTGATGCCCAAGGATGCAAGTCCCATGTACATGCTTATATCATTGGTCAACATCTCACATAACTCACTCCAAAGTTATCATCAGGGTTTAAAATATGTTGTGCAACTTGTTTTTGAATTCCCCTTCATGATCTAATTGTTGTATAAAAATTTGGGCATTGTAAAAGTGTACCTGCTTTGTATTTTTAAACCTAATAAGGCTAATTGCCTAAATAAGAAATTAGGGAAAACCTGATTTGTTTACATCATCTAGTCCTGGTGTTTTGAAATATTTATTAAACCCAAAAGGGTATTTGAATATATTATTTTTTCATATGGGTATGTGGATATTTATGAAGTTAAGTCTATTTTTCAGTGCAAAGGGCTATAAGCCTATAATAGTAGATTTGTGAAGCAACTATTACTTAAATGTTGCACAGTATGGTTTTAACCTTAAATCCACCTTATAATGGACCTAAATAGACAATAAGTTCAACCTTGAGTCACCCCTCCTCCTTTTGTGTGCTTTGGGGTCTTGTGTCAAAATTTATCATTTTGTGCTTATAGGGCAATTTGCGATAATTTATCTTGTATTAAGAGGTCTTCCTTGTTTGAGGATGGGTTGTGATAACCTTAGCCTTCTACTTTGAGCACTTATGATTGGTTCTTGAGCACATTGGTAGGATAAAAGACACTTTTTTTTACATTCCTTCAGTGAAGAGGATCTAAGGGCTAGTTAGTCATCTAAGACATACTATACCAGGCTCCATTGCATCAAGTGGTATCAGATCCATGTCTCTTACTAAAGAAAAAGAGATACCTACAAGTGGAACTAATGTATAACTTGCAAAGATCATGAGAGAACAAAGGGCAATAAATGCTACTATAGGAAAGAGGTTGAAGGAACTTGAAAGCAAATTGGACAAGAACAAGGAGGCACATTGTGAAGATGATAGGGATGAAGAAGCAGAAGATCTTGATCAGGATGTGGAAGTGCTTGGAGAAAAGATACCTCTTTTAAATGCTCTCAAATCCATGGAGAAGAGGACCATGGAAGGGAAGTTGGAACTACCAACTTCCAATGGCATGATTAATATAGATGTGGCTTTATATCAGATTGAGGCCTTGACAAGTTTCTTTGAATGTGAAGACATTCTAGAGAATCAAAGAGTAAAAATGAGAAAATCCAAGTTGAAGGGGGCAATCCTAATTTGTTGGAACTTCATCCAAATTGAAAGGGTGAAGAAAGGAAGGAGCATGATTTCATCTTGAGATATAGTGGTGGTACTAGTCAGAGAGATCTATGTTCTTGAAGACTATGGGGTAAAACTCCATAGAAGGAAGCAAAGTCTAAAGCAAAAGGACTTAGACGTGAGTTTATATATAAACAAGTTCCTAAAACTATGCATGAATACAAACATAAATGGAGGATGATGAAGAAAAACTTGCTAGGTACATGAATGGCCTCAAGGTACCTATCCGAGAGTAACTAAGTCTACACACCCCTACTTTTGTGAACAAGTGCTATTAGTTCACCATTAAAGTAGAGGAGAAATGGAAGAGGAAACAAGACCAAAAAAAAGGTAAGGAAAATTTTAAAAAAAATTAACTTTAAAGAAATGAACAACTCTTGGGTTAAAGGGGAGAATAATGGAAACAAGACTACTTATTAGAACAAGGATTAGGGAGAGTCAATTTCCAAAGGGAACTATAGAAGAGGTAAATCCTTCAACAAAGACAAAGGAATAGGAAATGGCCCCATCAAATGCGAAAACTACAACCAATTGGGTCACCGTGTGGGCATATGTCCTAAAAAGAGGAACAATAACCAAGGGGAGAGAAGAGCACAACTCATTGAAGAGGACCAACAAGATAATAGGGATTTAGATGGTGAAGAAGGCACATGTCTGATGATGAGGTAAGATTTCTTAAAAATTCCTCAGACCCAAGAACCACTATAAAGGAAGAATCTATTCAAAACAAAGATCAAATTCCAAGGCAAGGTATGTAGTGTTTTGATTGATTTTGGTTCAACAAAAAATTTAGTGTCCTCTGAAATGGTTGAAAAATTAAAACTACCTAAGAAACCCCATCCCTTCCCCTATCATGTGTAAGGCCCCTTCCCTAGGACCCTATTATAAATCTTAATAACATGAATATGATTAAATCTTGTAAGAGTAGGGAGATGTAATGTCATGTTTTTGTTGCTTCTATATAGGATGTGAATTTTATACTGTTAACATACACCTTATGATAGAATGATGGTAAGTAGGTTCTGAGATTTAAGTATGCCACGATTGAAATTTTCCTTAACAATAATGAACCTAAAATATTATTGAGACTGATACACATTTTAGTCATTGTGGTGTTAAGTATCATATTGAGAATTACATTAGTTGATAAGCTAAGACCTAATGGAATAAACGGTCAAGGCATCATAACTTAGGAATTATGTTGACAGGTTCATGATATTTCTTGATCTATGAGGATAATTGATTTAGGTGGTTATTATGTAAATATGAATCAACACCCACCCTTGTCAATACTACTAATAGTCATAAATAAAAATTGTTATCAAAATTTGATAAGGGTCTACATAGTAGAACTTGATAAGATGTAATGAATTTACACTATGATTGATTTTGAAACTATGTGACACAACTATGCAAAAATCTTGATTACGTAGCATAAATGTACACCCTATAATGTATTATCTCATAATGATAACAAGATAATTCCATTAACCAAACTATATTAAATTGAATCAAAGGATACTAGTTGTGATGTTTACATTAGGAAATTTTAACCTAAGGTATGTATTCAAAACTAATTTTCATGTTGGTTGATTTAATAGTGTAGACTCAACATTTCATCATTATGATAGGAAATGGATTATGATGTGGTTTAGGATGTTGTTGGATATTAATATGAATATGCAGAATTTGATATCTAATGTTTTAAATGCTTATATGAAGATGATTAGAAAATAAAAGTTGATTATGACAACTGAGTATTTTAATGTGAATTATTCAATATGAAATTTTCCATGCACCTATATACATGCATATTATATGAATTTTTATTGGACTACTAATGTTCGAGTTTAGTGTGTGGGTAATTGAACCATAGAATTTTATGTGGGAAACAAGGTCTAAACCTATATGGACACACTTTAACCAAGGCGAATCTTTGGAAGATTCAAAAGCTTGGTTGTGATGTGATTATTTTTTAAATGTAAACTTGCATGTGTGTGGTAAATTTAATCTCATAATTACATTGCGGACATGTCATGGTGATGTGTAATGCATTTTAAATGTGTCACTTGACACTTGTAATTATTTTTGTCTATTAATGACATGTCACCTAGGGTTTTGGTCATGGTTGCACTAGACCTTAAACTAATTGCCTTTAAAAAGGATTAAGTAAATCCACTTGGAGAAAGGATAGGATGGGTCACCATGAAGGGAAACTCGAATTCAAACTTGAAAATGATTTTAAAGGGTCATTATGTGGTCCCAAAGTGTCATTTTTGTGAAAATAAGCTACCCATATGTTAGCATAACATCTTAGGGGCCTAAATTTGACTATTTTAGTGCTTAGCTAGCCTAGGGGGGCCCTTAACCAATGCATTCTACCACCAATTCAAAAATTGAGTTGTCACATGAGTTCATCCCCATCTTTCTACTTAGTCAAAGTAGCAAATTTGGTTGGGACAAACTTGTAACAGATAGAAGCTTGATGTTTTTTTCCAAAAAGAGATAGTGGGAGAGTATTTTTAGTGGACTTGGACAAACTAATGGGGTCTTCATCCACTCTCTATGTTCACAGACAACTAGGGTTTTTGAAGGAGAAAGACTAAGGAGAAGGGAGATCTTCATCAACTATCATTGAATTAGCTTGGACCAAGGTTGGTGCCCATTCCATGACCTTATTTTGCACTTGCATAATGGTGTTGTAATCTTGTTAAATTGTTGTTGGTAAAATTAGAGTTTGTATTGTGTTGAAGTGATTGTAGATTGTGTTGAATTTGCTTTCTCTAGATTGCTTTCTTTGTTCTTATTTTTGGAGCATTAATTGTGAAGGCTTCACTCAGCCTTGGGAGGGAAGAGATGCCCTAGGTTAAGGAGTTAGTTGGGCTCAACATTGAAGTTGAGAGATTTTCCTCTTGGAGAGGGTTTTATTGTTCATGGAGTACAAGCTCCATTGAAGCCATATGCCTTGTTTGTTATGGGTGGTATAAGTATATTTTGATAGCCTTGAAGAGGTATTTGTATCATGGGAGGTACAAGTGTATTGATGAGATGAGGAGGATGTATTTGTTAGTCTTGAAAAGGCGTTATGCAATTGCAGATGTATATGTGCATATGGATATGACATTCTCCTCTTTGGAGAGCCCATCTTCACCCATTGTTTCATGATTCAAATGGTGAATCATTGTGTTAAACCTTGGAGGGATAGTAAATGTATTGTGATATTGAGCTTTGCATGAATTGTGAAATGTTTGAGTGTAACCCATTTGAGTCTTGTTGCCCCTGCTCAGTGGGTGGCTTCTTAGAAGCCTAGGATGAGAGGTGAGACTCCATGGTTCTTGGTTTTATGTTCTCTTTTTTGTTGCAGGTTTGTGGGAATGGGATCCATGAAGGAATTAGGTTTTCTCCCTAGCATAGACAAAGTAAAAGAGATGTCAATATGTAATGTAATTGAAAGAAGAAATCTTTATTCATGTACTTGATGTAATGTATTGTGTTGTAAATGTAGACACCTAAATTTGATTACACTATTTTAGTAATCCTATTTAGTTATCTAAAAAGGGAATTATTAATTAAATTTCTATTTAATTAATCCTTTGTCATCCCCTAGTTGATTAATTTAATTAATCATCTATAGTCCCAATTGATAAATCAAATAATCTATTATTTATCAATTAAATCCTATTCTTCTATCTAATTCCAAAAATCCCCATTTATTAAATAAATCTATTTGATAAATATAATCCTCAAATTCAAAAACCCCTAACCTATCTCTAATCCTCCATTTAGCCTAATCCACCCCATCCACCCATACTAACCAAGCTTAGCCACTAACTCACCCACCCTCATTAATGCCATCCACTTGCACATCTCTAACATCCCTAATCTAATCCTAAACCCAAGCCTAATCCACCCCCTAATGTTGTCACATTCCTTAAACAAGTTTAAGAATTTCCTAATCCAAACCAAAGTATCCCCTCAAAAAAACCCAACCACTAAGTCATGAGTGCTCTTACAAAACATAAAGACTCTTACAAGCCCACTCATGACTCTTACACCCATCTTCCACACTCTTCCTTCTTCCACACTCATTCCTCTTACATCCCTCTTACATACTCAACCCCACTCATCATGCCCTTAACCAACCCTTAACCCTACCCTCTCACACTCATCCTCCTTGTGACAAGTGTCACCTTCCCATTGGTGCTAAACAAGCACAATACATGTGCTCCCCTTTGAGTGCATCTTAGCCCTCCTTAAGCATTCATCCATCCTTGCATCTAAGCCCTCCATCCCTCTACCCCTTAGCCTATAAATTGAATCCCATCCCAAGCCATTTCATCAAAAATCTTTGAGCTAAAGTTACCATGCTATTTTGAGAACCAAAGCCATCAACCATACCCTTATAATGCCAAATTGAGAGCTCACAAAGCTACCAATTTGCCATTACCCATCTCCATTGAAGCAGCTTTTGAGCATCTTGAGCATACATCCACAGCAAAAGGACACATCTACAGAATCAAGAAAGCATGGAGTGCTTTTTCTTGTGAGGTTTGCACTTCTTGTTTTCTTCCTTTGTCTAAGCATATATGTGAATTTAGTTTTTGGTTTGTGAATGTTTACTTTATTTGTTAATGTTCTTTGCATACTGATTCTGGTTCTACATTTTGGCACACCCGGTGGGACCCCACTATGGGTCATTTAATCATCTATTTTTATCTATATGTCATTTTTCTAACCATCTAATGTTTGTTGTTGTTTGAGTGTGTTGTGAGGGTGTTTTGCTTGTTTTTGCAGGTTAAAGAACACACTTAGGAAGAAGAAATACCATCTAAAAAAAAAAATTCGCATTTTTCAGCTTTTTTGGCGCAGTTTTGGCGTCTGCAACCTGTTCTATCTGTGAAAATCGACGTCTGTGAAAATCCGCGTCTGCACAAATCGACATCTGCAAAAATCCGCGTCTGCAAAAATTGACATCTGCGAAAATTGACATCTGCGAAAATCCGCGTCTGCGAAAATCTGCATCTGTGCAAATCGACATCTCACCTGTGTTCTGTGCTGCAAATCTGTTTTGTCCTCTTCATATTTTGGCGTCTCTGTATTTCAGCGTCTTCATATTTTGACAGACTGTCTTCTTTGCTCTCATTTTTTTTCCCATAGTTAAGCTCTCATTTTTGAAGATTTTGGCTAACTAACTAAATTGCTTTTTTTTTGTCTCATTGCAGGTTGGAGCACATATGGAAGCACTAACCATGTTTCTTGCAGGTTTTCATGTTGCTAAAAAATGAACTTGAATGTTTAACCATTTGTCTTTGAATGCATGCTGCTAAAAAAAAAATGAACTTGAATGGTTAAACACATTTTTCATTGAATGAATGTTGCTCAAAAACACACTCTTGAATGTCATGGATTAAAATCAACTTTCTTTGGAATGCATGCTTAAAACAAAAAAAATCCAATCTTGAATGCCAAGGATCAATTAACCATTACAAATCTCTTTTTCACATGCAATCTAGGTAAAGTTTGATTTTTGGACATTTAAGAAACTTTGTTAAGTTAAAATACAAATTTACAAAAATCAATTTGAGTAGTTCCTTGGACTCACCTCTTTTCTAATCACCCATCAAATATTAACCATTGGTTGCAATCTCAACACCATTTATGGGGATGGGTCTACTTGAAAAAGGTGTTAAATGTTCCACAATCTAACTCACTCACTTGGTCTTTGAACGTTTTCTTTAACTTTATCAAAATTCTTAAATGGCCAAAACTCTAGATTAAATCGATCACACTTCAAGTTTGGGCACTAAAATTGAACAACAACTGACGTGGAGAGCCTTCGGGCGCGTTCTTGAAATCGAATCTCACACACTTTTGTTTTGGGCTTAAAACAAACTCACACTCAATCTTGAATGCCTTAAAGAAAATTAATCGATACTTGACGTGGAGGGCCTCCGGGCGCGCGAGTTTGCTTTTGTTGACCCTAACTCTTCTTATTGTTTGTATTCTTCGATCGATTTACTTTTGTTGGCACTTCAAGTTGGAATTGAACATTGTCTCTTAAACATGAATGCTTGCAAAGTCTAGATTAGCACACATAAGAGTTAGTTGGTAAAAGAACAAGTATGTTTTTTAGCCCAAGGTCATCCGAGTCTTCTCTCCCCTTGTCGTCTTTCGAGGCCATCTTGGGTGCATAAGATTAGGATCCAAAACCTTGTTTCTTTTTAGGAGGCCTGCTTGGGGATTTCATCACCCCTTGGACGACCTCAACTCCAACGCTTCGACAGAGTATAAGAATCGGGAGGTGAATCGAAAGACACCTCTCTTGGGATCAAGATTTTGTCATTTGGGCTAAGCCTCAAGGAACTTTATACCCTTGAGAAGTGAAAGAGGAGAAGTGGGTTACCGCTCCTCTCGGCTGTGTGACATCCTTTTGGTCTCATCTACGGATTTGGGCCTCACGTACCTTGCGTATATCGAGGACTCCCTAGCTAAACCAATTCTCAGCCTTGCAGAAAACCATCTAGGATGTTAATGTGTTTGGAGTGACTGATCGAAACATTTGTAGAACATACACACTCCTCGGTGCAAGTATCACATTCTGAGAACCACAAACTTCTATCTGGGTGTTCCTATCTATTTCTTGTTTTTATTTTACTTGTTGAATGAATGTTTGCCAAACTTGGTCAATCCTAGCTTAGGGTACACTTAGCATAGTCACTGCCTATTTTGGAAGTTGAACAAGTTGAAGCAAAACAATTGAGTTTTTTCCCAAAGCCAAGCAAATTCAGGAATTTATGTCGGAACAACCCAAACCCAAACAGAAGTTTCACAAGGTCAAACTCAAGCCATCTCTAGCATACCAAGAACTTTCAGCCAAGAGAAAAGAAATAACACCAAGCCCACAAATTTCCAAACTCCACAAAGCAGAGGACAAAGCCACCGA
This sequence comes from Cupressus sempervirens, assembly GCA_028749045.1. Lineage (NCBI taxonomy): Eukaryota > Viridiplantae > Streptophyta > Pinopsida > Cupressales > Cupressaceae > Cupressus > Cupressus sempervirens. Next base: position 51,842,094 of record CM053786.1, read on the forward strand.
CGAAGCACTTCAAGAGGCCTGGTTAGAGCGCACCATCAAATTTAGCCAACATCCAGGAGTTAATCCTGCTTATGCCTTACCAACTAGGCATGATTTCTATGATTAGACACCCTTGTTTCTCCACATCTTCTTGGATAAGCTTCACTTTAGAGTCATCTTTGTAGAAAAGCCAGCCATCTTAGGTTATCCCCTTAAGCATTATTAGCTCATCCATATCATTTAGAATCATACCATCTAGCCAGTAATCGAAATTTTGCATATCTAAGCTTTCAAAATTGTTGTCACCTTGCTAAAAGTTTGCCATTCCTAAAATCTTCCAAATCCACCAATCTCACCAAGGTTATCCCTTTGACATAGCTTTGTCTAGGGTAATCTAGCTTTGCCACTTGTTATCCCTCATCACCTTGAGCTAAAGGTTGGGATTCACAAGTGGTCAATCTCATGTTCTTCCTAAAGGATCATCAGTCTATCCTTAAGTTGACACAATCACCACCAAGCTTGCACATAGGAAAGCAGACCTTTTGTGCTTTGACAACATATCTTTGAAGTTAGAATCCCCAACCCAATCCTCCTTAGATTTTGTCATATAGCTTTGCCTCAACCTAGGAAATCATTTGCATAGAAAAGCCTTCCCCCTTTTTGCATCCATCAGCATTATTGCATCTCATCCCTAGGAGCATTTTTCATGCCACCCGTCACTCGCTTAGCCAAGAAGAAAGAAACAATGGAGCCCTATCATTTAGATCGAACAGCCTCACCCCCCTTGAGCACTCAGCCATCCTTCAGCCCAGAGCCAGCTATGCCATCACCTACTGACATTGAAGCTTTCATGAACCAACCAGGATATGCAGTATTGGTAAACGCCATTATAGACAAAAACAAAGAGACAATCATGGCTAATTTTTGAAGGGACAATGTAGGAACCTTTGACTTTGGAAGACCCCCTCCATTATCAGATCCATCTCACCCATTGTTTGGGCAGCTGCCACCACCCATAGGCTCTTATGATCCAAATTATCCTCAATTCATTCCAAAAGAAGAGCCTCCAGCCAATCCATATGACCCAACAGACCCAAACATACCATCATCCACCCAAGTTGAAATATCCATGCCACAAGCCAACCCAGCCACCACCACTCCATCCTTGGTTCATACCTCTCCGCTCCAAACCCACTTTACCCAAAACACCTCACCGTTCACCCCCTTCACTATTGCTGCTGCTCCCCAACCTAGCCTTCCCAATCTACCCATCTCCCAAATCAGTGCTAGCATCTTTGGCCAACCTCAGCAATATACAACAGGGATGCCACCCATGGGGCCAAGTAATCAACCTTTCATCGCCCCCAGCTTGTTCACCACAGCCCAAAGCACAATCCCATTATTTCCATTAGGTCTCGGGAGCTCAATACCACCAGCCACAAATCCACAAGCTACTACCTTCACTCCATAAAGCTATCAAAACCCACAAGCTACTGCCAATCTTCTACCAAGCTCCCAACTGACCCCAGCTCCCACCACCACTCTACCAAGCTTCCAAATCCAGCCACAAAGCTATCAAACCCCATCAGTTCCATTCCCAAGCTTTCAATTCCCACCACCTCCACCACCAACTAATCCATTACCTCCAATTACCAACTACTTTTCAATGCCACTTCTAGGAGGTAATCCACCACCCCAGCCGACCACCAATTATTTGCAGATGCCATCCCAAATGGGGGCACAACCCACATATATTGGTCAAACCCCACAAGCCCTCCGATCCTTTCCCCAAGCCTCACAACCATCTTATACCTTACCTCCACAAAGCAATCCATTTACCCCACAGCCAGCTTATGTTCCTCAATCCCAACCTCAAATCCCATATCAACAGCAAGCCTCGCAGCACATGCAGCAATATGCGCCACCTCCCCCTCAACAACCCGTCATCCACCTTGCAGCTGCCCAAACAATGTACAATCCCTATCAGCAAATCCCTCATAACCATCCATATTCAATGGCCCCATCCATCACATACCTACCTCAAGGCACTCCTACATTGGGGGCACCCCAACCATCACCTATCAATTCAGAGTGGGAGCAAATGAAGACAGCTCTGAAAGCCATCCAAGAAGGGAATGATCCAAAGACATTCAAGTTTGAGAATGTGTGTCCTTACCCATTTGATAGAGCCATTACCACGACACCATTTTCCAAACACTTTGAGGTACCTAAATTTGACAAATTCAGAGGAAAAGGAGACCCTGTCACAAATATCAAAGAATTTTACATGCATTGCCAGGAGGTGGCATACAATGATGTCTTCCTCTTGCGCCTTTTTCCCAAAAGCTTGGCTGGACCAGCTCTTGAATGGTTTTATAGAATCCCCTATGGCACAATTAAAAACTTTTCTGAATTATCTGAGGCATTTGTAGCCCAATATGCCCATCTTGTTGAAACAGAGCTATCAATAGGGATCTTGTCCACACCAAGCAAAAAGGTGGAGAAAGCCTTGCTGAATACCTGCAAAGATGGCAAACCCTTACCACCCGCATATCCTGCACCTTGCCAGAACGCCATGTGGTGAAAATGTTTATTGATAATGCACATCCCAGCTTGGCTCACCATATGACCATGAACTGTTTGCAGACCTATAAGGATATCAAAGAGAAAGGAATGATCCTTAAGCAAGGACTCATCAAAGATGGTGTGGTAAAGATTTACAAAGAGGCCAACCAAAATCAATCACATTCCAATGACAAGTCTAGGTATTGGAACAAAAACAAGCATGTTGCAACAGATGGGGTTACTGACACCAGACATGTGAATATCGTTGGTTCTTCTCAAAACCAGTCTAACCCACAATATCAAACAAACAACCAACAAGCTACCAATTACCAACAATGAAATAACCAAAGCTATCAAAACCACAATACAAGACCCAACTTTCAAGGGTCTAACAATCAAGCTAATGCCATCAATGTAGCTGCAGGGCAAAAGCCCAGATTCCAACCTGCACCTAGAAACTATACACCCCTTGGTGAGCCATTGGATGTTATTTTTGAGAAATTGGCTAAGGAAAACCTCATCAAATTTCCTCCTACCCAGAAAATTGATCCAAGCCAATCCAAAGCTGCATGGTACAAGGACAATGAGTATTGCAAGTTCCATAGGGTAAATGGTCACACCACCCTCAGATGCATGAAATTGAAAGACTATGTGCAAGACCTCATTGATCAGAAGGAAATCACTATTGGTGCCCAAACCTCTCCCAATGCAAGCTTACAGATTTATCAAAATGATTTTCCTCCACACAACAACCAAAATCCTGGAAAAGCACCTATCCAAAACAACACCAACAATCATCAACCAAACCAACAGCATGGGAAGAAAAATTACCACACTTCATCCTATATAGACTATGGTAGCCTTATAGGTTGTATATCTGAGAAAGAGCCTTCTGTCAATGTTATCAATATTCGAGGACCAGACAATGAGTGTGCGATCACCACTCGAAGAGCGCGATTTAACATTGCAGGCCCACCAGTTTTGTCAGCACCATCAGCTCCATCAAAAAGCCGGTACAATATCTTGGAACACCTTGGGAACATGCCAGCCCAAATATCCATTTTAGACCTTCTCCGCACTAGTCCTGTGTACAAAGACATCCTTGACAGTGCTCTCATAGAATCCCGTGTCCCTTCTGATATCAATGCTACTGATTTTCGTAATCTTGTTGGACACCTTTCATCCTCATGTGCCCTATCTTTCAAACCCACCGACATACCCACGGTTGAGCCAGATCACACCCTTCCGCTTCGCGTAGCCATCTTGGTATCCAATTTTGCCGTGAAAAGAGTAATGATAGATAATGGATCAGCCTTGAACATTTGCACCCTAAAATTCATAAAACAAGCTGGGTATACTGAGGCAGATATGATCAGTGAGGTTATCACCATCAAAGCTTATGACAACTTGGAAAGGACCACAGAAGGGACTATTTTGCTACCAATCAAGGTTGGGCCAGTCATTCAAGAGATAGTTTTCCATGTTGTTGATCTAAACCTACCATTTAACATCCTCCTCAGTTGCCCATGGATTCATGCTATGAAGGCCATTCCATCCACCTACCATCAGTGCATCAAATTTCTGCATCAAGGCACTAAGTTAACCATCCATGCCGATCCAGAACCCTTTGCTTACTGCAATGCGGTTGAAGCTTCATATACAAACCATTGCCCTGGAATAGACATCGGCACAGCCATCGCCAGCTCATCCCACACTTGTAATGACGCAGAAACCATCCTTGCCTCCACCCTATCTACTGTAAAGATCAACAACAAAGGATGTGGAGAATATAGTCTATCAGATGCATTTGCTATCGGAGCAATCCCACTTGATCCACATACCCATGGACGGCCAACATATCACAAAGCTAAGGAGATTCCACCTCCTCGATACAAGCAGTTTGGCCCAACCACCTTTGTGTCCTCAAAAACCCCTCTTCATGAGGAGCTCACTCCAGATATCAACAATTGGCTACATAAGGATGCACCTCCAAGAAATCAAGCATGTCTTGATCTCTTCAACCAGAAGTATCCCCAACAACATAAGCTTGTCACTAAAAAATGGAACTATCAAGGAGGTGGACTAGGACTAGAAGAAAGGGGCATGCAATGTCCCATCGAAGCACATGATTGGGAAATAAAGTCAGGTCTTGGCTTTGGCATACCCACAACTGGGGGAATCAACGAGAAAGGTCACACTTTTTCGAACATCCACCGCAACCTTGTCAAAATCGAAGACATTCCTGAGGAAGTTGAAAAGAGAGCCTACGACGATATCCCAAACTAAATCTTCCTAGGAGACTCTGTTCTCCGAGAACTATCCATCCATCTCATTGACCTACCACTTTCTCATCCACAACTCATAGATTGGGACCAACCAAGTGTCATACATATTGATGAGTTCGCATCAGAGGAAGCACTTCAAAGATTCATGGGAGCTGAAACTCCTCATAAGAAGACAAAGCCAGATTCTGCCTACATCTACAAGCTAGATCCCAAGGGGTATTTTGGAGAAAATCCCCAACCTAGTTTCGATACACCCAAAATTGGAACTAAGGTAAATCTGGGACTAGCTAAGGCAGCGAAGAGAACCCCTCAGCAAGAAAATCTAGAGCCACAAGAAGAACATGAGGATTTAGTATTGCCTCCTCAAGATAATCGACCAGAGGTGTCTTCTATTCTAATAGAGGATACTAGAGAAGTCAACATTGGTTCTTCAGAGATCCCTATAATTGTTCACATTGCTGCATCCCTATCACAAGACCAAGCTGACCTCCTCTTTGAGGTTTTACGAGAGAACATTGGCTGATTTGCATGGTCATATCAGGACATGCCAGGACTCGATCCAAAGCTTGTAGTTCATCATCTTGCAGTCGATCCAAAGATGAAGCCCGTCAGACAAAAGCTTAGGAAAATGCACCCCAAGGTGGCATTACTAGTCAAAGCTGAACTAGAAAGAATGTTAGCTGCTAAGGTTATCCGACCTATCGACTACTCAGAATGGATCTCCAACATGGTCCCTGTCACTAAGCCTTCCAGTGACATCAGAATCTGTACTGATTTTAGAGATCTTAACAAAGCTTGTCCAAAGGATGATTTTCCCTTGCCCAACATAGATATGATTGTAGATCTTACAGCTGGACATGAAATCCTGTCCCTTATGGATGGATTTTCTGGGTATAATCAGATCAAGATTGCAGAAGAGGATCAGCATAAGACATCATTCACTACCCCCTGGGGAACCTTTTGCTACACCATGATGCCTTTTGGCCTAAAGAATGCTGGGGCTACCTATCAAAGAGCTATGACAGCCATTTTCCATGATCTTATCCATAGCATTTTGGAAGATTATGTGGACGATATCCTGGTCAAATCTCACACCTTCATGGATCATCTTACTAACCTGGAAAAAGTCTTTGACAGGTTGGCCCAATATTATCTCATGCTAAATCCCAAGAAGTGTGTCTTTGGGGTCACATCTGGCAAGCTTCTAGGCTTCATAGTTTCTAAACGGGGTATAGAGATCGACCCCAAAAAGGTCAAGGCTATCTTAGACATGCCTCCTCCCCAGACACTGCGACAACTTCGCTCTCTTCAGGGAAAACTTCAATCTGTCCGGCGCTTCATCTCCCAACTTGCAGATAAGTGTACACCATTTTCACACTTGCTAAAGAAGAATGAGAACTTCAAGTGGGATCTTTTATGTCAGTGCAGCTTTGATCAGCTCAAGCAGTATCTCACCAATCCCCCTATCTTGGTTTCACCAGTTCCTGGTCGTCCCTTGATCTTGTATATATCAGCAACACCTACTGCTCTAGGGGCACTTCTAGCACAACATGATGATTATAGCAAAGAGAGAGCCATCTACTATATCAGTAGAACCCTAGTTGGTTATGAACTCAATTACACTCCTATGGAAAAAGCTTGTTTGGCAGTTGTTTTCTCAACTCAAAAGCTTCGCCACTACATGCTAAGTCATACCATCCAACTAGTCTCCAAGATTGACCCTCTCAAGTATATGCTCTCCAGAACAGCACTTACAGGCCGTTTGGCCAAATGGGTTATGTTACTAAGCGAGTTTGACATCCAGTATGTGGACAGAAAGGCAATCAAAGGGCAAGCTATAGTAGATCACCTAGCTGATGCACCTCTAGTAGATGCATATCCTTTGCTCACAGAATTTCCAGATGAGCATATCTGCCTAATTGAAGAACAACCCCAATGGAAGCTTTATTTTGATGGCTCATACACCTCTCATGGATCAGGGGCAGGAATATTATTAGTTACACCTCAAGGAGATTACATTCCAAAAGCCTTCAAGCTACAATTCCCTAGCACCAACAATATAGCAGAATATGAAGCTCTTGTAGCAGGATTAAAGATAGCTACAAAATGGAATATCACTGAGTTACAAGTCTTTGGTGATTCCCAACTCATTATCAAACAAGTCTTAAATGAATATCAAACCAAAGATGAAAAGCTATTACCCTACAAAGAGCTAGTTGATCAGCTGACCCAACATTTAACAAAGCTTCAGTTTACACAAGTGCCTCGAATGCAAAACAAGGCAGCAGATGCCATGGCCACTATTGGCTCACTCTTGGAAATTCCCCAAGAAGCTACGCAGTATGAGTTTTTAGTTGAGCAGCTCCTCACACCTGCCTATGCGAATGAGGATTCAAACCGTGTTTGTATCTTGGTTGGTCCCCAATCCCCTTGGTACCATGAAATTCACGCTTACCTTAACAATGGTATCATATCCCCTCACCTCACACGTACCCAACGCCAAAACCTCATCCAAAAATCATCCCGCTATGTTATCATAGCCAATACCCTATATTGTCGGGGTTATCAGGATACTCTCTCTCGATGTTTAGATGAAAATGAGGCCGCGATGGCATTAAAAGAAGTACATTCCAAACTTTGCGGTGCCCACACGAGTGGTATTGTCCTAGCACGACAAATCCTTAGAGCAGGCTACTATTGGCCTACCATTGAAGAAGACTCTTGTGACTTTGTCAAAAAGTGTCTCCCATGTCAGCAGCATGCAAATCTTGTGCACGCTCCAGCACAGGATCTACAGCCTATTGCACCACCTTGGCCTTTCGCTTGTTGGGGCCTTGATCTAGTTGGAACTATCACCCCTCTCTCATCTGATGGACATAAATGGATAATAACAGCTACAGACTATTTCACTAAGTGGGTGGAAGCAGTCCCCCTAGTCTCAGCTACAGGAGTTCAAGTCTCCAAGTTCATCTTGTACCACATTGTTTGCCGCTTCGACATCCCATCCACCATCTTCACTGACCATGGAGGTAACTTTGAAAATCTCAACATGGAAGAATTATGCACTTCCCTCCGCATCCATCACTGATTTTCTAGCCCATATTTTCCATAAGGTAACAGCCAGGCAGAGGCAACTAATAAAACCCTCCTCAAAATCCTAAAGAAAGTTGTCAATGATTCCGGCCGTGATTGGCACCTTCAAATAAATCTGGCTCTATGGGCCTATCGAACTTCCTTCCGTACATCCACAGGCACAACTCCATACTCCCTAGTCTATGGTGCCGAAGTGGTATTACCTATAGAAGTTGAACTTCCCTCACTATGCATATCTTTGTGAGGGAAAATCTCAGATGAAGAATACAGAGTAGCTCGACTCACCCAGCTAGATCTCTTAGACAAGAAGAGACAACAAGCCTATGACCATCTCACAGTCTATCAAACTTGTCTCAAAAGGAATTTCAACAAGAAGGTGCTCCCACGACACTTTCAGCCAGGTGACATGGTCCTCAAAGAAAATATGAAAGTCCAAGTAGATCGAGAAAAGAAAGGCAAGTTTGAACCTACATGGCTTGGTCCCTATGTGGTTACTGCCTCCTTTGGCTCCGGAGCCTATCAATTATCTACACCAGAAGGAGAACTCTTGAATGATCCCACTAACATCATTCATCTCAAGAAGTTCTATGCTTGAAGATCCTTGGTATACCCAGCTTTTGAAAAAATATAAAAAAAAATAGTAAAGAGAAATAAGCGTCCAATGGTGAAAACTTGGCAATTCAAGTGCCTTGGATAGGTACCTTGGTGAAAACCTGGTAATTCAGGTGCCTTGTGTGCTAAAGACTAATCCATTATCTATCACTATCCTATCCCTCATCCATCCACCCACCATCCCATAAAACACCTGCTTGTTCCCTTGGTGTTCCAATCAAATATCCAAAATCTGATGGAGCTTGTCAATACCTCCTGTACAACTTGTAAATCTTGTACCAAAGCTTGTATTATACCTTATAAATCTTGTACCATACCTTGTATATATTCAAATCTTGTCCAAAGCTTGTACCATATTCCATCTTGTAAATGATCTTGTATCCTAGCTTGTATCCTATCACATGCACACACAGAATCCCATTTTCCTTAAACTTTTCACAAACCATCTACCTATCCACCTATCAACTATTATAGACACCCCATCCTTCACAAACAGTTCCATCTCACAAAAAACCAAAACATGAACAAACTTTTACATTTGTAACATATCTTGGTCTGTCAGCTTGTACATCCTCTTTAGCTTAGTATCATTGTATCTATCCAGCTTTCGTGTTAGTTCATCCTTGGTCAACATCTTGCACACATCGCACACCTTGGTTAGATATTCCAATGCATCCTTTAGCTAGATCTCCTGTCACCAAAGTGTTATCCTTCTTAGTTCATCTTGCCAGACGCATCACTCATCCCGATCCATCAGCTTAGGTGCTCTCCGATAGGTCCTTGCAGGATATAGCTTTCCTCATGTCTAATCTTGGTCCGTTAGTACCTCGTCCTACCCATCTCGTTGGCAAACAATTCTTTTTTGGATTTTCACTTTCTTTTGATTTGGGATCTTCCCTTTTGGGTCTTGAAATATCTTTTCCAAGCAATCTCCTTGTTCCCTCCTCAAGGTTGCCATGATCTTCCATATCATGGTATGTTGCGAATGGGGCAATTAGAGCGTAAGGTCTTGATCAAGTCTTTTGCTTGTTTTCTTTTTCTGCTTGTGGGTTACCTAGTGTCGTTTCCACGCTGCTTCCTCTGGGATTCATGTGTGATATTGGGGCAATCCTTGTGTGTTTGTTTTGAGTCAGTTCATCAGTCCTCTGGACGGTTGGTAAAAAGGCCTTGATGTTCTTGGTAACCCTGGCAATTAACCAACAGTCTTATAGAAAATCTAGTGCTCAACTACATGGTGGTACTTCTCTTTGAAGTATCCCCCCGCTCAAAAAGCTTCAATGGATTACCTTCATCTCCATTATCCCCCATCCATATCCTACATCTGTCGCTCCTACCCCAGCTTATGCATTAGTATCTCTTTGAATCACTCCTCACGCTTAGCTTTAGGGATCCACAATCCTAGTCTTAGGGATCCACCAATCAAATCAATCCACGAAGCCTCATCTTTTGAGATCCACAATCCTAGTCCTAGGGATCTTCGAAACCCATCTTCCGCCAATCTGACTCTTTGAAATCCTGTTGCATCAGCTTTATCATTCTATCATCCATCTCCCTATCATGGATTCCTTTTATAGCGCTCCGCTCCTCCATCTCCCCCCCCCAATCCTGGAAAGTCTCAATCTTGCTTTACTTTTGTGCCTCTGATTTCCCTTTATCATTCTCCCGTAGTGAGAGTTTGAGCTAATTCAACCCCTTCTCTTTGCCAACCTGTGTCTTAGCTCATCTCAATTTCTTGTACTTTTCAAGAAGTCGTCAAGCCTCATTTCTCTCCCCGCCGCCTTCTTGAGGGGGCATCATCTAAGTCTAGTCTCTCCTCTTCTTATCTGAGACTGGGGCAACCTCGTTGCTAAAACATCTTCCTCGTGTCATCTTCATTCAAACTTCTTTGAAATAGTGTTGTCTCAACACTATGTCAAAGAGGGGCAAAATGTAGACACCTAAATTTGATTACACTATTTTAGTAATCCTATTTAGTTATCTAAAAAGGGCATTATTAATTAAATTTCTATTTAATTAATCCTTTGTCATCCCCTAGTTTATTAATTTAATTAATCATCTATAGTCCTAATTGATAAATCAAATAATCTATTATTTATCAATTAAATCCTATTCTTCTATCTAATTCCAAAAATCCCCATTTATTAAATAAATCTATTTGATAAATGAAATCCTCAAATTCAAAAACCCCTAACCTATCTCTAATCCTCCATTTAGCCTAATCCACCCCATCCACCCATACTAACCAAGCTTAGCCACTAACTCACCCACCCTCATTAATGCCATCCACTTGCACATATCTAACATCCCTAATCTAATCCTAAACCCAAGCCTAATCCACCCCCTAATGTTGTCACATTCCTTAAACAAGTTTAAGACTTTCCTAATCCAAACCAAAGTCTCCCCTCAAAAAAACCCAACCACTAAGTCATGAGTGCTCTTACAAAACATAAAGACTCTTACAAGCCCACTCATGACTCTTACACCCATCTTCCACACTCATTCCTCTTACATCCCTCTTACATACTCAACCCCACTCATCATGCCCTTAACCAACCCTTAACCCTACCCTCTCACACTCATCCTCCTTGTGACAAGTGTCACCTTCCCATTGGTGCTAAACAAGCACAATCCATGTGCTCCCCTTTGAGTGCATCTTAGCCCTCCTTAAGCCTTCATCCATCCTTGCATCTAAGCCCTCCATCCCTCTACCCCTTAGCCTATAAATTGAATCCCATCCCAAGCCATTTCATCAACAATATTTGAGCTAAAGTTACCATGCTATTTTGAGAACCAAAGCCATCAACCATACCCTTATAATGCCAAATTGAGAGCTCACAAAGCTACCAATTTGCCATTACCCATCTCCATTGAAGCAGCTTTTGAGCATCTTGAGCATACATCCACAGCAAAAGGACACATCTACAGAATCAAGAAAGCATGGAGTGCTTTTTCTTGTGAGGTTTGCACTTCTTGTTTTCTTCCTTTGTCTAAGCATATATGTGAATTTAGTTTTTGGTTAGTGAATGTTTACTTTATTTGTTAATGTTCTTTGCATACTGATTCTGGTTCTACAGTAAAAAGAAGATCTCTCTCTCTCTCTCTCTCTCTCTCTCTCTCTCTCTCTCTCTCTCTCTCTCTCTCTCTCTCTCTCTCTTATGTATATTTGTGTGAGGAGTGGTATTTTGAGGAAGTAATGAAAATTTAGCTATTACCATATGTTTTTGAGTTGAAAGAGTTAATGTCATACATTAGATGTATTGAAATGGAAGATAGTTGTGGTTGAATGTAAGGTAGTCTTATTTCAAAGGATAGCCAATGTTTTGATAATTATGTATTGAATAGGAATTATTAGCATCATGATCAATTGAATGAAAAAGTAACACATGAGAATGTATTTCAATTGGAATGATCATGTAAAGAAAATTCCCTTAAGCATGAGATTATCAATAAATGTCATTCAAGCTCCATTATTCATAGAAGATAATAATTTATTAATTCCATGCTTGATCATGCTTCAATTCATTTCATGTTTTAAATAATTATTCAAGTGATTCCTAAATGCATCTTAATCCATGTATTTATATGGACATAGGAAAGGGGGATCATATTACTACCAATCCAATATGCTAAACATCATAGTTGAAATAAGAAGAAGGATCATATTTCCTACATAAGAAAATAGGCTTGTACATGCATATTAAGTTCTCTGGAAAATGCATAGGGAGTGAGAAATAATTCCCCTCCCCAATTATAGAGCAATAAAATAATATTCAAGTATATTCCCTGTGACTTCCCTAATTATATATATATACCCATTCCCTAAGGAAACTAACCCTTCCCTAAGCTCCCTACACTTGTATTTTATTTACTAATTCTTATTAAACTATTCCCTCTAACCCCTTGTGTTTGGGGGGTCCCATCATGCCTTGACCCATGCACCAAACACATGACTATAAAATTTAGTGCTAAAGGTACATTGAAGTGGGTGCTTATCTTGTAAGAAATTAAGGGAGAACTTTCAAGCAAAAGACCAAGTAAAGAATTTTGTCTGACAAGGAATTGGGGAGGAAAGGTGGTCCCCACCTCTTCCATCCATCTTCACATGACCTCCCACCTTGCATTCTTTTTTTAGACACTAACATGTCTAACCATGGGTTAGGCCATGTTCTTAAATGCCTCCCCCATATGTGACATCATAAGCCACCAACCTAGGGAGAGGACAATGGGTCGACTTGGAGAGAAGGGACAAGTAAAAGAAGAAAAAGAGTAAGTTGACTTGGGTTAGGACAGGGCCATGATCCATTAGGAGTGTAGGGAGGAGACATGTGAGATCAAGTTAAGAAATTAGTGGAAGTCCAAGGTTATTAGTGGTTAGAGAATCATAGTGAAACAAATGCAATGAGGGGCCATGTAGAAGTGGATGTGGAGAGGAAAGGGGATAGTGTAATTAGGATGGGCTAGGGTAGCAATCAACTAGTGAGTAGTTAAATTTCTAATATTATTAATAATATGTAGTTTCATGAATTAAGAAGGTATGAAGTTCCTATCCCTAGGTCGCATTTTTGTTATCATTGTTGAACTCTTTTGGGGCTAGTTTTATGTTGATGGTTAGCAACATTGTTTTGAGACTATCAAATATTGTGCTATGGATTCAGTTGATATGTGATGAGATTACTTAGACTCTACATTTCATGTATGCATGATGAATATTACATTATTTTCAGTTATTGATTAGTTAGATGGTTTATTATCACATGTGTTTTCTTATGAATACTTGCCCCATACTTGCATACATATGGTGTGTGTGTTTGTTCTTGGATGGCATTTCTGATGTGGTTAGGGAAGGGAGTCGTAGTCACCTACTAGTCAGGATCTACACGATACGCCACTTGATGCCATTGCCTATTTAGCTTAGCATATATATATATATATATGTACATGCATGGTTTTTATGTAGGTTGCAGGTATCGGGTATCGACTTCCCTAAATTGTTAGGATGAGCATACCCTATTGCATTATCTCAATGGTAAGAGAGGGGAGATAAATTCTCAAGTCCAAATCCCAACCCTTTAAGCCATTTGTCCTAATTGGAAATTAGGACAAGTGTTAGAATTCTTTAGAATAACTGAGAGGGGGGTGAATCAGTTATTCAAGGTCCAAATGCCTTATTAATACCTTTTTACTACTTTTAATGAATCCATACCCTTTTCATCTGTTCAAACTTAAATCAATCATATAAGCAAGTTACAGTAAATCAACATGCAAAGATAAAACACTCAAGATCAAAACATGACACAATGACTTATGTGGAAACCCAATTTGGGAAAAACCACCAGTAACATGCTACTTGATTCTCACTCTTCTGAAGTGATGCCCTATTAAAAGCCTGCCCTATTAAAAGCTTACAACACACTGTTAAATGTGACCTTGTTAGAGGATTTCACCAAACTGTTAGGAATGGGCCTGGTTAAAGGTCCTTAAAACATTCACTTGGAATGTCACCCTATTAAAGGATTTTTCTAATGGCTGTTAAACCAACCTAAGTCCATAGGATTTAGACTTACAGTTACAATTGCTAGAAAGTAACAATAATGGTCTTTCGACCTAATATAACTTACAACATACTTTGTAGATTTCAGATCACACTTTCAGTTCAATCCTTATGCTTGGCTTTAATCTCTTTAGCTCTGACTACTTGTCTTCCTCTCAAGCTTTGTCTCCTTGAGTCTTCTCACTCATTCTGCCAATGCAATCATCTTTGTGGTCATCTATACAAATAGAATTTCTGCGCTATTTTCTCCTAGGCACATTCTTCAGCATTTCATGCTTTTATGCTTGACCATTGTCTCCTTTTCTTCTATCCCCTCTCGCTCATTTTTTTTTCTCTTATTAACTTATGTCTTCTTATATAGAAGTCTGATTTGCCTTTACCACTCAATTCTCCCTCTTCAATTTTTAGGGTTTCAAAATTGATTAGGTAGGATACAATGTATCTACCCCATATCTTGTTTTCTTCTTGAAACTTTGCCAGTTGTATCTTAAAAATGTTCTACATGGTGTTCTGTGCCACCAACTCATCATTCTTATCTTCCTTTTAATTCACAGATTTCTAGATAACAACCTTGTCGGCTTAGATCTGGTGAATCTTCGATTTCCTAAATAATGCAACAACTCAGCATTATTGAGTTATTGGTGCTCGACACCTCTGCGTTACTCGACACCTATACCAGCTCGGCACTTGAACTTGCTCGGCACTTGAAATTACTCGGCACTTGAACTTACTCGGCACTTGAACTTACTCGACACTTGATTCTACTTGGCACCACTCGGCATCTAAAGTTTATTCGGCATTAACTAGAACTTGCTTGGCTCTTTCTCTCTAATGAACTTAGTTTGAGCTTTTAAAAAGACTTAGTTAAAACCTTAAATCTTTGATATGTTTTAGTGTGCCCATTCTTTGTAGTATGTCATCAAATACATTCTTTCATCAATGGCTTAGCTGATCCTTGTACTTCATTCCAACATCATAACTTCATCCTTTCTCTAGGTATTTTAGTTACATCTTATTAATTGCCTCCACCTTGACAATCAACTAATTGATAGTATTTGGATCACTAAAGCAATTGTCATCCCTGCAAGTAGCAAGTTTAACATCAATGACAAAACAATGATTGAGGACATTCTTTACTAGTTCCATATTTTATTCCAACAATCTCCCTCAACTTTTCTTATAATTATTTCAATCATTTCCAACAATCTCCCTCTTTGGCATTGATGGCAAACCAAACTGATCAAGTAATCAATTCAGTTACCACCAAGATTGTATACGTTGTCTTGCTGTATTTCACTACTAATCTCATATATCTCCCTCTTTCATATATATCTCCCTCTTTCTTTGCATTGATCAGTTTCCCTGTATATTTCTCCCTCTTTGACATAAATGCCAAAGATGTAGCATTTTTATCATGCAAAATATAAGCTTTGGCTTCTTGTTGTTTTTCTCCCTCTGTCACCATACTTGTGACTGATTTGGAGTTTCTGTGCCTGCTGTCATCCTTTGCATCAACCTATTAATATTTTAATGATTTATTCTTGTTGATGCAAGGCAGCTTCCTTGTTTCCTTAAACTGCTTGGGTTAGGGGTATGACCCCTAATTTGCCTCTAAGATATTCATAGGCATCCTTGGGCAATGGTTTGGTGAAGATATCTGCAGTTTGTTCCTTTGTGTGAATGTATTCCAACGTCACTTGTTTGTCTTCTACCAATTCTCTGACATAATGATACTTGATTGCAATATGCTTGGCTTTTGCACGCATCACTGGATTTTTGGATATGTTTATAACACTTGTATTATCACAATACAATATCAACAGTTTTGTTACTTCTTCTTTCATTCCATTCAATATATGTGTGAGCCATACAATGTTTGTACAATTGACTGTAGCTGCCACATATTCTGATTCTGCAGTGGATTGAGATATACATGTTTATTTCTTGCTAGTCTAGGTAACCAACCTTTTGCCTAGAAATAGTGCACCTCCACTTGTGCTTTTTCTGTCATCAATGTTTCCTCCCCAGTCTGCTTCTGTATATGCATTGAGTTCAAATTTTCCATTCTTTTTGTAGTATAGACCAAAATCATTAGTCCCTTTGAGATATCTCATTATTCTTTTTACTGCTATGAGATGATTTTCTTTAGGATTAGCAAAAAACCTAGCCACTATTCCAACTACTAATGCTATGTCTGGTCTACTATGCACAACATATTGTAGTTTTCCAATCATGGATCTATACATTGTTTGATTGACTTCAGTTGACTCATCATTTTTGGACAACTTATTTCTTATGGCCATTGGTGTGCTTACTGGTTTGGATTCCTCCAATCCAAATGTTTTAAGAATTTCTTTGATATACTTTGATTATGTAATAAATATTCCATGTTTAAGTTGGTGTACTTGCAATCCAACAAAAAATTTGATTTCTCCAAACATAGACATTTCAAATTCATGTTTCATTCTGTCAGCAAGTCTTTGCAAAGTACTTCCTTACCACCAAATACTATGTCATCCACAAAAATTTTAGATACAATAATGTCTTTACCTTCTTCAGCTTTGATGTACATGTTGTTATTATCAGTTCTTTCAAATCCAATTTGTACTAGATACTTGTGAAGTCTCTCATACCATGCTCTAGGTGCTTGTTTCAAACCATAGAGTGCTTTATGTAGTTTACACACCATATCCCTGTTGTTCTCATCAACAAATCCTTCTGGTTGTTCAGTGTAGACTTCTTCTTCTAGTATACCATTTAATAAGGTAGATTTTACATCCATCTGATAGACTTTGAAATCTTTGTAGGTAGCATATGCAAGTAAAGTTCTTACTCCTTCCATTCTAGCAACAGGAGCGAATGTTTCTCCATAATCTATTCCTTCTTCTTGAGCATAACCCTTGCATACCAATCTGGCTTTATTTTTGGTAACCTCACCATTCTCATCTAGTTTGTTTCTAAATACCCATTTGGTACCAATCACATTCTTGTCAGTTGGTCTAGGAACCAAACTCCAGGTTTTGTTTTTCCTTATTTGATTAATTTCTTCTTCCATAGCTTTATACCAGTCATCATCCTATAATGCACCATATACTGTCTCGGGTTCAGATTTGCTGATCAGACATGATTCATGTCTTAGTCTATTCCTTGTCATTGGTCTTGCATCTTTGTCACCAATTATCTGTTTAGTAGGGTGATGTCTTTTTACATATTTGGATAATCTTGGCTCTATTCTTGTTTCCAAGTTTGATCTTTCGGATTCAGGATCACTATGCACTTCATTGTTAGGTTGTTCTTTATTATGTGTACTGTCTTTAGAATTAGATTGTGCATTTTCTTCATTTTGTAACTCGGCTTCTGAATGCAACTCGACATTCACTGGTTGTGAATCGGCTGAAACTGACACTTGTTGTTGATTTTCAATTTGATTGTCATCATCCTCATCAACAGTCATTCCTTCATAAGAATATACAAGGTTCTGTATTCTTCTATTTTCTTTGGTTCTTTAGCTTGGACTTTTGTGTGCTCATTAAAATTTACATTTGCACTTTCCACGATTTTGTTAGTGTTAACACTCAAACACTTATATGCCTTACTTCTAGTGGAGTAACCAAGAAATATACCTTCATCACTTTTTGCATCAAATTTTCCATTTCTAGTATCCTTCAGGATAAAACATTTGTAACCAAACACTTTGAAATGTTTTACATTGGGTGAGTAACCATACCATAATTCAAAAGGTGTTGTATTTGTACCTTTCTTGACTTGTACTCGGTTCAGTGTATGAACAGCTACACTCACAGCTTCTCTCCAGTATTTTAGAGCAACATTCTTTTCCATCATTAATGTTTTGGCACAGTCAATCATAGATCTATTTCTTCTCTTAGCAACTCCATTCTGTGGGGGAGTTCTAGGAGTTGACGTTTGTCTTTTGATTCCATTGTCATTATAGAATATCTCAAATTCTTTTGATATAAATTCACCACCTCTATCTGATCTTAGGCATTTTAGGCTTTTTCTAGTTTCCTTTTCAACTCTGGCCACATACCATCTAAACATTTGAAAGGCATCAGATTTTTATTTTAAGAACATAACAGTCATCATCCTGGAATAGTCATCAACAAATAACATTATGTATTTATCTCCTCTATAGCTTTGTATTTCCATTGGGCCACATAAGTCAGTGTGAACTAACTCAAGTATCTCTTTAGATGTATAGTTCTTGCTTTTGAAACTTGATTTTGTCATCTTTCCTAGCTGACATTGTTTGCACATGATATTATCAGGCTTTTTCAGTTTTGGTAGACCTCTGACTTTCTTCATTTTACTGATGTTGACTAGATTATCAAAATTGACATGACATAATCTTCTATTCCATAACCATTCATCATCAAATTTTGCAAATAGACAAGAAGCATCATCCATATCAAGGTAAAACAAGTTACTCTTTGTTTGATCTCCTTTTCCTATTAGTTTACCATCAGTATCATAGATTTTTGCAGTTTTGTTTCCAAATTCCACTTTGCAACCTATATTGACTAACTACGAGACACTCAGTAAATTGTAGTTTAATCCTTCAACAAAGTAAGCGTTATCACATGAAATCTGTTCTGTGAGCTTAATGGAGCCTTTTCCTTTGATTTGACATGGAGCATCATTACCAAATCTAACACTATTTCCATCATACTGAGTAAAGTTGACAAACTTACTTTTGTCTCCTGTCATGTGATGTGAGCATCCACTGTCTATGATCCATCTGTCATTCTTGTTTATACAAGTCACCAGTTATGTGGCTTCTTCTTCATCAGATTGGTCCTTCATGGCTACATAAACAACTTCATCATCATTGTCATTAGAATTTTCTTCAACAATATAACACTTCTTACCTTTTTCTTTGTAATCTCTTTTGTCATCATCTCTTCTGTTCTTGTATTTATTGCTTTCCTTGGAATCCTTTTTCTGTGGACATCTTGCAGCAATATGACCTACTTCATTGCAATTGAAACAGATGATAGGCATCTTACCTTTGAATTTTCCTTTGCCCCTGTGAAATCTTCTAGCGAGCAATGCTTCCAATTGTTCCACATCTTCCTCATCAGTGCTACTATCACTAGATACATGCTTCATTTTTCTTCCTTTCTTTGATTTTAGCTGTTCAACATCTTTCAGTGATAATTTTACCTTGAAATTAGATTCAACATTTTCAAGTTTGTAGTTGTCAAAGTTGGATAACTCAAATGCTGTGAGTCTACCTATTATACCTTCAAAGCTTAGATTATTTCCTGGTATGCATCTTAGTTCTTGTATTGTTGATACTCTAATAACATAGATAGGGAGCAGGGTTCTTAAGAACTTACTATTAATAGTATCCTCATCCAGTTGACCATTCAAGCATCTTATTGCACTTACCACTTCCTTTATTCTTGCACCATATTGAGCAGCATTCTCATTTTCCTCCATTTTCATGTCGTCAAACTTTCCTCTGAGACTTTCTCTTTTTGCTCTTTGTACATTCTGATCTCCTCCATAGATGTCTGATAGTGCTTTCCACATTTTGAATGTAGTGTCACATCCTTTGATATCATCAAATTCAGCATAGCTGAGTGCAGATGCAATTTCCAACATTGTCTGATTGTGTTCTTGTTTGTTTTTCATGTCTTCTACAATAGGAGCACCTGTTGGAACTACATGTTTAGTGACAATTGAATTTTGGGCATAATCTCCTATGGATCCAAGATGTAGCTTCAGAAAACTTTTCCATGCAACAAAATTGTCTTTGTTGAGCTTGGGAACTTCTCTTTTTGGCATTTTGATCTTTTCTGCTAGTAGTCCCTTTAAATTGAATCAACAGTCAGGCTGTGATACCAATTGTTAGAATTCTTTAGAATAACTGAGAGGGGGGTGAATCAGTTATTCAAGGTCCAAATGCCTTATTAATACCTTTTTACTACTTTTAATGAATCCATACCCTTTTCATCTATTCAAACTTAAATCAATCATATAAGAAAGTTATAGTAAATCAACATGCAAAGATAAAACACTCAAGATCAACACATGACACAATGATTTACGTGGAAACCCAATTTGGGAAAAACCACCAGTAACATGCTACTTGATTCTCACTCTTCTGAAGTGATGCCCTGTTAAAAGCCCGCCCTGTTAAAGGCTTACAACACACTGTTAAATGTGACCTTGTTAGAGGATTTCACCAAACTGTTAGGAATGGGCCTAGTTAAAGGTCTTTAAAACATTCACTTGGAATGTCACTCTGTTAAAGGATTTTTCTAATGGCTGTTAAACCAACCTAAGTCCATAGG
The DNA here is from genome assembly GCA_028749045.1 of Cupressus sempervirens. Taxonomy (NCBI): domain Eukaryota; kingdom Viridiplantae; phylum Streptophyta; class Pinopsida; order Cupressales; family Cupressaceae; genus Cupressus; species Cupressus sempervirens. The sequence continues at coordinate 51,862,496 of CM053786.1, forward strand.
ATTTAGACTTACAGTTACAATTGCTAGAAAGCAACAATAATGGTCTTTCGATCTGATATAACTTACAACATACTTTGCAGATTTTAGATCACACTTTCAGTTCAATCCTTATGCTTGGCTTTAATCTCTTTAGCTCTGACTACTTGTCTTCCTCTCAAGCTTTGTCTCCTTAAGTCTTCTCACTCATTCTACCAATGTAATCATCTTTGTGTCATCTATACAAATAGAATTTCTGCGCTATCTTCTCCTAGGCACATTCTTTAGCATTTCATGCTTTTATGCTTGACCACTATCTCCTTTTCTTCTATCCCCTCTCGCTCATTTTTTTTTCTCTTATTAACTTATGTCTTCTTATATAGAAGTCTGATTTGCCTTTACCACTCAATTCTCCCTCTTCAATTTTTAAGGTTTCAAAATTGATTAGGTAGGATACAATGTATCTACCCCATATCTTATTTTCTTCTTGAAACTTCGTCAGTTGTATCTTAAAAACATTCTACATGGTGTTCTATGCCACCAACTCATCATTCTTATCTTCCTTTTAATTCATAGATTTCTAGATAACAACCTTGTCGGTTTAGATCTGGTGAATCTTTGATTTCCTAAATAATGCAGCAACTTGGCATTATTGAGTTATTGGTGCTCGGTACCTCTGTGTTACTCAACACCTATACCAGCGCGGCACTTGAACTTGCTCGGGACTTGAACTTACTCGACACTTGAACTTACTCGGAACTTGAACTTACTCGGCACTTGATTCTACTTGGCACCACTCGGCATCTAAAGTTTACTCGGCATTAACTAGAACTTGCTCGACTCTTTCTCTCTAATGAACTTAGTTTGAGCTTTACAAAAGGCTTAGTTAAAACCTTAAATCTTTGATATGTTTTAGTGTGCCCATTCTTTGTAGTATGTCATCAAATACATTCTTTCATCAATGGCTTAGCTGATCCTTGTACTTCATTCCAACATCATAACTTCCTCCTTTCTCTAGGTATTTTAGTTACATCTTATTAATTGCCTCCACCTTGACAATCAACTAATTGATAGTATTTGGATCACTAAAGCAATTGTCATCCCTACAAGTAGCAAGTTTGACATCAATGACAAAACAATGATTGAGGACATTCTTTACTAGTTCCATATTTTATTCCAACAATCTCCCTCAACTTTTCTTATAATTATTTCAATCATTTCCAACAACAAGTATCTGAGTTGAGTATCCTCTGAATACATCGGATGACGTATTTCATGATATTAACCCTTTTGGTTTGATTTTGTATGTGTTTTGCTGTAATGAGTTTTTCGTATTTTATTGTATGAGTCTTTGGTGTATTTTCTATTAATTAAGCCTAATTAAAAGATTTACTTAATGGTTTAATTTAATGGAAAATTAATATGGTATTTTAATATTTATTTTATTTAATTAATTAAGAAATTAATTAAATAAAATAATTAAATATGAAGATAAAAGTTATAATTTTAAAGTTGAAAAGTGATAATATTTATTTAAGTTAATAAATATTTTATCAATTAAAGTTTCGAAAATGAATTTAAAAGTGGAAAAGATATTAAAATTATTAAAAGATTATAGGTTGCATGATGTGTGCATGTGATTAAAATATAAATATATTAAGTTAAAACAAGTGGAGTTATTAAAGTTAGTACATGAGATTAAAAAAATTAAAAAATTAAATTGGAAAGAGTAAAGTGAATATTAAATAAATTAATGTGCATTATTTTAATATTTAAGAGTTTGCAAATTCTCGGGAGTTGTCATGTAGACAACATAGAAGTTTGAACTCTAAGCATGCACATGTTGTCTACACTTAGGAGTTAGCATATTATTTGAGCACATGGTGTCTACAACCTTCTAGAGACCTCATCATGTCTATCTTCTTATCATGGAAGTTATGTGCTTGGTTGTCATGCTTATCTCCTAGTTTTTCTAGACACATTCTAGATGCATCTTAGAGGCCTTTAAATAGAGGCTCTCCTAGTGTGTTTGAACAAGCTTCAAAGCTTACATGCATTTGAGAAGCTCATATGCTTCTACAAGCACTTCTAGTCACTTGGAGTTTCGGTTGGTTCGGATCTTGGAGGAATTGCAAATGTTGGAGAAGGAAGGGATTCTTCTATGGACTTTTGAGGGATGGCAAATTAGCATCAGTGTCCAGGTGCACTCGTGATTTTCACATATTCCATTTGCACTCTTTCTCTTCCTGTCTTCATCATGTTTGTTATATGTGTCTGAATATACTCCATGAATGAATCTTTAATCTTGAAATTGGAATCTAGATATGTATGTTAATTTTAATTGGTTGAGAAGAAAACAATAGAAAACCCTAGTTTCAATTTAAGAAAGAAATTAGTTCTAAATCGGGATCGGGTTCAAATTAAAAATTGTGAATTTAGATTGACAAGGATTTTAATTTGAAAATAGAAAGAAGGTTGAAATGGAAAATTCTTAACTTATAGATTTGGGAAACCCTTCTTGTTTAAGAAAATTATTATATGTTTTCTTAAATTACATATAAGTTTTAAATTTGCACCCATATATATATATATATATATATATATATATATATATATATATATATATAAATGCTGCATATTTTAAAATCACAGAAGAAAAACCTTATAAAAAAATTGAATCGCGCATGAGTATTTTAAGAAAATGTTTTGAGATAACGTAATAATAATAAAAAAATGATTATTAATTTTGGTAAGGGCGGGCAGTCACACTCCACCCCCACCGGCGGTCACTGTCCATGATAGTGGTATTGCCGGTAGTCATTTAAGACTGCACAACGGCCACTGCCATGGCAGTGCCGCAACAACTTCCCATATGGGAGTGCTACATTCACAGTCTGTGGACTGTACTTTACAATACTTTGTTTTTAAATTGATACATGTGCAATTCGATTTTTATATATGAAGTTATTAAATATTATTATATGTATATATGTGTATATATATATATATATATATATATATATATATATATATATATATATATATATATATATATATATATATATATATATATATATATATATATATATATATATAATATTGTAATTCAATTTTGTAAGTATAATGAAGTATTGAATATTAATTATTATATATATGTATAATATTAATAAAATTTTATTTAAGTAATGAATTAGTGTAATTAAGATTAATAAAAATGTTGTAATTGAAATATTGAAGTTGTCCAAATAATTTTAGAATTCTCACGAATGGAAAATTGAGAAAATTATATATGATTTTAAAAGAACAATTTTTCCTAGAGATATTAATGTTTACTTGATACTCATGGAATGATTGAATGAACGATGAGTCTGATTTAAATATTGATCATTATAATTAAATAGTGAAATTATTAATGAGTTTATTATTTATTAATAATTGTTAAGGTTTGCAATTATTAATGAATGATAAGTATGGTTAGTATAACTATTAATTAATTCAATTAAATTCAAATTGAGATTAGTTAATAATTGAAGTATAGCAATAAGTTATAGATCAATTATAATAATTTTAATTGGTTTAGACAATCTTAGGAGATATGAGACGAAAGGTTAAAGTAATTATTAGATAATGATATTGAGAGATAGTTATCCTTATATCATTGGGAATATAAATGCATCAAAATATAGGTTATGGAACTATGGTTAATTATTAATTGAGAGATATTCATTGAGTTGTTAATATAGTCATGTAAAATATTAGTTAATTTAATTAATTTTAAATTAATTAAATTCAATTAACAAATAAGTTATGCAATGTGGTTTAAATGAAATAATTATTGATAATATTGATGTTGGGTAATTGTAAATTATTTATATCGAAGTTGATAAGTCTTATTCTAGTGACTTGAATAATGAGTTTAGACATTTTAATGGTTATTAGTGATGATTTAATTTTTATAATGATTAAATTAAGAGACTTAAGTTTTAGTAATATTTAATTAAGTTTTAATTAACTATTATTAGAATGATAAAAGTCATGGATTGTGTACCTATGTTAATTGATTGATTGAATTGATCATTTTAATAAAGTTATAATCTTCTTATTCGAAGACTAGTAACTGGATTTCTTATAATTTAAACAAATAATGATCTTTTTTTTAAGATTACGGTAAAAGAAAGTTTTGAAGGGACCCCGAAACCCTTTAACAAAAAATAAGAAGATAAAGCAAGACAACCCAACCAGGAAAAAACCTGCAACAAACTGAAGAACAGTATCAAAATCAGGTTTTACAGGGACCTGAAACCACTAGAAAAGTCCAAAAACAAACTAACCTAGGTTTTATAGGGACCTGGAACCATAAATAGTCTAAACTATAAAAAAGCTAGAAACCAAGACCAGAGTCCCCAACCAGCGACCAATGCTAGACATGCACCAAACCAGAGAACCCACCCTAGTGCCACTATTGCAGCTCCAGGATCATTTTAGCTACTTCCTTACCGATAGCAGTAGTCTCTTGAATGGAAACAACATCCATAGTAGCAACAGCTTTCATAGCACTCTTCCTCGAGCTCTGCCTAGTTCTTTTGCTCGGACCCTCAGCCGAAATGATATCTTCATTCACCCTTTGTCCCAGGCTAGTAGCGGTTGCCCAAATACTCGAGGTGACCTGTTCCATCTTAGTGCTACTCTCCTTGATTAACATTGTGATGTTCTGCTCATAGTTGTTAAGTTTGTTAGGGATGTCTCCCATCTGTCCTTCCATATGACTAAGTTTAGCATTGATAGTATCCAAGTTATGTTGTAGAATTTCCACCTTTTTCTTCAAACCCATTATTTCATTGTAGATCCAGGAATCAACCTTGAGACTGGTGTCGGCTTTCTCCTTAGCAGAATGTAGGAAGGTAAGCATGGTATCCCTCTGCATAGCGTCACAATCATCTTCAACAGTCTCATGAGGGGGGGAGCAGACATTGTCATTGATATCCTCCATTTTCGTTTGATCCTCCTTTCGACCCTCAGCATAGTCCTCGGTTGAGCAGAGTCCTTCCTTTTTTCTTCCTCTATCCCCTTAACTAGAGAAGCAGTAATAGCCATATGGTCCTCCTTATTCTTCTCAACAGGATTCCCAACAGTTTTATCTTCCACTTTATTACCCCCACTAGAAATAACCTGGTTTCCCTCATTATTAGATTTACTCTGTTCAAAGTTACCTTCACTATTGTTTTCCTCTTTTCCTTTTTCATTATTATCTTCAGTCTCCGGATACCCGTCCAAATTAGAACTTAACTCTCCAGTTTTAGTATCATCCTCATCCTCAGGTTTTCAATTCTCACAGCTTTCTGAATTATCAGTCTCAGACTCCTCATCCTCAAGAACTTGAGAGGCTGAGGGTTTCAAATTCAAGGAATTTTCTTTACCTTTAACAGAGTCACCCTTCTTACTCTTAATGGGCTCTTTCTTCTTGTCCTTAGAGGGAGTAGAGGCAATGTGCTTATTTTTACAATATCCCTCAATAAGAAGGATCAGACCTTCATGAAGAATGGGTCTGGATTCCTTTTTCTTATGGGATTCTAAACTATTAAGTAAAGAAAACCGCAAAAAGAAGGGGAAAGATATTCTATCTTTATATCTGAAATGATTTAAAAAACCAAAATGACATTTATGAACTCTTTTATTTCTTCCATCAAGTATGAAATACTCATGGATGTAGCAGAGAACATCCCTCCAGATCTCCTTTATCTAGTTCGCATCAAAGAAATCACCATTCTTTTCCAGAAGCTTCTCCTCTTCTTTCATTTTCGAAAACTTTTTGTAGGCTGCATTTGAAATACTAGTTTTCTTAGTGAATTTTATGCCCACCGTAGGAAGCCCCATGATCTTAGCAATAAACTGCTCCATAAGTTTCACAGTCACACCATGGAGAGATTTTGTCATTGGACCAGTTCTTAAAGAAAGTCGTAGTGATGTGTGGCTTAAAACCATTGAGTCGCTCCATGTAACAAGTCACTTTTCCTTTCTACAAAATTTTCCAAACATCCTTGCGAGCCTTCCATGCCTCACAATTTTTTGGTTCTTGTTTGCGCGGTTCACCCCCCATCAGCAGAGAACAATAAAAACATTCAAACCAGAAAAACCAGAGGCATAGAAAGAGAGGGTTAGAAAGAAAACTATTTTTCTTCAAACCAAAATAGACACCTTTGTTCGGAGAAATGTGTGAACACCACGTTGCATTCATTTGAGTGTACTTCATAGGGAATGAAAATCTGGCAATAATTTGATCACTCCGCGAAATCATTAACTTTCCAATCTTTTCAAATCTTATCCACCTTCGCATGAATAGCTTCATAATGAATAATTGCTTTGAGATCAACTTGATTATTTAATTCATCAGTCCACCTCACCATTTGCCCCTTTAGGACATCATAGTTGGTAACCTAATCAGCAGCATCGTTGGCCTCCCATAAGGTATGAGATATGACAACTTTTTCAAATTTTTGAATAACGTATTAAATCTCCTTGATAGTGGTCTCTATCGACCATGAGATAGCACTTTTATTATTAAGGATATTAATAATATTTAAAGAGTCTCCTTCCAACCATAATTTTGAACATCCCAAATCCACTGCAATTTTCATAGTATAAAGGGCCACCGTAGCTTCAGCAATGTGACTATTAGTCTGACCTATAGGGATAGCTATAACATCTTTAACTACTCCCATATGATCTCTCAACACACCTCCACAACCCGCACTCCCCGAATTTCCCTTAGCAACTCCATCAAAGTTTCCTTTAATCCAACCATTCAGAGGGGAACTCCAAGTGACATTCAATCTTGGGTTATCAGTTTGAGTCTTAGGGTTTCCAGGAAACATAGGATTATCAATAGGAATGGTTTGATAAGATATTTTCAAAGATATGAAATTCTCCTTGCAAGCTCTAATAATATTCCAACCAAGCACCCATCCAGGAACCTCTCTATTTCTAAAAATTCTATTATTCCTTTCTTTCCAAATACCCCAGCAGAGATGAGGCAGAGTAATTTTCCATAAAAATTGAACATCAGAATTCTTAGATGAGCATTTCCAGCTTTTAAAAGAAGATTCCACATTGTTTTGATGAACCCAAGTCAAGTTTCAATACATTAGGATCTCAGTCCAAACCATCTAGGAATAAGAGCAGTTTAGAAATAGGTGGTCTCTATCTTCAAAACCATTCTTACATAAAATACACCTATTCACCAAATTTATACCTCTTTTCTGCAAGTTATCAAGGGTCAGAATTTTATTTTGAAGCAGGACCCAAAAGAAGAAATTAATTTTAGGAATGAGACCCTTAATCCAAGCCTGAGACCACAAGGGATGATTTTCCTTCTCCTTAGAAGCAAAGAGAGAAGAAACCTTGTATTGCCCACTAGGATCAGCATACCAAATAATCTCTTCCTCAAAAGAAGGGTGAAGAGAAACAACATTGAGAGATAATTGGATGTGATAGAAACTTTGATCAATGTCCTTCAAGTTAACCCAGGCATCATTCTGCCAATAATGACTAACAAGAGTGCCATATCTCTACTTGCATAATTCAACTTGATTCAGATCTTGAACATCTTCAATCGAGGGTGATCCTTAAGCCAGACATCTTCCCAAAAACTCACCCTAGACCCATTGCCAATTTTCCACGAGCACCCTTCTCCAAGCATTTTCTTAGTACCCTACAAAGCTCCCCAAATTGAGGAGGGATGAATAACATCAGCAGAGGAGAAGAAATTAGGAAGAGAAATAGAATTAGGGAGGTACTTGTGTTTCCAGATGGTACTCCATTCTTTCTTCTCATGGAACACACGCCATCCTTGTTTAGCTAGAAGAGCTTGATTCATGCTTCTGATTTTCGGGATACCCAAAGCACCTTCCCTAACTGGTTTACAAACATGATCCCAGGTAATTAAAGGTATTCTCTTTTTTTCCTTTGAACTAGTCCATAAAAAATCCCTTTGAATTTTATTAATAGCCTCAGCAAATTTAGTGGGGATTTTGAAGAGACTTAAGGCAAAAGTTGGTATACTTTGGAGAGAAGCTCTAAGAAGAATTAATTTACTAGCCTGGCTTAAAAGGTTCCCTTTCCAACCTACCAACTTCTTGCTGAATTTTTTAATGAGGTCTTCCCAGAAGGAATCCATAACCTTCAAGCCTAAAGGAAGACCCAGATAGGAAGAAGGGAGAGAACCAATAGAACATCCAAGGATTTTGGCAATTTTATGTTGTCTAAGAATGGGGGTGTTGAGAAAAAACACAACACTTTAATTCCAGTTAACCAATTGACCAGAAGTAGAGGAAAAAATATTTAAAGCTTGCTTCAAATTTTTGGCTTCCTTGACTTCGAATTTCCCCATAAAAATGGTATCATCAACAAATTGGCCATGAGAACAAATAAGAGGATGGGAAGAGGGTTGCAAACCCTTAATGACTCCTCTACACACTAGATCCCCAATGTACCTCCCCAAACAATTAGCCATTATAACAAATAGGATGGGGGAAAGAGGGTCCCCTTGTCTCAATCCCCAAGAGGGATTAAAAAAAGGAGAAGAGCTACCATTAACCAGGACAACAATAGAAGAAGAAGAGATTAATTGATGAATCAGTCCAACAACCTTCTTATCGAAGCCAAAGGCAAGCAAAATATTAGAGAGGAAAGACCAATCAACTCTGTCATAAGCCTTAGCAATGTCCACTTTCATTACAAATCCTTGATTGTTAAAACAAGATAAGGAATGAATATTCTCATGAGCCGAAATAACAGAGTTGAGGATTTGTCTACCTGGAGTGAAGCCATTTTTTTGGTCAGCAATGAGCAAAGGGGTTACCAGAAGTAGTCTTGAAGTAAGAACTTTGGAGATAATTTTATATAGAGAATTACAAAGACTGATCGACCTAAACTAGTCAAGCGAGTTAGCTCCAATTTTCTTAGGGATCAGGCACAAGAAGGTGGAATTAACTTCCTTCAGCATTTTTTTTGCCCCAAAGAATTCCTTTACCACATCACAAACATCTTTTCCTACAAGTTTCCAAAATTTCTGATAGAAAAACATGGGAAAGCCATCAAGACTAGGAGCTTTATCTCCTCCTAGAGAACAAACAGATTTGAAAATTTCATCATTCTTAGGAATTGAGCTTAACAATTTGTTCTGATCCTTAGAAACCAGAGTGGGGATCACTCTGAGAAACTCAGCCTGATTTTCCAAATTGATGAAGGGATCCACTATCATTAGCCATGAGAAAAAATTCACCATTTTATCCATGATGTCCTTATCCTCCTTAATCTTCAAATATCCCTTCATAAGATGTGAAATGTGAGATTTGGCTCTATGCTTTAGCATGGATAGATGGAAAAATTTGGTATTTTTATCTCCTTCAGTCAGCCATGTCAATCTAGATCTTTGCCTCCAGTAGATCTCCTCTTTTGTAATGATGTCATGGTATTGAGACAACTTATCATTTTCTTCTAAAAGAAGGTCAGGGGTGTATCCCTCCTTCTGAATTTTTTCTTGAATATTTTGGATCTCCTTTTTCAAAATAGATTTATTCTCAAAGATGTTCCCAAAGCAATTTTTGTTCCAAATTTTAACTTTCTTTTTGACATAGCAGTCACTCTGAAGAGAGCAGTACCAGCAATTTTGATATTCCACCATTCTTCCATTTTTCTTTCAAACTGAGGGTGCTTCATCCACATTTTTTCAAATCTAAAAGGAAAATTCCTCTTCAAACTAAACTTGATAGCAGAGAAGATAAGAGGGAAATGATCAGAACCAATTTTCTGGTGGGCTTCCAGTTTGCAGATGAAATCTTTAGACCAATCCAGAGAGATAAGAGCACGATCAAGCCTAGCTTGAATACAATCATTACCAACTCTCTTATTACTCCAAGTGAACTAAATGCCATGAAGATCCATATCCAATAGGCCCTCTTTGTTAATAAACTCCCTTAGGTCCATTCTTCCTTCAAGCTGGGTAACATTACCTCCCATTTTTTCATGATCATAAAGAGGGACATTAAAGTCTCCCATGATTATCCATCGTCTAGAGTAATCTATACTTTTAAAGTTGGATATAGAATCCCAAACCTTCTTCCTTTGGCTTTTCATGTTGGGCGCATATATATTCACAATATACCAGTCCTCATTTTGATCAGCATTGATAATTTTAGCAATCATAAAGTATTTATTGGCACTCAAAATTGTCCCAGCAAAGCAATTTTTTTCCCATAGCATCAGGGTTCCCCCTGAAGCACCTTCTGAACTACTAGCATTTAAAGAGTAATTTTTAAAAGCTTTTATTTGCTCTACTTTCTCTTTATTCATCTTTGTTTCTTGTAGCAGAAGAAAATCAGGTTTCTGTTCTCTAACAAAATTCCTAACAACATCTAGTTTATGATAACTGTTCAACCCCTTAATATTCCAGGTAATAATTTTCATTTTCATTTTTTAGGGTTATAATCCAGAATAGTTGCTTGACAACCATCAACAATATTCTGCAAGCTTTCTATCTCCCTGGTTTTCTTAGAAGATTTCCTTCCACATCCATCCGGGACCCAACATCTGGTTTCACCTTGGACTGCTGGTCTAATTTTTTACTAGATTTTATCGGGGTCAAGGCTTTAGGGTTCACTTTAGTATGTGAATGAAGTTTAATGCTTCGAGTCTCGACCCCCTTTATATTATTCTCTTTTTCAGCCCTTTTCCTTGAGTTTAGTTTAAGCTGTGGGATACCTCCATCTTCTTTGACAGCTTCTAGGACAGGAAGGTCCTTTATAAAAGTATCTTGTGAAAAAATAGGGTCAAAAGCCTGCAACTCCCTGGACTGAGTTGGTTTTTCCTCATTATTGGCTCCTGATTCAGCCAAGAATTCTCCTTCATCAAGCTCAAACTTCTCATCCAGATCACCCCATTTATCCTCCATCTTTCGATAGAGAACAATTTTCTTTAATAAGTCTGATAGCTCATCTATTCCTTGTTCAGGGAAAATGGGATCAAGTTGTAAGCCAATCACTTCTTTTTCAGAGTTCTTTTTCTCCGTATCAGACACGAGCCTAGCCCCATCCTCAAGAAGAGGCTTAGAACCAGTATCCACAATCGCTGGTGGAACTTTTGCATTCTCATACTCTTTCTTCTCTGTGGGCTGGACACGTTTAGGTTTCCAAACCTTCTTTTGTTGAACCTTAGTCTTATTCGCTACCTTCTTAGTACCGAAAAGACTTTTTCTCTTGGAAGGACAATTTTTAACTAAATGACCCTACTTCTTACAAGCATAACAAGCATTAGGAAGATCTTCAAAAAAGATTTCTTGGGTTTTCTTACCAAGCTTAGAAATTAATTCCACTTTGTCTGGGAGATGATTCAGATCCGCTACCTTCACATATAGTCTGGCACTGTGGATTTTGGATCTGGTTGTAGTAGCATTATTCGGAGCCACTAGTTCACCAAAAGAGCTGGAAATACCCTTAAAAATGTCCTCATGCCAGAATTCAAGAGGAAGATCAGGAAGTCTGGCCCAAATAGGGGTAGTAAGGAAGAAGGAGTCAGATAAAACCATATTAGGCTCCCACTTTTTGATAGTAAGAGAAATTTTTCCAAAAGGCCAAGGGCCTCCACAAAGAACCATTTCTATATCTTCCTTATAGTTAAAATTAAACAGAAAGAAACCATTCAGCATGGGAGCAATATCCACTTCCCCACGAATAGCCCATTTCCTCTTAATCATTATCCTTAGAGAATCAATATCTGGTCTTTCCCCCAAAAATTTTCCCACCAGTGTAAAATCCATGGAGGAAATAGAGAAATCCAGTAAGGGATCAAGGATAAAAACCTGGAACTCACCTTTCTCCCAACTAGTTTTCGAAGTCACCGACGGGAAAGAAGATTTTCCAGTAGGTTTCCTGCCGAAAAGTGAAGACCAACTCTTTTGATCTAAGGATCCAGTCTTCTCTCCAATAGAGGAATAAACTTTATTTGATTCCACATTATCCTTCTTTTCCTCTTTATCTTGACACAACCCACGAGACACAAAGGCAAAATCCAAGGGCAGATCACGGACCCCACAAAAAGTGTCTGAAACATGTCGAGACAAAACATCATTCTCAAAAGACACAGAACTCAACCCAACAATCTTCCCAGGCCCCCCCACAGTTCCTCCAGGGTTTGTACCTCTAGCCAGGTTCTCCCCAACTAGTTTTCCGCCTGAAAATGAGCCCACTAATTCAAAAACTATAAGAGTGCCCATGGATCATTATTGGGCAGTTTTACAAATAATAATCTTTTGATTATGTTGAAAAGTTGAATTAATGATAAGGACGAGTTATTTAATTAGTAACATTGATCTTAGCAAAATAAAGTGAATGGTTTTATTAAGTGTCAAATGATTTAATGAGTAAATATTTATCCTTTAGGTATTCTTAGGATGTACTTTTAAATAATGGAAGGATAATGTTATTGAGGGAACAAATGGGTTGACTTGTAGGTCAAATGATTAATCTTATATACTTGAAGTATACTTGCAAACATAAACAGAAACCTCCACACTTAATTAAACCATGTGATTTTAGTAAACCAAAACATGTGCTTGCATTGTGTTTTCTCTATGCTTCTTGTTTTGGGTTTTTGGGTTGACTAGTGTTGACTAGTTATAGGACGTCTACCAGAGGCTCGGGGGTTATGATTGTGATGTGATGATGATGTCTTGAATTTGATCTTTATAAACCCAACCATGGTTATGTGATGGTATGCTCTATGAGATGTTTGTATTTACTGATTGTTATTGCTTATCAATCTTCTTGAGTGAAGCTAAGTTATTTGTATCCAAGACACTTGACTTAACCATTTTTGAGTCATCGATCAGTTATCCTTGGATTAATTTCTAGTCGCCATGATGGGGCTGAAGTGTTGATTTATTTCTTGATGATATCATGTTGTGACATGTTTTGACTCAACCATTTTGGAGTCTTCGATCAATATTGCTTTGAGATACTTTTTGGTTGCTTGTTGAGAACCAATGGATATTATGATTCATATTGGAGATTATATTTATGAGGTTTATTTTGTGGAGCTTTTATGTGTTCTTGGATGGGAGAACCATCTTATTATTAGGTTGTCTATTAAGCTACCAAGTTTGATCTTTATGAGTGTTGTGGTATGGGACACAACTGTGAATTTATGTGCTTAGGAGAGGTTGTCTAGGTACATGACTTTGGGAGTGGCTTGCATAGGGGTCCGAGACCCAAAGTGGTCAGTACCAGGGTAACCTAATGCAAGTTATGTAATAAGTGTAATCTAGTAATTAAAATTTATGGGGGGAAACACACTAAAAAGATAAGTTAGAGCTATTTGATCCACCCATGCCTTGAGTGATTGTATAAAATAAGGATGGGAATGGGATGAGTGCTTCATCTTCTTGAGAGGGCTTTTTGGTTTCCACATGTGCCATGTTGAGGGTCCGAGGTTCAGAGTAACCAGTCCAGGGTAACTCAATGCTTGAGGGTCCGGGGTCTATTTAGAGACCAGTCCAGGGTAACTCAAGCAACCATGTGATGACACTCCCTAGTATGTAGCCCGAGTCTCCTCTATAGATTTTGTGTATCTCTGGTGGTGTACTTATTGTTGTGCCTCTAGGAGTAGATTTCAGTTTGTGATTGGAACCTTTGAGTTAGTATACTTTTAAGATTCCTAGAATTAGAAAGTATTTGTTCCATGTGGTTTGATATCCTATTTGGGGCTTGAGATTATCTCCTCAGCATGGTGGGAGTGAACCATTTAGGGTCCATGCAGTCAGGTGGTAGTGCTTTCCACTCTTATCATTTGAGATCCGTCTGAGACACCGTGGTTGATGCATTCTCTTATTGGCATCTATCTTCATTCTATTCATGGATTATGATGGTGGATACGTATCCTTATGTTGATGATTAGCATATGATAGATGATGTTGTTTACTTATCTTATGCTTTATTTTGCATGATTAGATTTCTTATGCATATGTTGTAGCATGTTAGATTTCTTTCTACATATGATGTAGTATGATTTAGGTGTGACATTCCTACTATGTTAATACCAATGATCTCTTTGGTGATTTGGAATGTTACACACAGAGAGATGGCTAGGATCCATGATGGTCTAATGATGCTATTTACGATTGGGAGGAACTATGCACTTAGTTAATTATGTTTGATGATTTATGGTTATGATGATGTATCATGTATGGTTTTTGGTTTCATTTATGTTATTGCATCACAGATTAAAATTAGGAGGATGATGTACTTAATTTCACTTATGTATATTCTTTTAAGCCTTTCATACCCTATGACATGTACAGTGGGTGATTGAGCAATCTGAAATGTAATTTCTAAAAGGACACTTGTATATTGTTTAAGTACGTGGGACTTTTCATTATTATTTTATGTGGATGTAGTATTAGATGGAAACATAATTAGTTATGTTAGATGTGATTCAATGTTAAGGGATCTTTAAGAATGTAACATTTTATGTATGTTCATGTTTACTTTCAGTTGGATATTGTTATTGCTTTTGCTATTATGTTATGAATGGTGTTACTTTCATGTTTTAAAAAAAAAAAAAAATGCTACCAAACTTAGTGAAATTTTAGGTTAATTCTTTAGATCCCTTGGCGGGGCATTACAAGGGATAGTTAACAAGATAATATAACTAGAACTAATGAGTGAATATTATAATTCATTTTAATAAAGTAAATGTAATGGTGGAGATACATATAAATAAGAATGGTTAGAAATTGAGAAAGTGATTTGGTTAGTAAATGGCATAATATATTTAGTGGGAAAATCATATATAAATAAGTTTAACCAAGCTAGTGAATACACGATAGTTCATAAAATGAAGTAGATAACAATCAGTGATTAGTGAGGCTAGTTAGTGATTAAATGAATTAAATGTATAGTGGTGAGACAATTGTTTTTGGTTAGAAAATTTTGATAGGTAGGAAATAAGTTGTTAAATATAGCAACAAATTATTTGGCATGTAATCATTGTTGTTTGGTAAAATTAAAATGGAAATTAGTAAGAGGAGGTTAGTGAGATTTAATATTTAGTAAGATAGGGTTATAAGTTAGGAAACAATATAGTACATATTAATATCTTAATTTTCTTGTATTGAATAAAAATAATGTTTTAAGTAATTAAAGGCTGCTTAGTATATGGTTATAAATAATGGTGATGGGAGGGGGATTGAGTGATTAGAGATGATTCTTGAGATATCATTAAGGGTAATATGTTGTAGATACTCTAAGTGAAACATATTTATATGATTCTCTATGTAATCATATTATCCCTTACAATTTAGTTATCACACTCAATACTTGGAATGTATCAGTATCGCTATAGGTTATTTTATGAACCTTGAATTATTATTATATGTTATTCTTAACTAAGGGTATAAGTTAAAACTTTCATTGTGAACAAAAACAAAAATATATAAAAATAAATAAATAAAAGATCTAATGATGTAGGTTATTGAGGTCAGAGTGGGATTTATTTTAGCATGTAGAATACTAGTGGTGAGTAACCTATAATTCATAAATTGAAATGTAATATGTAAGATAGCTAGTCATCATTCGTTATTTTTGATGGTGTAACCATGATCACTAATCAAGGTCATAACATTCAGGTCTTTAAATTTTCCCCTTAATGTAACCTACCCCAAATGCAAGATTTAGGTTCATACTGAATTGAATCCCTTGACAAGACAACTAATAAACTCTAATGTGTATCACCATTGACAACACAAATAAGTTGACCTTCTTTCCATCTAATTATGATGTCGCATCAATAAACTAGTTCCCTAATTTCTAATGTGAAATAGAGATGAACCTTCAACCAACCAAATAAGGATCACTTCAGTTAGGTAATTGAAAATTTGTGCAACCCTATAAGCATAACAATTAGGTACTCGAAAATCCTAAACTTGAGATAACCTAGAGGAGTGTGTGTAGCTTTCTTATATGTTTTACCCTAGGTTGTTATTTAAAAAAAAATAGTTGTGTTTTTGCCCTATAATTTTGGCACGACATCATGTTTCTTGGCTCATAAAAGGTCAACAAACCTTGGTAACTAAACAAGCATGGGTAGAGTTCTTTATAGAAGACTTTAAGGAAAAGGTCCTTTGTGATGTGGTTGAGATGGATGTCTCCCACGTTCTCCTTGGTGGACCCTAGCAATATGATGTGGATACCACACACAATTTTAGGAAAAATGTCCATTCCATAACAAAGAATGGGGTGACCTTCAACATGAAGCCACTGCTTGATCTTAAGGCAGAATCTACTATAGTTACCATAGGAGAAAAGGAATGCTAAAAGAATTAAGGGAACCTAACTCCCAAGGTTTTATACTTGCATCTAAACTAAAAGAAAACATTAGTTCAGTTGGTTAATAATTTATCTTCCTTAATATATTGGTTTATACCTTGAATCTTTACTTGCCCAAAAGCTTATGGAAAACACATATGTAAAAAATAGAATGGGTAAGTGTAGTAATCTATCAAAGACCCCTAAATTGAAAGGTACAATTCCCTTATGAGTGCAAGATATGCAATTAATTTGTCTTTCAAGTTTTTCGGGTATGCTCTTAACCAGAGAGAAGAAGAGGAAAAAACCAAGTTGCTCAACACTTAAAACAACCTAGGCAAAGAAGGGGGATTGTCTCACAAGTTGCAATCTACTCAAACTAACAATGTAGATGAATAGAAACATGCAGGACTAACTACAATAACATGAAGAAAGGAAAGATAGTGAAAGAAGTAATTCCCCGATTATAGAGTTAGCAAATATTTTGACAATATCTAAATTGTCTATCCCTCAGCTACTCCACACACTAGTTTCTAGCTTCTTTATGAAAAACACTAAACTAAACACACAACCCACAATGAACAATAGAGGTAACAAAAGAAATTCTTATGTTAAAGAGATTAGAGCATACAATCTATTGAACATAGTAAACAAAGCCAAGTTTATTCACATTCATTCCATAAACTCCACTTAAACTAAATGAACATTAAAACTTAAAATGAACTCAAAATATCACATAGTATTCCTAGCTATAGGGGTTTGCTGAAAGTAAAATTTGTTGATTTTATTTATGTCATAAAAGGTTACATTTATAGGCCTTCTCAAAATGGCTGATTACATTAGATGATTACTCAGTAGAGCATCTCTGAGCATCTTCTTCAAGCAGTTCCTAGATCTTGGCCACTTGGAATTTGAGTGGGTCAATGACTTCTTCAACAAATGCCAAGAACTTGGATTTCATTTTTTTGATGTCCACCAACTTTTCATTAGTAGACACAAAGGACTCTATGTGAAAGATGTTAAAATATTGAAACAACTTGTCAATGATCTTTTACACTAGGTCTTGCACATCCTTGAGTTCATTTGTAGATCTCATAGAGTTTTCCATTAAAAACTCCAAGAATTGCTTCTAGTGGAAAAATGACTTGGCCAATCTTTAAAATCCCATGAGCAATGGCTATATTAGTCATCATGTCTATCACTTCTTGTAGAAGAGCCATTTTCTTTGTTAGCATGTCTGCTACCTTCTATATGGTTGTTTAATGATCCAAGGCAGCCTCTCTAAGCTTGTGAGTGTCCAGTACTAAGCTTCCCAGATTATCAACCAATAGGGGACCTTGGGCCTTTATCTAATCTACCCATGCTCAACCTACTTTCTTGAATTGTCTTTCTTGTTGTAGCTTGAGTAGTAAGTTCTTATTCTCTTCTATATTTGGGTTGAATTGACTAGAAGAAGTATTCCTTGTTGGAAGATTAGAGAAATTTTTGGAAGATTGGTTTGATGATGACATGTTACATTCCTGATTGAGTTTGTCATTGATGTCAATATAGCATGTTTCATGTCTTCTGTGGTATCTGACAGAAGAACAATGGAAAGATTAAGTTGATACAAACTTCTAGTTGAGCATGATAACCACCCAAGGTTATAGAAGATACTTCTAAGGATCATGCATATGCAATTAATTTCAGAAGTAGAAAGGATAAGTCTAGAAGAAGTTATGTAAGTTTTGGTGATATCTATTCTAAGATAGAGTTTACAGAGGCATATTCTAGTAAACTTGTCATATCTCTTAGTAGAGTTGATATCTTGAGGATCAAGGTTGAGTACATGGAGAAGACATGTTGAGGATGACATGGATAAGCTCACTCATCATAATTTTGTGTGTATAGAAAGTTATTCAAGTTGCAAGGAAGAAGATTTGTGTTATCGCTAAGTGTAACGTGTTCTTAATGTGGTCCTATAATAATTAATTGAGAAGGACTAACAACCAACTCAAGGAATTTTTTAATGGACTTGGTATAAAGGATGGAAATTTTCCTTTATCATGGTATAGATATATGTAAATTTTTAATATTTAGAAAGCAACAGAGAGTGCAAAATGTGAAGTTGAGTAGAGTAGTGCAGAGGTGAAGGAAAATTCATTGCTAAGGTTTTGTTGAGTGATTCAAGGTTTGGTATTGAATTCGAGGTTCATGACCTGGTCTATAAGGTTTGATTAGTCCAATTGATAGGACAAAGGAAAGAACAAGGAAAGAAGAAAACAATAGTAAACTATTTGTTTGAGTAGTGGGCTCTTCTTGTAGTTGAAATTGCATGTTTGGACAGTGGGTTCTTCTTGCATACATTATACTACAACTCCTAACAAGGTTGGCACAACTCCTAACAAGGTTGAAATCTCCTAATAGGGATTCATTGTACTAAATGTTGTAATAGAATCCTAAAAGGATCCATCCTCTAACAAGGAATATTCATATTAGAGCATTATCTTGTGTGCATCATTCCCATTGGGGTTTTCCCTCTAATCAAGGGTTTCCCTAGTCAACATATCTAGTGTGATTGTCTATGAGCATATTCATATGGTTGTTGTTTACATTGGTTGAAAGGTTTAGTTTGTTTAAGAAGATAAATGTTTTAATAATTGATTCACACCTGCTCGCTGCCCCACCCCCCACACCCCCCCACCCCTCTTAGTTATCTTGGTGGACTAGTGTTTCTAACAATTGGTATCAGAGCATCAGGTCCTTGAAGGATAAGCTTAACAAGTTTGGGAGATCAGAGGTGAGCAAAGATAGTCATAAGTTAGATAGTGGAAATTTTGACACCCAAGTGATGAAAATTCTTGGTGTGTTATCACATTTGTGTAAAGAGTAGAATATTGAGTTTTTAGATCTAGAATTCTTCTATTATATACGAAGGAACAATAGCACAAGTGAGGAAAGATCTAGATTAGAAGAAGACATAAAGATAAAGGAAGGTATTTATCTACTTACAAAGAGAAAACCTAAAGGTATGAATTTTTTTTCTTATTGGACATGTAAAGAGTTTGGTCATTTTTCTTCTACTTGCCCTAAGAGAATAAGGAAATCTAGAAAGAGTTTGATTTCTAATGAAGATTAAGAATTTAAAGCAAGTATGGAAAGATTCTTGAATGAATGTGATAATGGGCCTAAATTGGTTAAGGAAAAGGAAGTAGTAGCTTTGGTAACTATTGTTGACCTAGAGGCTAACCATGAAAATCTGGAAGTTATCATTAACAATGATTTGTAGAATGGGAATTAGATTGAAGAATAGAGATATGATCCTAGAGTAGAAGAAAGAGTTAATTTGAAGACTCTTGAATAGAATGGCATTGTAGAAATAAGGAACAAGTCTATTACAAAAGTTGTAAGAGCTATGTTAGTAGAGAATGATGTATCCAAGACATTTTGGAGAGAAGTTATGAATACAATAGTCTACACTATGAACAGAGTACAAGTTAGGAAGGACACAAACAAGGCACCTTATGAACTATGGTTTGGTCACTCACCTATAGTTAAGTATTTCAAAAAAATGGAAGTAAGTATTACATAAAGAGAGATGATGATATTGGTAAGTTTGATGCTAGAAATGATGAAGGTATGTTTCTTGGTTATTCACTAAAAAGCAAGGCTTACAGATGTTATAATCAAAGAACTATAATTGTCATGGAAAGTCCAAATGTGAGAATTGATGAGAAGTTCAGAATACAAGAGAGAATAGTTGATTAAAATTTAGATGATGATGTTGTTACTAAGCCAAGGAATGATGAGATATTTATTGATACTAACAATGATTTGCAGAATGAAGGAAAACCAAGGAAGGAAAAAATATCAGAACCTTTAGTAGAACCAAGAGTTGAGATAGCAACTCCTACTTCAGGAAAGAACATGATAAAGAATCACCCATCAGAATAGATCATTGGAAGCAAACACAAAAGTGTGATGAAAAGAAGCAGAGTAAATGAAGAACTATGCTTGATATTTCAAGTTGAATGAAAAAATGTAGATGAAGCATGCAAAGATGATTATTAGAAACAAGCCATGAAAGAGGACTTGGATCATATAGAAACGAATGGAACATGGGAATTGGTCCCTAGACTAGCAAACACGAATGTAATAGGAATCAAATGGGTATTTAGGAACAAGATGGTTGAACAAGGAAAAGTTGTAAGAAATAAAGAAAGATTAGTATGTAAAGGTTACTCATAGCAAGAAGGAATAGATTATGAGGAGACTTATACTCTAGTGGCTATAATAGAAGACGTAAGACTATTTTTAGCCTATGTAGCATAGAAGAAATTCAAAGTATATCAGATGGATGTCAAGTCAACATTTCTAAATGGAGAACTTGAAGAAGAGGTATACATTGAGTAGCCTAAAGGATACCCTTTGATAGATGACAAGGATATTGTATGCAAACTAAGGAAAGCATTGTATGGATTGAAGCAAGCACCCAAAACCTAGTATGCAAGGTTAGAAAAACATTTGAAAAAGCTCAAATATAGAAAAGGTATGGTAGATAACAATCTATATTGGAAAAAAACTAATGATGGTTTGATAATTTTTTTAATATTTGTTGATGACATTATATTTGGAGGCAATGATGAAGAAAGAAAAAAGTTTGCAAAAGAAATGAAGAAAGAATTTGAAATGAGTATGATAGGAGAAATGAAATATTTCCTAGGATTGTAGATAGTATAGAATAAAGAAGGAATCTTTATTTCTCAGAATAAGTACTTAAAGGATTTACT
Organism: Cupressus sempervirens; assembly: GCA_028749045.1. NCBI lineage: Eukaryota > Viridiplantae > Streptophyta > Pinopsida > Cupressales > Cupressaceae > Cupressus > Cupressus sempervirens. Next base: position 51,883,596 of record CM053786.1, read on the forward strand.
AAAAAGGTTTGGTTTGGAAACATGTAAAACTAATAGAACACCTATGGTAACTAGACACAAGTTATCTACAAAGGATGAGACATCTACTCCTGAGCAGAAGAAGTACAAATCCATAATCATAGGATTGCAATATCTGACTTACACAAGGATAGATAAAGAAAATGCAATTGTAATTGTTACAAGATTCTAGGCTGATCCCAGAGAACTAGTTTATGTAGTAGTAAAAAGGATATTTAGATATCTAAAAGGAACTTCAGAATTTGAATTATGTTATAATAGAGCTAATAACTTTACTCTAAGTGCTCATACTAATGCAAATTGGGTAGACAATATGGATGACAGAAAGAGCACCAGTGTATGAGCCTTATTTCTTGGAGGAAGATTGGTTTCTTGGTTAAGTAAGAAGCAAGATTGTACATCTCAAAGTATAGCAGAAGCAGAGTAAGTTGCAGCAAAAAATAATTGCAATCAAGTTATTTGGATGAAACAGACAGTGAAGGATATAAAGATAGAAATTAGTGAACCTATTGTTATACATTGGGAAAACACAAGCACAATAAATATGTCTAAGAATATAGTGTTACATTCAAAGACTAAACACATTTCTATTAAGTATCATATGTTGAGAGAAAAATTTGCAAAAAAAGAAATAATATTGGAGTATGTAGGCACAAAAGAGTAGATTGCAAATATATTTTCTAAGCCTCTTCCCAAAGAGACTTTTGAGTATTTGCGAGGTATGCTTGGGGTTATGCCCTTGCCTACATCAGAGTAGAAGATGCAAGAATACATCAATCCAGGGTAACAGAGCACCATTTTTTGTCTAGATTGGATGTTGATGCTTCCTGTATGGAGGAGTATCTGTGATGGACAAATTCATCTAGAACTCTTAATTGATATTGTTGTAAATAGTGTCTTTTGACACTTGAGCTGAATAAGTATTAGTTGATTATAGAGTGTTATGTAGAGATATTAGTTGCAAAAACCTTTGACATTGATTTCAATGGGGAAAAAGTTTGGCATGAAAAACATTATGCTAAATGGGGAGAAGTATTATAAGAAGAAAAGTTTGGTAGTATGCTAAGGAAGATGTTTGGCATAAGCACAATATGTGAAATAATAGTTTGGTATAGAGCACATTGAGGTATATCAATGGGGGAGTATGATTAATGAAAATAATTTAAAGATGGACAATCTTTTTCTGGTATTCTTGGAACTAGATGTTTTTCATCTATGTTTCCATCAATTCCAAGGGGGAGATTATTGGAAGATTGGAGAGATTGTTGGAAGATTGGTTTAATGATTATATTTTACATTCATGACTGAGTTTGTCATTGATGTCAACATAGCATGTTTTATGTCTTTTGGGGTATCTGACATTAGAACAACAAAAAGATCAAGTTGATATGGATGGTAGCATGCTAAACACCTATTGTTATGGGAGATGCTTTTAAGTATCTGGAATATGCAGTTAATGTTGGAAGCATAAAGGATAAGTCTAGAAGAAGTTATGTAAGTTTTGGTGATATCTATTCTGAGATAGAGTTTACAGAGGCATGTTTTGGTAAACTTATTATATCTCTTAGCAGAGTTGATATCTTGAAGATCAAGGTTGAGGACATGGAGAAGATATTTTGAGGATAACGTGGCTAAGCTCACTCATCATAATTTTGTGTGTACAAAAAGTTATTCAAGTTGCAAGGCAGGAGATTTTTGTGTTCACTAAGTGTAACGTGTTCTTAATGCAGTCCTATAATAATTAATTGAGAAGGACTAACAACCAACTCAAGGAATTGTTTAATGGACTTGGTATAAAGGAAGGATATTTTCCTTTATCATGGTATGGATATATGAAAATTGTGAATATTTGGAAAGTAGTAGAGAGTGTAGAATGCAAAGTTGAGCAGAGTAGTGTGGAAGTGAAGAAAACTTCATTGCCTAGGCTTTGCTGAGTGATATGAGGTTTGGTATTTGGATTTGAGGTTCATGACCTAGTCTACAAGGTCTAACAGTGATTGGTCTAGTTGACAAGATAAAGGAAAGAAAAAGGAAGGAAGAAAATAACAATAAACTATTTGTTTGAGCAATGAGCTCTTCTTGTATTTGAAATTGCATGTTTGGGTAGAGGGCTCTTCTTACATACACTGTACTAAAACTCCTAAAATGGTTGGAATCTCCTAATAGGGATTAAAGTCTCCTAATAGGGACTCATTGTACTAAATTTTGTAATAGACTACTAACAGGGTCCATCCTCTAACAAGGAATATTCATATTAGTACATTATCTTGTGGGCATCATTCCCACTGGGGTTTTCCCTCTTATCAAAGGTTTCCCTAGTCAACATATCTAGTGTAATTGTCTATGTACATCTTTGTATGGTTGCTGTTTACTTTGGTTGAATGGTTAAGTTTGTTTAAAGAAGATAAAAATTGTTGGATGACTGATTCAGCCCCCACCCCAAGTATCTTGGTGGACTATTGTTTCTAACAATCCCAAGTGTGGATTTTATGTACTCTACCAACTCTCTATTGGAGGCCTTCAATATCTCCTTCTCTCATCTTAGCTCTTCCAACTTGTCCTCAATATTCTCATTGGTTAACTTCAACATATTCACCATGAAGTCATGAACTTGAATGCAAAGATCCAATGTTTTAATTTGGAAGTCATCTTTCGAGAGCTTGTGAAATCTTCCTTCCTTGTTCCTTCCCACTTATCCTTACCATCTTCCTTCTCTCTAGTCTTCCCAATGTTTTGAGGAGAGCTGACCTCACAGGTAGGAGTAAGTGGCACATTCTTTTCTAGAGGTTGGTCTCCTCCTTAGCCAATGTATTGTGATGGCCCTGTAGATGTTTTTGTAGTGGTCATTGTGGTCATAGCTACAACTGACTGGGTGGCTCAAGCTAATACTCCACCCATAGAACTAGTGCTTCCAGTCCTCTTCTTCCTTGCTTGGGTCTAGTCCACCCATTTTTCTATTGTCTTGATTATCCCTCACATGAGGACCTCCATTGTGTCAATGATTGGGTTTATAGGTGGGGTAGACAGGATTGGTGTGTCTTTGATCTTCTCATAAGATGTGGGGTGCATGTAAGCTCCATCATCTACAAGAACAGAAGTATTCACATAATCATTATATAATTTTATTTCCTCAATAGTTAACTATGACCAAAATCTCTCTCAAGTTTGGTACTCATTGAGACACCCAGACCAGAAGTCTTCAATATTTGGAACATGCATATAGACATATCCCAACTTTAGATGATCCCTAACAAAATTTACTAGATCATATTAAGGCCTAAGCACCTCATAATCTAACAACTTAATGTTTCCTTCAAAAATCTTTACCAAATTTTGAGCATCTAATCTAGAGGCACATGAATATGGGCCTACCACAATAGGGAATGGAATCCCAACAATCTTCTTAATATTTGACCATCATAGGATCCTACCAACAAATAGGAGAAACTCAAAAACTAGATGAATGAGCATCCAACTGGCTTATAGCCAAAATGGCCTCTGGTGAGAACCTCCTTTCTGGGCATCCTTGTAATTCTTAGCACAACCTCACTATAAAAAGCATCCTTGATAGAAACATACTCCTTATAGCTTCTTTACAATTGTAGATGTGGGTAAAAGTCATAGCCTTTAGTGCACTCATCATAATTTGGGATGCTAGGAAGTCCAGGCTAGCAATGGTGGGTTTCCAAAGGATAGATTAAATAAGAGGACATGTAGAACTGCTTGAATCCTTTGGCTAACCGTAACCAGAAGGTAAGCTCATCACAAATGATTTGTACCCAATCAATCTTGATATCATTAGAATAGATTTCTTGCACTAGGAAAAATTGATGCTTGATGAAATCCAAAATCTCCTCTCTTTCTTTTAGTCTAAGGAGAAGTGTGAGGATATCCATAATCTCTTGATTCAGATTTGTGCCAAATAGAGTCTTTGGCAGCTTGCTCTTCTTTGAGTGTACAATCTAGAACTAGGTTCTCTACATGTCTTCCCATCTAAGGGTTTTCTTTTGATTAAAAATGGATGCGGAGGACCCAAAATCAATATCACAATGTTTCTTTTCTGCAGAGATGAGAAATACTAATTGCATCAATGCCTTGTTAATTGATAAGAGAATGGATTGATCTAGAAACAAAATCTGCATCATTTCTAGATTATACCTCTCTATGCACTCTTTGACTAATTGTGGTGCATGAACTACCATTGGAAAGCTTACTACTTCTACCAATCCACTCTCTTTGAGTTTCAGAGTGATTGGGTAAATGGGTTGGGAGTTTAGCCTCGTACGTAGATCACCCAAATTGAAGAATTTGAAGGATGTATTTGTAAAGTATTTTAGCTCACTCTCCAAGACAATTAACTTATTATTTCCAACAACTTTGATTGTCATTTTCTATGATTTTATAGGATGCAGTTCTCAATAAAGAGCCATTAAATCAACTTGTAGAAACCAATTGCTTCCAAATTTGATGAATTAGCTTTAAGGAATTAGAATATTGGTGCCATATGAACCAAATTAAGTTCAGCCAACAAATATAATGGCCAAATTTACATTTAATTCCTTGAGTAATGACTATTTAAAATTTCTATTTATTTGCACATAAAATACTAAGTTCCTAAGAGTACTCTTACTTTACTTGAAGAAAAATAATATGACTAAAAGTTATTAAGCAATACAAATACTTAGCTTTGTGGGAAGTGCCTTACTTAGCTTCAAAATCTGGCATGTAGATATTTTGAACAATATTAACATATACGAAAGAGAAAGAAAGAGCTAGATTTTCTACAAAGTTATTTTCCTTTTATTTTGAATCACAACATGGGAACTAATGCTTTTTCTAGCTTGCACATTCCATTCTTCCACTTTCTGCTACAGGCCTTTAACACCACGTTCCCTTCATAATGGGTTTGCATGTTCAACACTTACTTCTCCTTAAGTATCTTTTGGGCATCTCCAAAGGATATTCAAATTTTAGGGTAACCTAACTTTCTATTCTCAAATCCCCCAGAAAAGTAGCCCATTTTGTTACCTTTATGCAGAAAACTCCTTCCTTAGCAAAATTTTCTAGACTAAGGCACAACAAACAACATTCAACCTTTAACTTCAATCTGATTGTCTTGAAGCCAGATATCAATCATGCCTCAATTATTATGATCCTTTAAATATTTCTTTCAATACTATGCTGACATTAATTGATCATTTGAACCGAGATTTGGCTCAAGATTATACAACCATGAGAACAAAAAGAAACAACTTTATTTCCATGAATATGCAATAGTAAAGCCATAAATTCATATTCCTTAGCACTATTTGATCTTAGTTCCATAGATATGGATGAGAATCACCATGGCCTCTATCCATATCTTCATAAATCCTTAGGCATTGGCAAAATCATATTCAAAACCCTTTTAGTCACTTTCCTTAGCTTTAACCTTCAGATTCACACCTGGTGTAGTTATTTTGAAGGGAGAATTAGCTTAGGAGATATGAAATGTTAGGGAAAAATTATAGATAATAAAGTGTAGAGAACTTACTTCTCATTGGGAGGACACAATATCACACGCCAACCATGCCTAAATTACCTAATCCTCATGTGCACCAAAAAAATAGGAAACCTGCTTGGAAAGATTAGGTAAATGTATTGCAAAGGGAGACTTAGAAAACAAAGTAAGCAGAGCGCTCAAGAACTATGAGAAGTAAGTGACCTAAATAGTCCTAGACACCACTCTCTTTTACACACACATTTACTTTTACCAATGACTGTAAGCTTAAAAGGGGGAAGAATAAAACTTGGCAACAAGTTTTAAGGACATAGAAGCAATACCAAATGAAATAAGAGACTTGTTGATAAAGTACAGTGATGTGACTGCTAGTGATTTTTGCACAAACCTCCCTCCCTTAAGAGATATTAGTCATCAAATTGACTTGATCCTTAACTCTTCATTTCCTAACAAAGAACCTTATAAGATGAATCCAATATAACATGCAGAGATTGCAAAACAAGTGAATGATTTTCTTGAGAAAGGGTTGATACAAAGAAGGCTTAGTCCATGTGCAATTCCATCAAACCTTACTCCTAAAAAGGATGGAAAATGGAGATTATGTACTTATAGAAGGGCTATAAACAAGATCATTGCAAGGTATAGGTTCCCTATGCCAAGTATTAAGGACTTGCTAGACCAACTAGGAGGTGCTTGCTAATTCACAAAGATTGATTTGAAATCAGGCTATCACCAAATCAAAATCAAGCCAGAAGATGAATGGAAGACAAAATTTTAAACAATTGAAAGCCTTTTTGAATGGTTGGTTATGCCATTTGGGTTAAGTAATGCACCTACTACATTGATGAGACTCATGAATAAGATATTTATTGATTTTATTGGTAAATTTTTTGTTGTATACCTTAATGATATAGTAATCTTTGGTCATAGTAGAGAAGAATACTTTGATAATGCGGAATAGGTTTTGAGGAGACTTCATCAACACAAGTTAGAGATCAACTTGGAAAAGTGCATCTTCATGAAGAAGGAACTTGTGTTCCTAGGATTTTTCATCTCACAAGGCACCCCCCAGATGGATCCTAAGAAGGTTGAAGCCATTATCAATTGGCCTCCACCAAAGAACCAAGGTGATGTAAGGAGATTTCATGGTCTAACTACCTTTTATAGGAAATTCATCAAGAATTTTAGTCATGATTATGCTCCTATGCTAGACACCATCAAAGGAGGAAGGAAGAACAAGTTTTCTTGGACCAAAGAAGCTGATGATGCTTTCCAATACTTGAAGAATAGAGTATCCCAATACCCAATCTTGGTACTTCCTAACTTTAACAAATTATTTTCTATTGAGACAGATGCAAGCAATTTGGCAATAGGTGTTGTTCTATGCCAAGAAGGTAAGATAGTAGCATTTTTCTCAAAAAACCTTAATGAGGCAAAGAAAAAGTACTCTACTTATGATCTAGAGTTATATGCCATGGTGTAGGCCCTAAAGGAATCAAGATATTGCCTCATAGCTAAAAAAATTGTAGTTTATACTAATAACCATGCATTAAATTTTCTAAATTCTCTGGAAAAGTTATCAATGAAGCATCTTAAATGGATGGAGCAACTACAAGAATTTACACTTAATATCAAGCACAAAAAAGGGGTGGAAAACAAAGTGGACGATGCCCTTAGTAGAAGGATTGGATTTGTGGAAGAATTTTAACTCTAGAGTGTGGTTATAGACTCACTAAAACACTTGTATGTAAGTGATTCAGACTTTGGAGAGGCTTTTGAAGTTTGCACAAAAATGGTAGGCAAGTACCATACTAATTTCTCTAATTATCTAATTTAGAATGGATTCATATTCAAAGGGGCTCAATTATGCATCCCTAAATGTTCCATGAGGAAAAACATCATTAGGGAAAAGCATTTTGGTTTCTTAGGTGGTCATTTTTGAATAGACAAGACAATATACATGGTAAAGAGAAGCTATTTTTGGACAAATATGGGTAATGATGTCAAGGAATTCATTGAATCTTGCACAATTTTCCAACAAGCCAAAGTGGTATCCAAAAACCAAGGATTCTATCAACCTTTACCAATTCCCACAATGCCTTGGGAATCAATTTCAATGAATTTTGTAATGGGTTTTACTAGAAAAAATAGGGATTTGACAGTGTATTTGTCATAGTGGATAGGTTCAACAAGATGGTCCACTTTGTACCCTACAAAAGCACAAATAATGCATCACATATTGAACATCTCTTTTTCAAAGAAGTGATTAGAATTCATGGTCTACCTTAGACTATAGTTTCAGACGGGGATGTCAAGTTTCAAGGACATTTTTGGAGGACTCTTTTCAAGAATCTTGGAACAAACTTGACCTATAGTTCTTCTTATCACCCACAAATTGATGGGAATATTGGGGTGGTAAATAGGTTATTAGGAAACCTCCTAAGATATCTCAACAAGCAACATTCTCAAAGTTGGCATTTGTCCTTGCCCCAAGTAGATTTTTCTTTTAATGATTCCATGAATAGATCAACTAGAAAAACTCCTTTCCAAACTGTCAATGGCCTTCATCCTAAAGGTCCCTTAGATTTAGTAGAGTTACCATCAGATTTTGAAGTTAGTGCACAAGGAGAGGAACTTGTAGAGATAATCACCAAGGTGCAAAATAATGTGAAGGAAGCCTTGAAAAAATCCACCATTAAGTACAAAGAATAGGTAGATAAGAGAAGAAGATAAGTCTATTTCAAGATTGGAGACAAGGTATGGGCATTCATGAGGAAAGATAGACTACCTAAGGGTAGGTATACAAAAAATCATATGAAGAAAATTGGGCCATGTATCATACTCAACAAAATGGGTGAGAATTCCTATGAAATATCTTTTCCCCCTACCTAGCAAATCTCTCCAATATTCAATGTTGTAGACCTCACTCCTTACAAAGGTATGACAGGTTCAACAAGTGGATAGGGTCAACATGCTAAAGTGGATGAAGAATATGTTACAAAGCTCCCTCAAAGTAGACCAGTTGAGTTGGAGGCAAAAATTGAAACTAAGTTTCTAAACTAAATAAGGCACAACAATTACATGTTGTAGGCACCATAAAATGAAATTTAGTTACAAACATGATAATTACTTCAACATACAAATCTAGACCTTATGAACCTAAGGTAAAACCTCCATTGTGGAGAGATGATAACTATTGTGGCTACCATAGAAACAAAGCTCATAAAACTAAAGATTGTATTATGTTGAAATGTAAAACTCAAGTTCTTATTGATGATGGAATCATTTATGTTGAAATTCCTAAAGACTTATATGATGAGGATACTTCTCTTGAGAAAGATAATGTGTATGAACCTATGTTAAGTGATGGTTTCCTTGATACCTCAACTTCTTCTAACACTCATGAACTTCCTAAAACTTCAAACCTATCCAACATACCTCCATCAAACAAAGAGCCTAATGCTTTCAGCATTGATTATGTGTATCCTCAAGGGCTACCTCTAAAAGAAACTCAAGCTAATCTACACTTGGCTGCAAACCTTTTTCATGCTATTAAGATTAAAGATTCTCAACCTTCATGTGATGCTATGCCTATTATTCTCACTTAAAATTCACTATCTCCTCAAGATACTATCATGAAAACCTCATATTATCCCTTGTGCTTAGAAGTGGCTTCATGTTAAGAGGACTCTCAAAAAGATAAAAATAAAAATGTCAAGAAAGATCAAGATCAAGCACCCATTCATCTCCTTTGAAATTTCACTCTTCCATATCCTATGTCTTATCCAACTCCTAAGTATGATGAAGACACTACTTCCACTATTTCCCTTGAGCTTATTGAAAATTGTGAACAAAGTTCTATGCCTATTCTATCCAAAGAAACTCATCAAGATCAAAGTATTCCACCTTCTTGTTCTACCATTTTCTACTATTCCTAAGTCTTTTCAAGATCCAAACAATACTACAAAGAAGTTTCTCCTATTCTAGATGATCATGATCCTATTAAAAAACCTAATTCTCACTCTAAAGATACTGATGTCCTTGGTTTTCATATAGATGTTGATGGACTTATTGAATATCCTTTCTCATCTTCCACATCCATCCTTGGACTTCCTCCACCATTACCATGAGCTTCATGTCTTCCTTCCATCTTGGATCCTTATGGACCTTCATTTTTCCCTTCTAACTCTCCTATTTTTTCATCCATCTTGGGTTCTTACTTCCCTCCATCTCCTATCTTTCATCATGATCAACGTAGATGCATATCCTTGAATCCTTTTCATCCATCCACCCATCTAAACTAGTCATATCCTCCTCCTCCTTCCACAAGTCCCAAGTCTTCTAGAAGTAACTTGAATGTTCAATACAAGAAAATAAATAAATATAAGAATCCATCTAAAAAAGAAGATCACCATGTCTCCTCTAATCAACATAGGGGCATAAAGTCAAAGAGACATCTAAGAAGAAAAATACAAAACAAGTATGGGTTCCAAAATCCATAATTAAAGATATTCTCTCTAAATCATAAAAAAGAAATGAAAAGCCTATGACTATATGGATTCCAAAGTCTCTCTTGAAAGAATCTAATTTTGAGCAACAAGTGAATTTGACATTCAAGCTTCCAAAGACTTTGACTTCATCTTCTTCCAAAAACATTGTTCCATTCCATGTGCCTAAACCACAACCTCTTCTATTCATTCACCATATTCCTTCATTTACGTTTCCTCCATCCTCTCACCACCTTTCAAGTTTTTTGTTAACATCGATCTTTCCTTCCTTTCATTCACTATCCTTCTACCTTCTATCCTTTTTCCTCTTTTTCCTATTCCTCCTATCTTCCAACCTCACTAACTTTGCATTTAACCTTATCCTTTATTTTTCTCTTCCATCTTCCTTTCCCTATCAATCTTTGAGCATATCATTTTGAATCCTTGGCATATCATGGTTAATCATTTCAAGGAGAATTGTGTAAAAAGCTTGCCTTCTTCCAAAAAATTCAAAAAAAAAGAAAAAAAAGGAAAAAAAGAGAAAAAAATTAAAAAAATTGAAAGTGTGCCTTGGTGAAAACCTTCCAATAAGGCACCTTGGTAGAAAAATTAAAAAGAAAGAAATTAGTCTTATGGTGAAAACCACTCCCTTATGGCACCTGGGATAAGTACCATGATGAAAACCTGGCAATTAGGTGTCATGCATAGTTCTTCTACATCTTTCATCCATTCTATTGTCTCTCTTTGATCTTGACAATGTTGACCTCTACACGAACATTTGGCTATCTTGTGACCTATCTTACAATGATCTTTCTTTTATTCCTTTCATTTTTAGCCTTCATATATATTTTCCTCCATTCATTCTAGCCTTTTGTTATCCTTCATATCTATTTTCTATCTTAAGCAGTTGATTGATTTTGAAGCATTCTCTTTCTTGAGACAAATCCTCTTTCTTCTTTCCATTTCTTTCCACCTCTTCCAAACTTCTGACTTCCATTTGCTTTCACCCCACTTATTTTCTTCTAATTCAACTTTGGGGCATAATATTTCATGCTTAATGATCTACCTTCATTTTGTGATCCTTATATTTTTCATTTTACATCAAGAACCTTATCTTTAGTTCGATTTGATCAAATTTATCAATTTGCTATTTCTCCTCTATTTCATTTCAATTTTGATCACGAGGGGGAAGTACTATCAAAATTTGATCCTTGATTCATCTTTATTAGTCTTTGTTCCACCTGGGATAGCCTTGCCTTTTGTTATCAATTTTTTTTCTTTGTCGTGATGTGTTCCTAAGTTGACCACACATCTATGTTGTTTTGTGATCCCAAATTGACCTCACATTTCAGCTACATTCTTTGACTACACATGTTCCTAAAATGATCATACATTAGTCAAAGAGGGGCAAATGTATGCACCCTAAAATGGTCACCTAGACTATGGGCCCCAATTCTTCAATTTATCAATTTTCTAAATCAATGGATCGCAATATTTTTTTGAATCAATTCAAATCATTTTCCTTGATCAAATTATAATTAATTTAATCATTTCAATATTTCCTAAGGTTTGATCATTTTATCAATAATCTTATTTAATTAAAAAGAAAATATCTATTTTAAATAAATAAAATAAACTTAGTTAATTAAAAGAAATTATCTCTTTTAATTAAATAATTTTATCTTATTTAATTAAAATATCTCTTTTAATTAAATAATCTTATCTTATTTAATTAAAAGAAAATATCCCTTATAAATAAATAAAATAATCTTATTTAATTTAAAAGAAAATCTCTTATTTAATTAAATAGTTTTGTCTTATTTAATTAAAATCTCTCCTTTTATTAAATTAATCTTATCTCATTTAATTTTAAAAAAAAATCCTTTTAAACAAATAAAATAATGTTATTTAATTAAAAGATTACATCCTCTTAAATAAATAAAATAATCTTATTTAATTAAAAGAAAATCTCTCTTTTAATTAAATAATTTTATCTTATTTAACTAAAATCCTCCCTTTTAATTAAATAATCTTATCTTATTTAATTAAAAAAAAATCTATCTTTTTGATGAAAGAAGGAAACAAATCAAATAAATCAAATAAAGATTCCTTTTTTTGCACATATCTCTAAGTGGTGAGCTTTTTCCTCTTACTTGTCTTTTTAGGGATTTATCCCACATTGCTCTTGTGAGAAGCCTCCCACCTCCATAGTTTCTTTTATAAGGAGCCCTCTCCTTCTCATTTGGATAGATGTTAGTTGCTATATTATTGTTATGTTGCAGGTTTGGAGAGCTTTTGGAGAAAGAGATTGAGCATTAGGGTTTGAGCCTTAGGGTTTGGACATTGGAGCTTCATTGTAACTTCTCTCTTCTTGTCTTCTTCTCTCATGCATTCATAGATTGCATCATCATGCTTCATCCATGCATTTTCATATCATCTTAGAGTCATATTTACTTTCATAGATTAATCTTGCATTGTATTTTTCTTTCACAGATTATATTTCCTTTCTTGTATTGCTTTGCATTGTTATCATTCAAATTAGCTTGCATCTTTATTTGCATGCATATTTGATGATCATAGAGACTAGCTCTCTTTATTTTCCTCTTTGAACCTCTCATTTTATGGTGTACTTGCATGGGCACAAACTAGGTCAAACTAAGGGTCTTCATCACAAACCCTTGCACCCCATGAACAAAGATCTATGAGTTGGCATTTGAGACCTCATTCTTGAGAAATATTGGATATAATGACTCATATAACTGTGTCAAAATTTTAGCACACACATCCAACATCTATTGAAATGGAAAGGACTCCCTAATATTGATGCAACTTAGATGATAGAGGATCAGATCAAGCAACATGGAACCTTTGTTGAGTAGTTAACTTTAAGTGGGAAATTGAGTTCAAAAATTCAAGGTGAGTATGGTGCAAGAGAATCCTCAAAAAATGAGGAGTCTTGATACATGTCAAGGACATCTTTAAGGTCTTAAGAACCTATATGATAGGCTAGAAATAGTGGCTATACATTTGGACACACTTGTAAGGCCTAGTTCCAAGATTGACACAATTATAAGCCCTTGGTCAACTATGGTCAAAGGTTTCTAAATAACCTAAAATCTTAGGATAGATTTTTATTTTCATGTTTTACCATATTTTGGTCCTAGTTTGATCATTTAGTTGAAGTTTGATCATGTTTTGATCAAAAATAGCAAAAAGTTGCACAAATTGCAAATTTGCTAAAAAGTTGTCAAGCTAGCAAAAAGTTGCATATTTTGTAATTTGACTCTTCAATGTCCAAATTTGGTTTGAAAATATGTTGTGACCATTGGGGATGCCTACATAAGCCCTTTCAAGTGGGTGGTAGGACAACATTGTGTACTTTTCCCTCTCAATCTATAAAATAACTCAAGTTTCTTGTAAATTTCATATTGTAATAGGTTGTACAAATGTGTATAAACATACCAAAAGGTTCAATATTCATTTTGTATTTTTTGATGAAATACCTTTCAGATGCATTTAGTTTGAGATATTGATCGATCACCTAACTCAAGATATTGAATTTTTTTTAGAAGTTGGTTGTAAAAGTTATCATACCTAGGGTTTCAATCAAATTTTTCCATATCATGGGATTTAACCATGGGAATTTAATGGCCTCTAGTGAAATCTAAGTGTTGACTATATATATTAAGATGGCTTTGGTTTCAAATTTTAATATGCAAGTGGCAAGGAGAAATTTGATGCCCTAGGCATGCAAGTGGGTGTATGCTTATAGCATTGGTTAGCATCTCACATAACTCACTCCAAAGTTATCATCATGGTCTAAAATAAGCTTTTCAACTTGTTTTTGCATGCCCCTTCATGATCCAATTGTTTTATTGAAGATTGGGCATTGGAAACATGTACCTCCTTTGTATTTGGAGACCTAATAGGGCTAATTTCCTAGAGAAGAAATTAGGAAAAACCTAATATCTTTACACCATCTAGTTCTAGTGCTTTGGAATGTTAATTAAAACCCAAAATGGTATTTTAATATATTATTTATTCATAGGTCTATGTGGAGATTTCTGAAGTTAAGTCTATTTTTTAGCAAAAAGGGCTACAAGCCTAGAATAGTGGATTTCTAAAGCAACTATTACTTAAATGTTTTATGGTATGGTTTTAACCTTCAATCCACTTTATAATGGACCTAAATAGACCAAAAGTTCAACCTTGAGTCACCCCTAGTCCTTTTGTGTGTTTTGGGGTCTTGTGTCAAAATATGTCATTTTTTGCTTGTAGGGAAATTTGTGATAAGTTTTATTGTATTAAGGGGTCTTTCCTATGATTGGGATTTAATTATTTGGGGATGGGTTGTGTGCTGGTTAATAGTTTTTCTCTCTTATCTTTTGGTTTTATACCTTGACTCTTGAATACCCAATAGCTATGGAGAACAAAGAAGTTAAGAACATAATGGGTCAATGTAGTGATCTATCAAAGGCCCCTAAATTGAAAGGTACAAATCCCTTTTTGGCTCAAGGTTTGCAATGAATTTTAAAAAAAAGGTTTTGTGGGGTATGCACTTAACCAAAGAGAAGGAGAGGTAAAGACTAGATTTTTCAACATCTTAAACAACCTAGGCAATTCGAAAATGGGGACTAACTCTTGAAATGTAATCCATTCTAACTAAAATGCAAGGATGGAAACATGCATGAATAACTACAAAAACAAGAGAGTAGGAAAAATGATAGAATGGGAAATTCCTAGATTATTAAGTTGACTAATATATGTCAATACCCAGATTGTCTAATTTCAACTACTCCATTAATAAATTTTTGACACTCTCATACATTGAACTAAACTACACATATGAACTATCAAGTATAGTAGAAAGAACATAATATTGCTTATGCCGAAGAAAGTAAAGATTACAATCCATTGAATGAAGGAAATAAAAGAAAGTTCACTTACATTCATTCAATTTTCAACAATAACATACTTATTCCAAATACTACACTATAACTAAGTGAACAAAATAATTAAAAGTAGACTAAAGTTACACATAGTAGTCCCAGGTACAGGTTTTTTCCCACAATTAAATTTGCAGATCTTATTAATGTCTCAAAAAGATACATATATAGGCATTCTCAAAATGGCTAGTTACATTAGATGATTTCATTGTAGAGCATCTCTAAACATAAAAGACTAAAAATAGGACTGTTGTTTAGTGTGGAGCCTGATCAGTCCCCAAGTGGGAGATTGTTAGATTGTGGTGACTGATCAAGAAAGTACTATACATACTTCATAAATAGTGGGGTTCGGGGCATCGGCCCAAATTTTTTTTTTTTGGGTAGTAGCCGACATATTATGGCCGACATATGGCCGACATGTTATAACCCTAAAGTGGTTTAATACTTGTATAAAAGGGCTTAGGGTTGGGTATTTTTCATAATGTTGTGATACAAAATTGGTTCTTGTGGCGGTATTGAGCTGTAAGGGATTACGGATTGTAATTAGGTTGTAATCACTGGATTGTAATAAGATCAGACTTGCTGTTTGGTGGACGTAGCCTAGGGATTGGGTGAACTGGTGCCTTGTGTTCATTTTTGTGTGTTCTATTATTTTCTGTTATTGGTTATATTTGCATGTAGTTTTTATTTCTGTCTGTGGTTTATCCTAACAAGTGGTATTAGAGCAAGGTTTTCTTTCAGTTATCCTCTATAGGAAAGTCTCACAGTTGAGTGGGAGTGATGGAAGATGAGGGTAAGTTGAGGGTTGACAGGTTTAATGGGCAGAACTTCCAGTTATGGAAGATGCAAATGGAAGACTATTTATATCAGATGGATTTATGGAAGCCATTGGAAGGAAAAGCCAAGAATCAGGGAACTATGTCAGAGGCTAAATGGGATTTTTTGGACAGAAAGGCACTCGAAAGCATTCGGTTATTCTTGGCACCATTAGTGGCATTTAATATTACAAAAGCAAAGATGACATAAGATTTGATGAAAACCCTAGCGACACTGTATGAAAAGCCCTCCGCGTCAAATAAGGTATTTCTCATGAAGCATTTATTTAATATGAAAATGGCAGAAGGTGGATCTGTTGTAGATCATTTAAATGAGTTTAATACTATTACTAGTCAATTATCTTTTGTGGGCATCAATTTTGATGAAGAAATTAGGGCTCTCTTGATTTTGTGTTCTTTGCCTGAAAGCTGGAATGGCTTGGTAATGGTGATGAGTAATTATGTTCCTAGATCTAGTACCCTAAAATATGATGATGTGATCGGTGTTATTTTAAGTGAGGAAACTCGTAGAAAATCCTCAGGTGGATCTACATTAGGAAGTGCTTTAAATGCACAAAGCAGGGGCAAAATGACTGAAAGAGGAAGTAACTCTGGAAACTGTGGGAAATCAAGAGGAAAGTCAAAGGGGAGGAGGTCTCAATTGAGAGGACCAAATGATTGCTGGTACTGTGGGAAACCAAGGCACAAAAAGAAAGATTGCTGGAATCGAAAGAAAAATGAAGGAGATAAATTAGATGGAGACAAGGAGGAAAATGTGGTAAGTAAAAAATTCGAAGAGGATGCTTTGCTTCTGTCTTTAGAGAGTGTTGATGATTCATGGGTTTTAGATTCTGGTGCTTCATTCCATGCTACACCTCATAGAGGTTATTTCATTGATTATGTCCAAGGGGATTTTGGGCTTGTTTATTTGGGGGATAATGAACCCTGTCAGATTATTGGAAAGGGAAAAATTAAGATTAACTTGTAGAATGGGAATCATTGGCTACTACATGAGGTAAGACATGTTCCAAAACTAAGTAGAAATTTAATTTCAGCAGGGCAACTCGGTGATGAGGGTTGTGTAGTTACTTTTAATAATAAAAATTGGAAGGTTTCAAAAGGTTCCCTTGTAGTAGAAAAAGGTGTGAAATTAGGCAGCTTATATCTTTGTACAGGTCATATTATTCCTTCTACTTTGATTGTTTCAGAGAAAAATGAATATTCAGGAACAATTACTGCAGTTGAGCAGGGAGAACAAATAGCTGCTGTAGATTCTGATACAACGCTATGGCACAATAGACTTGGGCACATGAGTGAGAAAGGTATGAAAGTACTTCATTCAAGGAAAGTTTTACCAGGTCTAAAATGTGTGAATATGGATTTCTGTGAAAGTTGTGTGTATGGAAAACAAAAGAGAGTGAGTTTTGTAAAGACAGGGAAGGAAAACAAAAAGGAGAAATTAGAGCTTGTGCATATGGATGTATGGGGACCAGCCCAGGTATCTTCCCTTGGTGGCTCTCATTATTATGTTACATTTATTTATGATGCAACTAGAAAAGTATGGGTTTATTTCCTTAGACAAAAATCTGATGTATTTCAAACTTTTAAGAAATGGAAATGCTTGGTTGAAAATGAAACTGGTAAGAAATTAAAATGTATCAGATCTGATAATGGTGGTGAGTATTGTAGTCATGAATTTGAAGATTATTGCTCCACTAATGGTATTTGTAGACAAAAAACTATTCCAAGGACTCCACAGGAAAATGGAGTGGCTGAACGCATGAACAGGACTATAATGGAGCACGCAAGGAGCATGAGGTTGCATGCTGGGTTTCCCTTACACATGTGGGTGGAGGCTGTCAATACTGTAGTATATTTGATTAATAGAGGTCCCTCTACTCCTTTGGGCTGTGGTATTCTAGAGGAAGCATGGACTGGTAAGAAGGTTAGTTATTCTTTTCTCAAGACCTTCGGTTGTGAAGCTTTTGCTCATATAGACTCTGAAAATAGAACCAAGCTAGAAGCTAAATCAAAGAAATGTGTCTTTGTTGGATATGGCATTAATGAATTTGGTTATAGGCTTTGGGATTTTGAAAATCTTAAAATCATTAGAAGTTGGGATGTCATATTCAATGAGAAAGTGTTGTACAAAGATCTGTTGCAGCAACATGAGAAGAAAGAAGATGATTATGTAGTGCTGGATGATACTCCAAAAGCTGATGTTCCAGCCATTCCTCATGATGTGCAACAACTGCAAAAAAAAATACCACACACACTAGTGAATGTTAGACGGTCAACAAGGCAAATTAGACCTCCACAAAGGTTTTCTCCCTCTTTGTATTCTATTTTACTTACTGATGCTGGTGAACCTAAAAGTTATGATGAAGCTGTGCAGGTGGATACTAAGATTCAGTGGGAGTCTGCAATGAAAGATGAAATGGACTCTTTGCTGAAAAATAAGACATGGGATTTGTGAAAGTTTCCTGCAGGTAAAATGGCTTTACAGAATAAATGGGTTTATAGGTTGAAAGAAGAGGAAGGAGGTAAGAAAATATTTAAGGCTAGGTTAGTTGTAAAAGGATTTGTACAGAAAAAGGGAATTGATTTTGATGAGATATTTTCTCATGTTGTTAAAATGACTTCTATTCGTACTGTTTTAAGTCTTGTGGCTACTGAAGATTTGCATTTAGAGTAGATGGATGTTAAAACAACCTTTCTTCATGGTGATTTGGATGAAGAAATATATATGGCTCAGCCACAAGGTTTTGAGGTCAAAGGTAAGGAGAACTTAGTGTGCAAATTGAAGAAAAGTTTATATGGCTTGAAGCAAGCACCTCGGCAATGGTATCTGAAATTTGACAGTTTTATGCATGAGCATGGATATAATAGGTGTCATTCAGATTACTGTGTTTATTTTAAGAGGTTGGATGATGATAGCTACATTATTTTATGTTTATATGTTGATGATATGCTTGTAGCTAGGTCTAACATGGATCATATTAAGAGGCTGAAATGCCAATTAGCACATGCATTTGCTATGAAGGATTTGGGGGCAGCAAAAAAAATCCTTGGTATGAAGATTTGCAGAGATAGGAAGAACAGAACATTGACGCTATCTCAAGCTGATTATGTTGAGAAGGTGTTGCAACGTTTCTCTATGAAGAATGCTAAAGCTGTCAGTACACCTTCACCTGGTCATTTGAAATTGACTAAGGAGATGTGACCCAAGACACAGGAAGAGGAGGATAAGATGTCCAAGGTACCCTATGCTTCAGCTGTAGGAAGTTTGATGTATGCTATGGTATGCACTAGGCCAGATATTGCACATGCAGTGGGAGTCGTTAGTAGGTATATGAGTCATCCAGGATTTGAGCATTGGAATGCTGTCAAGTGGATTCTCAGATATTTGAGAGGAACATCCAATAAGTGTTTACACTTTGGGGGTTCTACTACTGATTTACAGGGCTATGTTGACTCAGATTTGGCTGGGGATATTGATACCAGGTGGAGTACTACAGGTTATTTCTTTACTATTGGTGGGGCAGCCGTGAGCTGGGTTTCTAGGTTACAGAAGATTAATGCTCTCTCCACTATAGAGGCAGAGTATGTTGCTACTACGGAGGCAACCAAAGAGATGATATGGCTTCAGTTCTTCTTGGAAGAATTGGGACATCCTCAGAAGGATAATTATTTGTTCATAGATATTCAGAGTGCCATTTATCTTGCTAAGAATTCAGCTCTGCATTCTAAGACCAAACACATACAGTTGCAGTACCATTTCATTCGGTCAGTTTTGGAGGATGGACAGTTAAAGCTGGCAAAGATACATACCAATGACAATCCAATAGATATGTTGACAAAGGTTGTAACAAGGGAGAAGCTGAACTCCTCTTCAGCTTCAGTTTGTCTTTTAGACTGAACATGAATAAAAGAACAGTAGAGTCCAGGATGGTTTGATCCAGTGGGAGCCCCATGTGGTAGTGGTATTGCTACAGGATTAGTCTCCAAGTGGGAGATTGTTGTTTAGTGTGGAGCCTGATTAGTCCCCAAGTGGGAGATTGTTAGATTGTGGTGACTGATCATGAAAGTACTGTACATACTTCATAAATAGTGGGGTTCAAGGCATCAGCCTGAAATTTTTTTTTTTGGGTAGTAGCCGACATGGTAGCCGACATATGGCCGACATGTTATAACCCTAAAGCAGTTTAATACTTGTATAAAAGGGCTTAGGGTTGGGTATTTTTCATAATGTTGTGATACAAAATTGGTTCTTGCAGCGGTATTGAGCTATAAGGGATTACAGATTGTAATCAGGTTGTAATCACTGGATTGTAATAAGATCAGACTTGTTGTTTGGTGGATGTAGCCTAGGGATTGGGTGAACCACGTTAAATCTTGGTACTTTGTGTTCATTCTTGTGTGTTCTATTATTTTCTGTTATTGGTTATATTTGCATGTAGTTTTTTTTTTTGTCCGTGGTTTATCCTAACAAGGACATGATTGAATCATTTTCCATTACATCAACTAACATAATGCCATAAATGGCTACAAAAAGAAGGAGAGAGAGAGAGGAATGATACATGTCAGGAAGAATGCCAGAGCATCATTCTTTCTTAGGAGTAACTATCTTAGATCTATAATATTTCATTGCATCAATTAGTTTGCCCAATTCCTCGACACCTTGGATAATGATATTGTTAGCTCGAACCATCTAGTAGTCATGCATTTATGTTAGCTCATCCACTCTAGCAAAATTTGATTAAAACTTCTTTGATGCCCTCCTTATTATTGAGTGTTTTGATGAGAGTTATTGAATCTTTGACATTTGGAAATTTAGTGGATCAACAACTTCATCAACAAATGCCAAAAACTTTGACTGCATCCTCTCAATATCCACAAGTTTTCCATTAGCATACACATAAGACTCTATATGCATTACTGTTAGATATTAAAATATCTTTTAAATGACCTTCTATACCAGGTCTTGCATGTCCTTTAGCTCATTTGTAGACCTCATAGAGATTTCCCCTATGAATTCCAAATATTGTTTCCAGTGAAACAATGACTCTTTGCCCATTTTGACGATCCCATGAGAGATGGAAACATTGGTCTTCATGTTGATGAGCTCTTGCAATAGGGCCATATTCTCTGTTAAGCTATTTTCTATGTTCTCCATGGTGATTTGATAACTTGAAGTAGTTTCCCTCAACTTGTCAGCATTCAACAAAAGACTTCCCATATTTTCAATTAATGGGGAATCTTGAGCCTCAATCTAATCCACCCATGTTCAGCCAATTTTCCCAAATTGTCTTTCTTGCTGCAACTTAAAACATACATTTTTATTCTCCTCTACATTTGGGTTGAATTGGCTTCTTGAGGTACTCTTAAGTGCAGACCTAATATACTCCATCAATTCTTTGTTTGAGGCCTTGGGGACCTCTTTTAGTACTCTTAGCTCTTCTAGCCTATCCTCGATCTTCTCATTAGTAGACTTCCATATGTTTACCATGGAGTCATGAAAAAGGATCCAAAGATCCATCGTTTTGATCTAGAAGTCATCCATGGAAAGATCATTGAATTTTCTCCCCTTTTGTGGCTCTGCAATCTCTACCAACATGTGGCCAGTAGATTGATCAGTGGCTAACGCTACAATTGATTTTTACTTCATTTTCTTGGAGGGTGGCTAATAAGAGTGGCTTATGTGTTTAAATATTTTGATGGAGAGGCTTTTTCATACCTTTGCTTCTTTTTATCAATGGTTTCCTCCAACCATGACTCAGTTGAAAGGATGTTGATTATAGACTGCAAGGTAGTAGGATCAAATAACTTTCTCAGTACTAGGGCGAGTTTGCTTGCTCTGGGAAGTAGTAGGAAAGGCATTGACCTTAGTCACTGAGAGGGCCAAGGTATCCCCATGCTGAGATGTGTTTTGTCCATCCATGGGGTTTGTATCACCATCCAGGTTGATGAATTGAATAGGGAAGGTAAGCTTGATAATTGTTCTTTCTCCTTTTCTTTAACCTTATCCCCTTCCTTCTCCCCAACTTTTCTAATATCTAGAAAAGAGATCCCTCTGCAAGTAGGAGCGATTAGCACATTTTTGTCTAGATTTTGGTCTCCACCTTGTACAATAGATTGAGGTTGCCCCACAAAAGTTAAAGTAGTAGCCATGGTGGTGGTTGGAACAATTGATTGGGTAGCTCTAGAAGATACTCCACCCATAGAACTAGTGCTCCCCATTCTTTTCTTCCTCACTCAGGTCCATTGTACCCACTTATCTATCCTTTTGATAATTCCATGCATAAGGACCTCCAGGGTGTCTATGATAGGGCCTGCAGGCAGGGTAGACACAATGGGAGTACCTTTGATCTTCCCATAAGATGATGGATGAATGTAGGCACCATCATTTGCAAGGTCATAAACATCAATAGAATCATTATATAACTTTTTTCCTCAATAGTTAATCGGGCCCAAAACTTCTCTTGGGGGTGGTATTCATTGAAACATCTGGCCTAGTAATCTTTGATATCTAGAACATTTTTGTGAGCATATCCCAGCTTCAAATGGTCCCCCATGAAGTTCACTAGATCATATTGAGGCCTTAGTACCTAATAATCAACCAATTTGATTTTTCTCTCAAAACTCTTCACTAGATTCTAAGCATTGGATTTAGAAGCATAGGAATAAGGTCCAACCACTATGGGGAAGGAAATCCTAGCTATCTTCTTCACATTTGAACACAAGGTGTTCACTTCAATAATTTATCAACATAAATTGACCAAAACTACCTTATCCTTTGAGTACCTATGTAGTCTCTTAGGAAAACCATCAAAGGCACCTATCCGCAGGTATGAGAAGCTCAAAAATTAGATGAATTAGCATTGAAACTAGTCGATAGCCAAAATTCCCTCTAGTGAAAATCTCCTTTCTAGGAATCCTTGCAATTCCTAGTATAGCCTCAATGAAGGCATCATTTACTACCACATATTCCTTGAACTTCCTTTACAACTGTTGGTGTGGGTAGAACTCATACACCTTTGTACATTCATCATAATTCTCAATGTTGGGAAGGCTGGGCCATAGGTGATGCATAGCCAAGGCATAGATTAGGTAAGAGGACATGTAGAAATGTTTGAATCCTCTAGCAAAATTCATCCATTAGGCAAGCTCATCACAAATGATCTAGGCCCAGTTAATTTGTAGATCTTTGACATGGATTGCATGCACTAGGAAGAAATGGTGCTCAATAAACACTAGAATCTCTTTTTTCCCTTTTAGCCTCAACAGTAAGGTAAGGATATCTACAATTTCCCTTTTCAAATTAGTGCCAAAAAGGGTCTTAGGAATCTTCCTCTTCTTCAAGCAAGGCATCTAAAACTATGTCCTTGATATATCCTCCTTACTCAGGGTCTTCTTTTCATTGAACATAGATGTGAAAGAGCCAACGATAATATCAAAATACTCCTCCTTCATGATGATGTTAAATATAGACTACATTAAAGCTTTGTTGATCGAGAGGAGGATTGATTGATCAGGATTTTTTTTTTCTTTATTTCTAGATTGTATCTCTCGATACATTCCTTTACAAGCTCTAGTGCTTGTACTTCCATGGGAAAACTAGCTACTTCTATCAATCCACTCTCTTTTATCTTTTGAGTGATTAGGTGAATAGGTTGAGAGTTTAGTCTTCTCTGGAGATCATCCCAATCATAAAATTTAAATGCCATATCTATTAAATCCTTTAATTCACTCTCAAAGCCTATTAACTTATCATAACCTACAACTCTAATTTCCATTTTCTATGCTTTCACATGATGTATTTCTCGATAAATAGTCATTTTAAAATACTTGAGGAAACAAATTTCAAACAATTTTGATGAAATAGGTATAGGAATCCAAACATTGGTGCCACAAGAATAAAATTAATTTTAGCTAATGATTATAATGGCATAATTTTCATTAAATTTCATAACCAACGACTATTTAAACTTTTTGTTTTCATGCACATAAAAACTCAAAACCCCTAAATCCTTATTACTTCACTTAAAGTAAAGTATTATCACTAAAGGTCACTTATCAAAATAAATGTTTTAGTTTCATAGAAAGTGCCTTGTTTCCCTTTAGAATCTAGAATACAAATATATTTGATGACTTAACATATGCGAGGGAGAGAGAGAAACTCAACTTTGTCCATAAGCCCAATTTCCTTTTGATTTACAATCATAGTGTAGAGAATGATCCTTCAATAGATTATGCACTTCTTTATTTCACTTTACACCCTAAGAATTTAACACTTTCTTTCCTTTATGTTGGGGTCACATCTTGACCATTGACTTTTCTAGAAGTATATTTTGAGCATTTCCAAAGAATATTTGCACTTTAAAGTGGCTTGATTTTTTATTTTCAAGGCCTTCAGAGAAGTGGCCTTTTATATTACCCAGGGATGGAAAACCCCTCTCTAATAAAAATTTTATAGAGTAAAGAAAACCCTACTACATTTAATCCTTTAATCTCAGTCTAATGGCAACAATGTTAGATATCGAGCACACATCATTGTTTATGAGCTCAAAATTGTTCATTTAACATTGTGCTAATAGTGTTTGTACATAAATACTTATATTTCACATAATCCATATTAGCTTTGGAAGCAAGACATTATACCTTCACTTCCATTAGTAAGTAGTTGAAAACCCATAGACCCACTCTTACTCATAAAACCAGACCTTTAGCTCTACAACTTGAATGGAATGCTTCCTGGCTTCGATTTGTAACTTTGTGGGTCTCTCCATCATGACATAATTAGTTGCACCACTTGTTAATCATTACCATGGCTCTACTCTTTGGGAATGTGCTTGATGGAGTTCACCAAAGTGGAAAACTAACTTGATTTCTTGGAATCCATAGGATATAGGATGCTGAGGTAATATAGTAGACATTGAAACACATAAAACTTACTTCTCATTGGGAAGACTCCCAGTCACATCACAACCATACCTAGATCACCTAGATCATTAATGCATTAGAAAAATAGAAAACCCACATGGAAGGATATGTAAAGGTAATGCAAGGAGACTTGGAAAATATATAAAGTGAGATACTCATGAATGATGAGATGTAAATAACCTAAAGGATACTCTAAAATTCACTTTAGACAAAAACTCATTAAATACCAATCACTTGAACTTGACAAGGGAAGAACTAAAATTTGGCAACATTGTGATAACCTTAACCTTCTACTTTGAGCAGTTGTGATTGGTGCTTAAGCACATTGGTAGGATCAAAGACACTTTGTTGGACATTCCTTTAGTGAAGAAGATCTAAGGGCTAGTTAATCATCTAAGACATACTATACCAGGCTCCATTGCATCACTTTACATCGATCTAATATACTTTGAATCCTTTATGTGCAAAATGAAAAAGTAGTTTTCTAACACCTTCCAGTCTTGCAATGGGAGAAAAAGTCTCTTCATAATCAATACCTTCTTATTGAGCATAACCTTTGCATACTAATCTTTCCTTGTTTCTTGAAACTTCTCCCTTTTCATTCAACTTATTTTTGAACACCCATTTTGTGCCAATTGCATTTTTGTCCTTAGGTCTAGGAACAAAGTCCAAGTTTTATTTTCTAATGCATCTTAATAGTTCTAGGTTCAAACTCAGTAAGAAATCATGTACCTTTTAATTTTTTGCTTTTCATTGTGCCTTTTAATTGATCTCCAATGATTTTCTTAAGTGCATGATACCTTCTAACATATATATCTAGTACAAGTATGTTCTCCTTAGATTTGGAACTTGTTTCATTTTGTTCATCATGCTTAGAATCATGCTCAAGTCCCACTATCTATACCTTGGATCTGTTAGACTATGACTCAGTTTGTACTTGCTAAAACTTAGGTCCTTCTAACTGTGACTCAAGTCTTTCATACTGTGACTCGAGTAGTGAAGACTACTGATTTCCAATTACATTTTCTTGAATCTCACATATAGTATCAGGTTCAAAGTAGAAAAAAATTCTATAGTTTTCAAATTCTTTTCTACTTTTTAATTATTTTTTTCTACAAACTCATCAATTTTCACATGTGCACTTTCTATGACTTTGTGAGTAGAAATATTTAGACATTTATATGCTTTGCTCTTGTTGGAGAATCCCAAGAATATTCCTTCATCATTTTTTACATCAAATTTTCCTTTCCTAGATTGTTTCAAGATATAACATTTGCTTCCAAATATTTTGAAATAATAGATATTAGGTTTATAGCCATACCATAATTCATAAGGTGTTTGATTTGAGTCCTTCTTTAGCTGAACTTGGTTTAAGGTATGAACTATTGTGCTGATTACTTCCTTCTAGTATTTGATTGCAATATTTTTCTCTACCATTAGCGTTCTTGCACAATCCATAATTGATCTATTTCTTCTTTCTACTATGACATTCTACTGAGGTGTACTAGGTGTCGATACTTTCCTTTTGATTCCTCTTTCATTGTAGAATTCATTTGAGATGAATTCTCCTCCCCTATCTAAACTTAGATATTTTAGTTTCTTTCTTGTTTCTTTCTCCACTCTAGCTAGATACCACTTAAATTTTTTAAAGGCTTTAAATTTATCTTTTAGGTACATAACTGTCATCATCCTAGAATGATCATCAAAAAATAAAATAAATTACTTATCTCCACAGTATCTTTCTATGACAATGGGTCCACAAATATCTGTATGAACCAACTCTAGAACTTCTTCAGAGTGATAGATCTTTCTTTTGAAACTTGTCTTTCCTATTTTTCCAATTTGAAATTTTTTTTACTTGCCCATATCAAGTTTCTTTAGAATAGGAATGCCTCTCACTCTATTGTTCTTGCTTATGTTGACCAAGTTATCAAAATTCACATGACACAACCTTTTATACCATAACTAACTTTCCTCAACTTGAGCTAGGCAACATGAACTTTTAGTTAGATGTAGATAAAATAGATTACCTTTTGTTTGATTGCCAATTCCAACTAGAATTCCTTTCCCATCCAATAGCTTGGCCTTTCCATTCATGAATTCTACCTTGAATCCAATATTAATTATTCAATTGTGCCACTCTAAGTAGATTGTGTTTTAATCCTTCAACCTAGTAAGCATCATCACACTTGAGCTCATCAATCAATTTAATGCAACCTTTTCCTTTTACATAACAAGGTTCATCATTTCCAAATCTGGCACTCCCACCATCACAGTGTTCTATTGCTTTATCATTGCCCTATGAATTAACTAGGTATAGCTCCCTATGATTTTCAATGAATATGTTTTTATGAGATTAGGACATTTTGACATTATAAGCTCTTAACTTGAGAGAAGTAAAGGATAACCAAATTTTTTGTACGCACAAACAATTTAGACAAAATAGATTTGGACAACCTATCACACCTAATAGAATGAGTGTAATAGACTATCTTGATACTTCTAGAATCTTACTTCTATTTTAAATGTAGTATTAACCACCTATATGCAAAAGAGGAAGAGAAGAAGAAATGCACATAAGGGCAAATAGAATTGCTTTGACTACTAGGCTTGAATGAAATGGAATTCAGCAAGTTACTAGTATATTCACACACATCTATCCTTCAATTTCCAATGAACCTATCTAGCATAATATGAAATGACCAAGAGAGGAATCAAAATCATACGCAAAGAGAGTAAATGGAATCACCTATAATGAAAATATAAAAATGAAGTGGAATCCACCTGATTATCATAGGATCACATATAATTGTCCTTCAAATCTTAATCTAGAACTAATCTATCCATGGGAAATAAAATATGACAAGAAAATAGGGTAAATGGAATTACATACCAATTCACCATCAAGTTGTTGACCTTTGTATTGTCAAATGAGGTTACATTTATAGTTCTCTATCCTTTCTTAATTATGGTAGAGCAACAATCATATAATAGAAAATAAAAAGAGAATAAAATATGAAATTATCCAATTTGCATCATGATATAAACATATGGTATCTCTTCTATTGATGATTCTAAATTCATGATATTCCTAAAAACACTCCATGACATTTTAGCTTTCAGCAATCTTCATAAAATCCTATAGAAAATCACTATTTTCTTGATCTTATATCATTTCACACCAAACCCATGTATATTCCAATAGTTACTGCATTTTTGAAATTTGGTCGTCAATCTTAGATTATCGATTGCAATTAAAACAATATGATCTTCCTTTATAACTTCCATTGTGGATCCATCCATGTATGTGTGCCTTTCCATCGTTATGTCTCTATGAATATTTTCCTTGCAACTTTATATAGTGAGATGGTGATAAATGTAGATCTTTATTCCAATCTAACGGTGGTAATAAAGCAATGTTAAGTATCTTTGTTTCCTAACATGAGTCCACTTTCCAACTAGGTACATCATGGTAGATATATGGAAGTAATTCATTTCTTGGAAGATCTGACATTTCCCTAGTGTTGCTTCATGAAACGTGATGACCCATAGGACACTTTTCTTTTTGCCACTTTGTAGCATAGATTATCAAATAGACATCTTTTTATGATGACATAACAATGATCTTAGATCTTGTTTGATCCAACGGTTTAATGCACTATCCATTTTTGTTTAATATTTGAATGGGACCCAATTTTACAGGTAAGCATTTAACTGTTCAACTGGCCAATAGCATGTGTTCATTTGTTCAAATGACTTTTCAACTTTGTAACATATATGCATGGATCAAATATTAACTATTGATTTCATTTAAAAAAAATAGTCATACTACCTTTGACTTGGTTCTTACACTATTTCTACATTTTTTAGTTCTC
Source organism: Cupressus sempervirens (assembly GCA_028749045.1). NCBI lineage: Eukaryota > Viridiplantae > Streptophyta > Pinopsida > Cupressales > Cupressaceae > Cupressus > Cupressus sempervirens. The sequence continues at coordinate 51,912,180 of CM053786.1, forward strand.
ACTCTATATTGAATTCAACTAATCTTGCTTTTGACTTGTTCTCATGATCTACATATCGATCTTTTAGCCTCAATCTTCGATGTTCTCTACTGCATTTGCTCTATACATTCCTATGATCTCTTTAAATGTACCCTTCCTTTAGAAACTCTCATACATTTAGAAATGCTTTCATGTAGAACTACTTCTCAACATGAATCTTTGTCTTTGACATGATTAGGAATAAGGAAATATGAATTAGTAGAATATCAAGACCTTCTTCTCATTGGGATAATGCATAACAAACCCTCCAAACCCTAATCACCTAGCATTTGGACTGATGCATTGCCCATATAATTCCCACATTAGCTTGACTCAAAGGAATGATGAGAAGAAAAATCATCATATAGGCAATCTAGACCTAGACTCAAGACATTAACACTTGACTTGACTCAAAACCCTAGAGAAAAAAGATATGAACTAAATCTTGGGAAAAAACTGGCACTATCTGGGGATTTAAGAATGATAATGCTTGAAAGAGCTCTAGAAATCTTTGGATCTACACAAAAGAGATGACAACTCAAAAGCAAAAAGAACAGAATAAACTAGGAAAACAACAACAAACTACCTAGGGAAAAAAATTGTTGGAAATATGAGAGGAGTAACTGAGAGGAGAGGGGTGAATCATTTACTACAAAAATAAATCCTAGATCCCTTAGATGTCAGTACAAAATGAAAATAAATAATTGAATACTACTGAAGCTCGGTAAATACATAGGATGTTATAACTCGATAATAACTAGATTAGCTCGATAAAAGATTAACATATAAACCATTAAATGTTACCTATGATTACCATTACTTTAACTTAGTTACAAACACATAAAGAAAATAGCATGAATGCATTTGGCACCAAGATTTAATGTGGAAACCCAATTTGGAAAAAACCACCAATAGCAACTAGTTACTGATTTTCACTCTTTTGAAGTGAGCCCTGTTAGGAGGCAATCCTATTAAAGGTTAAAAAATGCACTATTAGGTGTGACCCTTTTAAAAGATTTAATCACCCTATTAGGAGTGACTTAGTTAGAGGTCTTCAGAAAAATTCAATGGAATTACCATTTTGTTAGAGGATTTGCAAATAGCTATTAAGCCAACTTTTTAAAGAGATTTAGATCACTACTACAATGGTTAGAGAGTAACAATGAGATGACTTGATTTGATTGCAATTAATTTTTTGATTTTAGATCTCTATTCTAGTTTGTACTTGATCCTTTTTTATCAAATATGATTTTGCTGCACCACAAGGATATTCTACTTATCCTTTAAATTCACTTCTTTTGCTCATCAATAGATCTTCAATCACCATAATTCACACATTCACTTCCATTTTTTTTACTTACACACACTTTGAAATCAAAACTTGACCTTATACTTATATCTTCCACTTTGTTAAGTTGGCTCAAATACAACTTACAATAATCAATATTCATCACTTTAGTTGGCTAGAATCAATAGATAAGTTAATTAAGCTTAATACAATTACAAAATAAGAAAATCCTTTGTTAGTCGACCATGCTTGGTAAAAACTAACTTTGAAATGATTTTCTTTGTTAACTAACAAAAACTTGGTTAACACTACAAACTTATGAAAATCCTTCAGCAACCGAGTGATCTTGGTTAGCACTAGTTCCATCCAACTTTCCTTCATTACCTGAGTGAGCTCAATGAACACTCACTTTCTGAAACTTTTCCTTCAACACCCGAGTGAACTTAGTAGACACTACCTTCTAAGCTAGGCAAACACAGGAACACTCAGTAGACACTAAGAACTATCTTCACTGCCCGAGTGACCTCAGCATATACTGACTAATAATGATTATGACATTTGTGTAACATCAGAGACAATACAAAATTAATCAATTTTATCGAACAATCTCCCTCTTTGGCATTGATGGCAACACAACATGTCATAGCACAATGAAATTTTAGATTTTAGATTTGAGAACTCCCTCTGTTAGTATAAGCTCTTCCTTTTACTAAATTCTATCTGCAATGGTTGTTACCAAGTTCATTCAAAACATGCTCCTTCTTTCAACATACTTCTTCTTTAGAAGACTTCTCTCTCTCTGGATTTTAACTTTATTTTGGTTCCAAAAAAATTTTCAAAGATATGACAATAGACTTCTCCCTCTTTGACAACACATGCCAAAGAAAATAACTTTGCAAATACCAATGTGCCTTAAGTATTGATTCATCTGCAATATGCCCTTTCCAATTCTACATCAATTGATTGATCTTCAACAAGTTTTGGTTGATGCATTCACTAAACTTTATTTAGTGAATTTCAAATAGGGGAATGACCCCTAGCTTACCTCTTAGATACATAAATGCATCCTTACGTAATGGCTTGGTGAATATGTTTGCAATTTGTTCCTTTTTATTCACATATTCCAATCTAACTTCTTTATCTTTCACCAACTCTCTTAAAAAGTGATATTTTATAGCAATATGCTTTGTTTTGGAATACATTACTAGATTCTTTAAAATGTTGATTGCACTGGTGTTATCACAATATATGACAATTGAATCTCTGATCTCTACCTTCATTCCTTCCAATAATTGTTTGAATCAAACAATGTTAGAACAATTGATTGTTGCTACTATATATTCTGCCTCTACTATGGATTGGGATGTACAATTTTACTTCTTGCTTGTCCAAGATACTAGTCTTTTTCCAAGAAAGAATGCTCCAGCACTAGTGCTTTTTCTATCATCAGGACTTCCTGCCCAATTAGCATCAATAAATACTTTCAAGTCTAGATTGCCTCCAAGTTTGTACCATGAACCATAGGCTTCAATACCTTTTAGATACCTCATGATTCTTTTGATTGCCATTATGTGATTTCCCTTCAGATTTGCTAAGAATCTTGCCACTATTCCAACTACAAGAGTGATATTAGGCATTGTGTGAACTACATATTGTAATTTTCTAATCATTGATCTATAAGTGGTCTTATCTGCTTCTTTAGAATCATCATTTTTTGTAAGCTTATGTTCAGTAGACATAGGTGTTCCAACTGGTCTTGAATCTTCCATTCCAAATTTCTTCAGTATCTCTTTGATATACTTAGATTGAGTGATGTAGATACCATGCTTGTTCTATTGTATTGCAATCCAAAAAATAATTTTATTTCACCAAACATGGACATCTCAAACTCTTTACTCATTTCTTCTAAGAATGCTTTGCATAAATCATCATTTCCTATAAATATAGTATCATCAAAAAATATTTATTCTAATACAATCTTCTTACTTGGTCCTTCCTTGATATACAAACTACTATTATCATTAGTCCTTTGAAAACCAATATGTACCAAGTAATTATGGAGTGTTTAATACCAAACTCTAGGAGCTTGCTTAAGACCATATAATGCTTTGTGTAGTTTGCAAACCATGTCTCCTTTCTAAAAAACTTTCGAGTTGCTCAATGTAAACTTCCTCATCAAGAATTTCATTCAAGAATGTAGATTTAACATCCATTTGATATATTTTAAATCCTCTATGTCCTGCATATGCTAGTAAAGTTCTAACACCTTCAAGTCTTGCTATAGAAGAAAAAGTCTCACCATAGTCACTACCTTCTTCTTGAGAATAACCTTTTCATACCAATCTAGCTTTGTTTCTTGATACCTTTCCATCTTCATTCAGTGTATTTCTAAATACCCATTTTGTACCAATCACATTTTTATCCATGGGTCTAGGAACAAGAGTCCAAGTTTTTTCTTTCTATCTGTTCTATCTCTTCATTCATTACTTCAATCCAAATTTCATTTTCTAGAGAAACTTTAACACTTCTAGGTTCAAATTCAACAAGTAAACATGTACCTTTTAATTTGTTTCTTGTCATTGTTCCCTCTGATTTATCTCCAATGATCTGATCAGGTGCATGATGTCTTCTAACATGTCTTGCTAACACAGGCTCCTTGTTCTTTGAATGAGCTCCACCATCTACTTCTTGAATGTTAGTTTCAAGCTTGGGTCCTTCTATCTATGACTCGAGTCCATCAGGCTCAGTTTGAACTAGCTCGGTAGCCTTTGATTGTGACTTGGGTCCTTGTGGCTCAAGTTGTACTGTCTGCAACTCAGTAGCCATTAGAGTTTCTAGGGACTTGGTAGTTGAAACTTTTTTTCTTTCAGATAGATTTGGTAGTGTATTAGGATCATAATAAACAAATCTTCTATAGTCTTCAAGTTCCTTATTTCTTTCTTCTTCACTCTTTTCAAAAAATTCATCAATTCTAACATGTGCACTTTCTATAATTTTGTGAGTAGATAAATTCAAACATCTGTACACTTTACTTCTATAGGAGTATCCTAGAAATATTCCTTCATCACCTTTTTCATCAAATTTTCTTTTTCTAGGTTCTTTTAATATATAACATTTACTGCTAAATAATTTCAAGTAACTTACATTAGGTTGTAACCATACCATAGCTGATAAGGTGTCTTGTTTAAATATTTCTTCAACTAAACTCTATTCAAGGTATGAACTATGGTGTTGATAGCTTCCTTCAAGTATTTGAGAGCAACATTCTTTTCAATCATCAAGGTTCTTGCACAGTCCATGATGGATCTATTTCTTCTTTCTACTATACTATTCTATTATGGTGTACCAGGGGCTAATACTTATCTTTTGATTCCTCCTTCAATGCAAAAATTATTGAATTCACAAGAGATGAATTCATCACCTCAGTCTAATCTTAGGAATTTTAACTTCTTTCCAGTTTCTTTTTCTACTCTTGCCAGATACCACTTGAATTTTTGAAAAGCTTCTAATTTTTCTTTTAGGTACATTATTGCCATCATTCTAGAGTAGTCATCCACAAAGAGAATGAAAAACTTTTCTCCACTATAGCTCTCTATTCCAATAGGTCCACATAAGTCTATATAAATAATTTCCAAGACTTCTTCTGACTGATAGTCTTTTCTTTTGAAGCTTGTCTTTCTCATCTTACTAATTTGGCAATTCTTGCATAGACCCATGTCAGGTTTCTTCAAACTAAGAATTACTCTTACTCTTTTATATTTTCTTATCTTAACCAAATTATCAAAGTTCACATGACATAACCTTTTGTTCCATAACTAGATTTCCTCTATTTGAGCAATAACACATGAACAATCATTGATATCAAGATAAAATAGATTATCTTTTGTTTTCTTGCTAGAACTAACTAAATTTCCTTTTCCATCCAGCAATTTGACCTGTCCATTCATGAATTCCACCTTGAATCCAATGTTATTCAACTATGCCATACTTAGTAGATTATGCTTTAATCCTTCAACCTAATAGGCATTGTCACATACAAGTTCTTTAGTCAACAAGATACATCCTTTTCCTTTTATTTTACAAGGTTCCTTTTTTCCAAATCTTACACTACCTCCATCATAATATTCCATATGCTCAAATTTTGTTCTATCACTAGTAATGTGATGTGAGGAACCACTATTAATAATCCGTATATCATTTTTGCTAACATGAGAGATAAGTGTCATCTTATCTCCTTCATCATTAGATTCATCTTTCATAGCAATATATACTATTTCATCTTCACTATTATCAAAATCTTTAGCTATGAAAAAAGATTTCTTACTTTTGTCCTTGAAGCTCTTGTAGTTCTTTGAGTCCTTCTTTCCTTTATTCTTATTATTTTTCTTCTCATCCTTAATTTCCTTGTTTGGGCACCTAGCAGCAATGTGACCAATTTCTTCACAAGAAAAGAAGATCAAAGGGACTTTACCCTTGTATTTTCATCTTCCTTTGGAATACTTCCTTGCAAGCAAGGCTTTAACAGCTTCAAGATTTTTGTCTAAACTTTCTTCTGATGATCCATGTTCTCCACTTCTTGATTGACTAGATTTTGACTTTTTAACCTTTTCTTTGAGTGAAAACTTAGCTTTAAATGCAGATTCAATATTCTTTGAAGCAGGAACATAGTTATCATAATTGTCTAACTCAAAAGCTATTAATCTTCCAACTAAAGCATCTAAACCTATCTTATTAGTTGGATCACATCTCATTTCTTGAATAGAAAATACTCTAATTGCATAGATGGGAAGATGAGTTTTGAGTATTTTACTTACAATAGTTTCCTCCTTGATTTCTCCTCTAGATGCTTTGATTGCACTTACACTAGCCTTGATCATTTCCACATATTTTTTAATGTTTTCATCTTCTCTCATTCTCATTTGATCAAATTGTCCTCTAAGGCTTTCTGCATTGGCTCTTCTTATAGTGTCATCTCCTCCATAGATATCTTTCAGTTTGTTCCACATTTCAAAAGAATTTTAACAATCTTTTACCTCATCAAATTTAGCATAACTAAGTGCAGATGCAATATAAATCATCAATGATATTATGATTCTTCTTTTCAGCAATGTCTTCAACTGATAATGTTCTAGTGGGAGTCTTATTTTCAACATCAAGATAGTTGCAACCTAAATCATTGATGGTAGCTAGATGTAATTTCATAAGTCCTTTCCATGCTACAAAATTGTCTTTATTCACCTAGAGAACCTCTCTTTTGTAAGACATCTTGATCTTTAGCTTAATTCCTTGAAACCTTCTCTACAAGCACCAAAAGCTCTAATACCAATTGTTGGAAATATGAGAGGAATTAGTTACTACAAAAATAAATTTTTAATCCCTTGGATGTCAATACAAAATGTAAGCAAATAACTGAATACTACTGAAACTCGATAAATACACAGGATGTTGTAACTCGGTAATAACTAGATTAGCTCAGTAAAAGATTAACATATAAACCATTAGATGTTATATGTGATTGCATTACTTTAACTTAGTAGAAAACACATAAAGAAAATAGCATGAACACATTTGACACTAGGATTTAACATGGAAACCCAATTTGGAAAAAATCACCAATAGCAACTAGTTATTGATTTTCACTCTTCTAAAGTGAGCCCTATTAGGAGCTAACCCTATTAAAGGTTACAAAACACACTATTAGGTGTGATTCTTTTAAAGGATTTAATCACCCTAGTAGGAGTGGCCTAGTTAGAGGTCTTGAGAATAATTCAATGGAATTCCCACCTTGTTAGAGGATTTGCAAATAGTTGTTAAGCCAACTCAGTTAAGAGATTTAGATCACTGCTACAATGTTTAGAGAGTAACAATGAAATAACCTAATTTGACTACAACCAATTTTCTGATTTTAGATCTTTCTTCTGGCTTATACTTGATCCTTTCTGATCAAATATGACTTTGCTGCACCACAAGGATATTCTTCTTAACCTTCAAATTTGCTTCCTCTGCACATCAATAGATCTTCAATCACCATAATTCACACATTCACTTCCATTTTTTTACTTGCACACACTTTGAAATAATAACTTGACCTTATACTTTTATCTTTCACTTTATCAAGTTGGCTCAAATACAACTTACAATAATCAATAGTCATCACCTTAGTTGGCTGGAATCAATAGATAAGTTAATTAGGATTATACAAAAAAAAATGAAAATCCTTTGTTAGCCGACCCTGCTTGGTAGAAACTAAGTCTGAAACAATTTCCTTTGTTAACCAATAGAAGCTTGGTTAGTACTACAAACTTGTGAAAATCCTTTGGCAACCAAGTGAGCTTAGTTAGCACTAGTTCCATTCAACTTTCCTTTGTTACTTGAGTGAGCTTAGTTAACACTCGTTTTCTACAACTTGTCCTTCAATGCCCGAGTGAACTCAGTAAACACTACCTTTTGAGTTAGGCAAACACAAGAATGCTCGGTAGACACTGAGAATTATCTTCACTGATGAGTAAGCTTGACATATAATGATTGATAATGATTATGAGATTTGTGTAACATCAAAGACAATACATAGTTAATCAATTATATCCAACAACAAACAACTAAGCTAGAACAAATTGCAAGGAAGGAAATCCTACCTATCTAGCTACTATGCAGGGGTTACCTTCTTTCAACTTTGCATTTGATATAACTTCAAATCCTACCCATTATAAGAACATGGTAGGGTTTATCTTGTGGGATATGCTAAATTGAAAGAGTTATTCTGATTTTCTTAAATGATGTAAAATGGCCCCTTCCATAAAGACTAAAATTTTGAATGCATACCTCTTGATTCAAGTCTCTTATCCCATAGCAACACTAGATCACCTTCCATGAATTTTGAGGCCTTTTGTTTTTATCAAACAACTTCTTTATCATTCCTTGGTGTTCATTAATTTTTTCAACCATCTCTTCCCTTTCTTCTTGTAGCTTGGTGAGATACATGATTCTGTTCTCTAATCCATCTTTAAAAATGTCTTCTTCAATGATAGTCTTTAATTTACATGCAAAAAATTCTTGAGGCAATGGAAAATTAGCTTCCACTCGTAGACTAATCCAGAAGATGAAATACCTATGGCTCTTTTAGGTGTGGTTCTATTAGACCATAACGCATCATGAATCTTCTTGTGCCAACCTTTCTGATTGTCTGAGACTAATTTCTTCAAAATATTAATCAGATTCTTATTACTAGACTTAGCCTTCCCATTTCCTTAAGGGAAATAATTAGAGCAATGTCCAACTTGAATAACATTATCATAACAAAACTCAACTATTTTTGAAGAAGAAAAATAAGATGCATTATCCATTATCAATTTCATATGAATTCCAAAGCTGATTAAAATATACTATTTGAGAAAATCACATACCACCTCTGATGAAGTCTTCTTCATTGGCTTTGCTTCAACCCATTTACTACAATAATCTATCGCAGTTAGTATATATGTATGTCCTTGACTGGAAGGAGGATTGATTGGGCCTATAAAATCTAAACCACATTGATGAAAATGAGCCTCAATTATCATTGGTCTAAGAGGTAAGGCAACAAACTAAGGTTTACCAATCAACGTCTTGAATTTCTCACAATTAGCAACCCACTTATATGCATCTTTAAACATACTAGGCCAATAATAACATTGTCTTAGAATTTTGAATCAGTAATAGTGCTAGAGAAATGTCCTCCACATGCTTCATCATGAGAATATCCTAACAATTTTACCTATTGTTCCTTATCTGCACATCTTAAAAACATTCCATCAATTGCTCTCTTGTAGAAGACATCATCATGAATCACATACTTCAAGGCCTTTATTTTTAGATCTCTTCTTTTCTTAGTAGTTAATCCATCCGGGCATTCACCATATGTCAAAAAATAAGCAATATTTGAGAACCAAGGATCTTGAAGACTTACAATAAGAACTGTTGGAGTATCTTCTTCTTTGCATTGTTGATCCTTTGCCAAGGCTTTAAAAAGTGCATTTCCTCTCACAAGTTTGGTTGTCTTAATTTCTATATCATATTCTTGAACCTTTTCTATCCACACTCCTCTATTATTGCAGCCAACATCTTGTTGTGCCAAAATACTTTTTACTATAGGATTTGGCACATATATTACTGAATAAAAATACAAAATATAAAATCTGTAATTTTTTAGGGCTCTCAGCACTACATATGCATGTTTTTCCATCTTTGAGTATCTCAATGCTTGATTCTTTAATGGTATACTTGTGAAAGAAATTGGAGCATGCATTCTTTCTTTGTTTTCTTGCATCAATATGAATGACATAGTATGTTCTGAGGCATAATAGTAAATGATGAATTCATTAGTGTAATTATGATGGATAAGCACAGGGGCTTTGACAATGACATCCTTGATGACTTCAAAAGCCTTTTTCCCAACATCACTCCATTTGAAAGTTTTATTGACTTCCATTATATCGACTATACATTTAATTATCTCAGAGAAATTAGGTACAAATCTCCTCAAGAAATTTGCCTAGCCAAAGAAGTACTTCACCCCAGTTTTACTCAATGAAAAACTTAATTACTGAATTATTTTAACTTTTTCTAGATTAATCTTCACTCCTTCTTGAGATACAATATGGCCAAGCAGCTTTCCTTCTATCACACAAAATATTGACTTCTTTGGATTCAGTGATATATCATGACCTTTACATCTTTCCAACACCTTTTCTATATCTCTAATATGATCTTTTCTCTTCTTGGAAAAGATTGACAAATCATTAAGGTATATGACAATAATTCAATCTTTCAAATCTTTAAAGGAAAAATTCTTGCCACGCTAAAAATTTGCACCTACATTAATTAGACCAAAAGGCATTCTATTGTAAGAAAAAGTACCTCATGATGTGGTGAACACAACTTTAAACTAATCTACTTCATCTACCTGAATCTGATTATATCCTAAAAATCCATCTAACTTGGACATCATTTTTTATCCTACAACAGTTTGTAAGAGATGGTCAATATTAGGGAGAGAAAAATTATCTTTGAGTGGGGCTTGATTTAGATTTCTAAAATCTACACAAATCCTTTCTCTCCATTTTTATTCCTCATTGGTACAATATTAGAAACCCAAGTAGAATGATAAATAGGGTATATAATCCTATCCTGCAACATTTTGTCAATCTCCTTAAATGTTTCTCCTTCAACTATAGTATTATAGTTTCTTTGTTTCTACCTATATGGCATTGCTTCTAGTTTAAGATAGATTTCATGTTTGAACTTTCCACCCATGAAATTCTTTATGTCTTCATAACTCCAAGTAAATACATCTTGAAATTCAATAAATAATTTCTTGATCTCTATCCTTTCTTCTGGTGTGCAATGCTTACCTATGTTTATCATCTCTGGGCTGACCTTTGTTCCTATATTGATTCCATCATATTTACCATAGGCTTTTCCTTTCTTATCTCTTTCCCTCTTTATGTATGTATCATGTCTATAAATTTTTTTTTTAAAGAGATTAGATGGGGTGGAATCTTATTACCTTTCAATTGAATTATATCCATCTATGTTTCCTTTTTATCACCTGTCATTGAATCATCATCACTTATATTAGTGCTTCCTTCAAAATACAAGCATTCAAAATGATCTTTCCCTTTAATGAATTTTAATACATGAATATCTCCTTCAAACACTTGCCATGAATCTTCATTATTAGGGACATTAGGCCTGAATAGAACTTCTACTTTATAGGTTTGGTCTTTAAAGTTATGATGTGGTAAGAGCAATGATGTATAAAGTGTTAGAAATAGGGAATTATGGGGGGGGGGGGGGGGGGGGGGGTGTGACTCAGTATTCTAAAAAATTTAGTCACCAACTAGATATTATTAATTAATTTGAACCATGCATAAGAAAGTAAACAAGTTATGTTGAACAATAATAAAAACCATGCATAAAGAGAACTCATATGATGCAGGGAGGAAAAGGAGCAACTAGGGCATAGTGTACACCCAACTATTCGATCCACCCTGCAAGAGTTAACATAGCAGAAACAATACACAAGAACAACACCAAGGAGGGGAAGAAAATATTTTATTGATTCATCAAGTGAATAGTATACATGCCCAACTATAAGGCATTCTAGGTTACGACTAGATAATTACATTCTGATCCATGATCTAGCTGCAAATTTGCACCTTCCTTATTACTTTCTACTTCTTATTTTGTACTTCTCCTCTACTACTTATCCAAGCCTAAGACACTCTATTTATACTTTCCAAAATGGCTTATAGAACCTTCTAGAACATAGAGAAGCCACAAGTCAACCCTCAACAATTATACCAAAATTAAATGCGAGCAAAGTCGGCCCAAACTGGAACCAAACATAGATTACTCAACAAAGTGAAAGCTTTTCCAAAACTAACACTCGACATCCATATGAACTTGGCATCCAAAGAAAGCACTCAGTAAAAACTCAAAACCCAGTATCCAAAGGAATCACTCAATAGCGACTCTAAACTTAGCATCCAAAGAATTCACTTGGAAACCAAAGGAACTGCTTGGCACCCAAAGGATCACTTGACAACCAAAGACTCAACATCAACTTAAGAACTCGGAAACAACTGATAGAATGAAAAAAAGTGTAGGATTACAACAAAACCTAGGATGCTCCTACATCATCATAACACCATATTTCATTAACTAGGTAAACCTTAGCCAATGGAAAACATTGGTGGGGATGATACCCACTAGATAATATACTAATATATATGTTCCTTGCAGAGGATGGACCTTATTAGGAGTCAATGAGAAAATTTAGTAAATAGAGTCCCTATTAGGAGACTTTGAATCCCTATTAGAAGATTCCAACCCTGTTAGGATTTGTAGTACAGTGGATGCAAGAAGAGGTCACTGCCCAAACATGCACTACCAATTACAAGAAGAGCTCACTACTCAAACAATCAATCAATCATCAAGTATATAGATGTTGTACCTTCTTTCTTAGCTAATCTTTGACCTCAACTCGATCTTAGATCATGAAATTAGGTTCTCAAAAACTTTGCATATATCACTTCATAAAAAGTTTGCATATCACTTTCATATTGCAATTGCATATTACTTCACAAATGAATTTGCAAGATGTCTTTGCATAAATACCATGCCTTTTCACAAATTTCTGCAGATCAGCTAAGACCACAATATACTTTTCTAGCTTAGAGTAAACATCTATGATGTCAGCCCTTATTGGTCAAGTAATTATTTTGTAAACAAAATAATTCCTTTTGCTATAATTCTGTTACTCTATTTCATTGGTAAATCATGAATATCTCTTTTTTGTATTGTCTGTATTGATGTCCAACATTATACACATCATGACCAACATGTATACTATCTCCATCTATCTTCACTAGTCATAATATGAAATCAAAAATATTTTACATATAAAATAATGTATTGTTGTAAACTAATTTCATACTTAGACAATTTTCTGATTACCAAAAGCTAAGTATCTTTATTATTGAGGTTTTTTGCAAGTAAGTACATCATGTGTTTCCACTAATGAAAATAATTACATCACTACATAAAGCCAATTATCAAAAATCTCCCCTTTTGGTATTGATGGCAAAAAAGTAAGGAAAATTGGCTAAGTGACAAAACCTTAACAAAAACTTACAATACTTATCATCTATTACATTACATGTACTTCATATTACAAATGCTTAATTGCTAAATTCCTCCCCCTTTAGATATGATTGCTACATACATAACTCACTACACAATTTTCTTTTGTAACTTCTCCCCCTTTGACATTAATGAAAAGGGTTGAAAAGTTCAAAAAATGTCAAAAAAGTTGTCTAACTACAGTTAAACCCTATCTTGCTACCTCGAGGTGCTAATACAATCATCAAATTTTTCCTTCAAATTGTTCATACCTTTCTCCCATGTGTCCTTTTCTACTTCAACAATAGTGAGTATTGCACATTAGGCATATGATGCAATCCTAAATAAATTAAGGTCAGAGTAGGTGAAGTTTACATAAGTGTCATTTTCTTCGACACATTCTTCCTCTTGTCTTTCAACAACTGATATCTTCAGAGTAATAGACCCTTTGAATTCTGATAGTCTTCTCAAAATTAGTTCTTTCTCAATTTCTAGTTTCCTGATGTCTATGTGAACACTGACAACTTGTTTCAACACATTTGTAAACTCATCATCAATGATTTTACAACTACTTGTGCTCTTTGTTCAAGGTTTTCTTTAGTGTGTTTGGTTGTGTAATCTGTTAGTCACCTCCATTAATGCTCTTTGTAGACTTTTGACCTCTTTTTTCTTTTCAAATAAGTTTTTCAATGATGAGATAAGGTTAGATTGATTGTTATCATCACTTGTAAGGTTTGCAAGAGATATAGGAGAGGATGAGCTAGCTGATTTCACCTCATCTTCCACTTGTTTCTTCTTGGTTGCCTTCTTTGATTTTCCTTCTTCTTCTTCCTTCTCTTCTCTTTCTTTCTTTTCTCTTTTTTTCTTTTCTCTTTCTTCTTTTTTCATTTCTTTCTTTTCTCCTTCCAACTTTTTATATTTTTCTTCTTCTATCTTCTTTTCATCCTCTTTTTTCTTCTTTTCCTCTTCAAGCAATTTCAGCTTGGCTTCTTCAATCTTCTTCTTTTCTTCTTTTATCTATCTTTTCTCTTCTTCAATCAATCTCAACTGATCCTGAATATCCTTGAAAAGGGGCTCGGGCTAATCATAGCTTATGAAAGGATTATCATCAATGTTAATTGTGATACTAGTTTGATCAATTTTCATAGTGTCACCACTTAATGATACTTCCAAAGTTTTCTCTATAGTTGTAGAAACTGCCTCTATCTCCATCAAAATTTTATTGATAGCTATAATAGTTTCACTTCTTATTGTATTCTTATCACCTCCCATAAATAGAATAGGCCTCATTTTGTTCTATAGATAGGGTGCTAGTTTTCTCATCAATTTCTTTATTTCTTCTTCATCTTCAATCTTGCACATAGTTCTTATCATTGATTTCTAAAGTTCCATATCTTCTTCTTGAACTAGTGTCTTCTTTTCTATAAGTCTATCATAGACTTTCTGATTGAAGAACCTTTAATATCCTTAAGTTTCAAGTTATTTAGAATCATACATCTCACAATAGAGATGTCAATCTGTTCCTTCTCAATATCACTATACAACTCATAAAACTTCTTCATCTGCACAAAGTTCCCTTCATTAAAAATGGCTATGTTAGTCTTCTCTATCTTTGGTTTCCAAGGTTTCCTTGTTGTACCTACTAGTTGCTTGGAAACAATGACTTTCTTTGGTTGTTTGTCTTCTTGTTCCTCTTCTTCTTCTTCATCAATAGAGTCTTTAATTTTCAACAATGTCTTCTTTCTTTTGTCTGGTCTAGTAGCTTTCTACTTATCTCTTTTTGAAAGCCTTTTGGATCCACTTAGTTGTTCGGCTAATACAACAAGATATGAGATTCTCTATTCTGTAGGAGTTTCAACAATAGATACACTAGATGCTTGGCCAACTAACAAAGGTGTCACATACATTACACCTTGTACACCAGTTTTTTCACTCTGTACATTATTTTCCTAACTGCTTGAGATTCTTCTTCTAACATACCAACCTCAAATAGTGCTTTCTTCATTACAAATGCAATCTTCTTATGAGATGTCTTTTCTCAGATTTATCTGCAACATGTCCTTGTCAATATTGTATCAACTGATTGATCTTCAACTTGGTTCCTTTTGATGCATCACTAAACTTTATTTAGTGAGCCTTAGATAGGAGAATGACCTCTAGCTTACCTCTTAGATACAAAAATGCATCCTTAGGTAATCGCCTAGTGAATATATCTACAATTTGTTCTTTCATATGCACATATTCCAATCTGATTTCTTTGTCTTGAACTAATTCTCTTACAAAGTGACATTTTATAGCAATGTTCTTTGTTTTGGAATGCATCATTGGATTTTTTGATATGTTGATTGCACTGGTGCTATCACAATACATCACTATTGGCTCTTTGATTTCAACCTTCATTCCTTACAAAAAATATTTGAACCAAAAAATGTTAGAGAAATTCACTATTGCTGCTACATATTCTACTTCTGTTGTGGATTGAGATGTACAATTTTGCTTCTTGCTTGTCCAAGATACTGGCTTTTTACCAAGAATGAATGCTCCACCACTAGTGCTCTTTCTATCATCAAGATTTCTGCCCAATCAGCATTAGTAAATACTTTTAGGTCAAGGTTGCCTCCAAGTTTGTACCACAAGCCATATTCTTCAATACCTTTTAGATATCTCAAGATTCTTTTTATTGTCATCATGTGGTTTTCTCTGGGTTTAGCTAAGAATCTTGCTACTATTCCAACTGCTAAGGCAATATTAGGCCTTGTATGTACCACATATTTTAATTTCTCAATCATTAATCTATATAAGGTTTGATCTACTTCTTTGGAATCATCATCTTTGGTAAGATTAAGTCTAGTACACATGGGTGTTCCAACTAGTTTTGAATCTTTCATTCCAAATTTCTTGAGTGTCTCTTTGATGTACTTAGATTGGGTGATATAGATTCCATTTCTATTCTATTGTATCTGCAATCCAACAAAGAATTTTATTTCACCAAACTTGGACATTTGAAATTATTTATTCATTTTTTCTAAAAATTCTTTGCATAAGTCATCATTTCTTGTGAATAGAGTATCATCCACAAATATTTCCGCCAACATAATCTTCTTATCTATTCCTTCCTTGATATATAGACTATTGTTATCATTTTTTGTTTGAAAACCAATATGTATCAAATAGTTATGTAGTCTTTCATACCAAACTCTAGGAGCTTGTTTACGACCATATAGGGCTTTTTGTAATTTGTAGACCATGTCCCTTTTGTCTAGATCAACAAAACCTTCTGGCTATTTAATGTAGACCAAGAATTCCATTCAAAAATATAGATTTAACATCCATCTAATATACTTTGAATCCTTTGCGAGCTACATAAGCCAATAAAGTCCTAACACCTAATCTTGCAACAGGGACAAAAGTTTCACCATAATCAATACATTCTTCTTGAGAATAGCTTTTACATACCAATCTTGCTTTGTTTCTTAACACTTTTCAATCTTCATTCAGCTTATTTTGAATATCCATTTTGTATCAATCACATTTTTATCTTTAGGCCTAGGTACAAGAGTCCAATTTTTATTCTTTTCTATCTATTCTATTTCTTCATTCATAGCCTCAATCCAACTTTCATTTTCCAGTACATCTTTAACACTTCTAGATTCAAATTCAGCAAGTAAACATGTACCTTTTAGTTTTATTCTTGTCATCCATCTAATTTGTCTCCAATGATCTAATCAGGTGCATGATGCCTTCTGACATATTTAGCCAATACAAGTTCTTTGACTTTTGAATGAATTGCGTTGTCTTCATTTTGAATCTCAACTTCTAGCTTGGGTCCTTCTATCTATGGCTTGGGTTCTTCAAACTTGGTATGTACTAACTTAGTAGCCTCTGAATGTGACTCGGGTCCTTATGACTAGGTTTGTAATTCCTACAACTTGGTAACTGATGGAGACTTGGAGAGCTCAGGAGATGAAGTCTCCTTTTTGTCAAATGTGTTTGGCAATGTATCCGGTTCATAGTAGACAAATATTTTGTAATCTTATGGCTCCTTTTTCTTTCTTCTTCAATCTATTCTGTAAACTCATCAATTCTCACATGTGCACTTTCTATGATTTTGTGAGTAGAAAAATTTAGACATTTGTATGCTTTACTTCTACAAGAATGTCCTAGAAATATACCTTCATCATCTTTTACATCAAATTTTCCTTTTCTAGATTCTTTCAAGATATAACATTTGCTGCCAAACACTTTTAGGTAACTTACATTGAGTTTTTAGCCATACCATAGTTCATAGGCAATTTTGTTTGAGTCCTTCTTCAAGTGAACTTGGTTCAAGATATGAACTGTAGTGCTGATAGCTTCCTTCCAATATTTGATAGCAACATTCTTCTCAATCATTAGTGTATTTACACAATCCATGATGGATCTATTTCTTCTTTCAACTATTCCATTCTGCTTAGGAGTACCAAGATTTGATACTTGTCTTTTGATTCCTCTTTCAATGAAAAAGTTGTTGAATTGATTTGAGATGAATTCACCACCTCTATTTGATCTTAAGCATTTCAATCTTTTTTTAGTTTCTTTTTCCACTCTAACCAGATACCATTTGAATTTCTCAAAATCTTCTGATTTTTCTCTCAGATACATAATAGTCATCATTCTAGAATAATCATCAACAAAAAAAAATGAAAAACTTTTCTCCATTATAAGTTTCTATTCTAATGGGTCGACATAAATCAATATGCACAATTTCCAATACATCTTCTAATTTGTAGTTTTTTCTTTCAAAACTAGTCTTTCCCATTTTACCAATTTGGCAGTTTTTGCATAATCCAATATCAGGTTTCTTCAAACTAGGAAGACCTCTTACTCTTCTAAGTTTTCTTATCTTGACCGTATTATCAAAGTTTACATGACATAGTATTTTGTTCCATAGCTAGCTTTCTTCTACTTGAGCAATAAAACATGAACAATAACCAAGATCAAGATAAAATAGGTTACCTTTTGTTTGCCTGCATGATCCAATCAGATTTCCTTGATTATCTAGTAATTTTGCCTTACCATTCATGAATTCTACCTTGAATCTAATGTTTTTCAGTTGTACCACACTCAGTAAATTATCTTTTAGTCCTTTAACTCAATAGGCATTGTCACATACAAGTTCATTGGTTAATGAGATTTTGTCGTTTCCTTTTATGCAAGAAGACTCATTATTTCCAAACCTTACACTACCTCCATCATAGTGTTCAAAATGTTCAAACTTAGTTTTGTCTCCAGTCATATGGTGTGAACATCCACTATCTATGATCCATGTGTCATTTTTGCTAACATGAGAGACAAGTCCCATCTTATCTCCTTCATCATTGGATTCATCTTTTAGAGCAAGATACACTATTTCATCTTCACTGTTATCAGAATTGTTAGCCATAAAACAAGCTTTCTTACATTTGTCTTTGTAGGATTTGTAACCTTTGAATTCCTTCTTTCTTTTGTACTTGTGGCTTTTCTTTTGTTCCTTACTTTCTTTGTTTGGACACCTAGCAGCAATATGACCAATTTCTTCACAAGAAAAACATATTAGAGGGATTTTACCTTTGTACTTTCCTCTGCTCTTGGAATATTTCTTTGCAAGTAGAGCTTCAACAATTTCAAGATCACTATCAAAAATTTCTTCAGTTTCTTCCTCACTTTCTGATTGATTTTCTTTTATTTTCTTTCCTTTTTTCTTTGAGTGGGGGTTTAGCTTCATATGCAGACTCAATATTCTTGGAAGCAGGAACATAGTTGTCAAAGTTGCCTAGTTCAAAAGCTATCAATCTTCCTACTAGGTGATGTAAATAGCATCAATGGAGTAAAAAAATGTTGGGATACATTCTTGTTCCTTCATACCCATGAAATAGATTTCATTTTAAAGACATCTCATGAAGCAAAACAAAACTCTTTCCAACACTGGTTTACAATACTTTACCATTCACATGATCTGATTGCTATACCCAAGTACATTAGTCATAGCTTTCAATCCTAACATTTTCTTTCAAAATCCTTCGAATTATTTTTTCTAAATTAGAGATACTAAAAAATATCCAAATCTAAGCCAAAAATAATCAATCAATTACATGTTATAGTCTCTACATGTAGACCCGTTTTCTCTGTCATAAATCAGAAGTAAAACTAGTAACCCTTCCTTGAGAATATAATAAAAAATGAATCCAAATGAAACCAAACCAATTTTCAATCAACTCTATATGAGTCTAGTTTCTGAATATATAAGTCATTAAATTTTCCAATTCATAAATCATTCTATAAGCACAAACTATTGCTTGTAACTTCAACACAAATCCTTAAAAACCAGTCTTCATCAAAATGAACACAACTGATACATATATGAATGAAAACAACTCAAAACAATTGGAAATCAAAGCTAGTTCATATATCTTTCCAATCAATACAACTTGAGTTTTTTTTCATCCAAATATGTCTGTACCAAACATTTAAATCTGACTATAGCTGGGCATCCTCAAATCTGCAAATAACCACTTTTACCAAAACTAGCATAACTTCTTCAAAACTTAATAAAATTGTTCCAAAAAAAGAAGATTATTCATCCTAATCTTCAAATTTATAGAAAATACAAGGGTTTTAGGCTGTACATTTCCGTACAAGACCTCGAACCAACACCAAAATAGTTAAAAACAATCAAAATGGCAAGTTCTTGAAAACCAATTGCGTCAAAATGATCTATTCTTCTTCTCATTCATTCCTCTCTATTTGGAATGACCAATACAATGATTTTAAAGTTTTTGTGGTGATTTACAACTTTCCAATCACCTTTTTAACAACCCAACACATTCTTTTAACCCTTGTACATTTTTCAATGCTTTTTTGAAGCATTCCCATTACAATGCAAATGTATTTGTTTCTAGTTTTTAATACATCAAAATGCAAAGTTAAGCATTTTAACCATTTCTTCAATGTGGCTATAGGAAAATCTAAATGACTTAAATATTACAATATTATGAAATTCATCATAATGTATGAAGGGTCAAGATGCTCCTGCATCACTAGGGCATCCAAACCTATCTTGTTATTTAGCTGACATCTCTTTTCTTGAATAGTAGATACTTTAATTGCATAGATGTGAAGAAAAGTTCTAAGTATTTTACTTATAATAATTTCTTCTTTGATTTCTCCTTTAGATTCTCTAATTGCACTTAGACTGGCCTTAATTCTTTCCACATATTTTACAATGTTTTCATCTTCTCTCATTGTCATTTGATCAAATTATCCTTTAAGGCTTTCTACTTTGGCTCTTCTTACATTATCATCTCCTCCATAGATTTCTTTCAGTTTGTTCCACATATCAAAAGAAGTTTTATAGTCTTTGGCCTCATCAAATTAAGCATAACTAAGAGCAAATACAATGTTAATCATCATGATGTTATGGTTCTTCTTAGCAATAGCTTCAACTAATAATGTTCTAGTGGGAGTTTTATATTATTCATCAAGATATTTTCATCCTGAATCACTAATGGTAGCCAGATAAAGCCTCATAAGTCCTTGCCATGCTACAAAGTTGTCTATGTTTAGCTTTGGAATCTCTCTCTTGTAAGACATCTTGATCTTTAGCTTAGGTCCTTGATACCTTCTCTGCAAGCACCAAAAGCTCTGATACCAATTGCTAGAAATAGAAGAGGAGTAACTGAAAGGGGTGGGGTGAATCAATTACTACTAAAATAAATCCTAGATCACTTAGATGTCAAATAAAATTTAGACTAATAAAAATTGTTACTACTAATACTCAATAAATGTAGAGTGTGAATTATTTTAGCAGATCTTAAGATGTTATAGGTAATTACTTGCAAGCATGAAAGAAATAATATGAACACATGAGACACTAGGATCTAACATGGAAACCTAATTTAGGAAAAATTTCCAAATGTAAGCAATTACTATTTTTCACTCTTCTAAAGTGAGCCTTTTTAGGAGCCAGCCCTATTAATGGTTAAAAAACACACGGTTAGGTGTGATCGTATTAAAGGAGTTAATCACCTTGTTGGGAGTGACATTTCATATACCATGCCGACCATTTCATGTATATATCCCTGGGTTGACAAATTAAATGCACCTCATGGTGGGGGAAGTAATCCTTAGATTGAATATACTATTCCTAAGTAAGGCCTTGGGCATGATTATCACACACCTATTGTGGGGTAGACTATTTTTCGATGTTGTTGTCAAGGATGGTGTTAACCTAAGAACATCTTTTTGCATCATACTCTTTTTAGTTAAACTTTTGTTGGTGTAAATAAGTATTTATTATTTACACTTTACCTAAATTTACTTAGGTTAATGCATTATTTTATTATTATACATTATCTTATTATTTCTTAGGTGAGACACTTAGGAGTTTGCATACTCTTATGAGTTTTCATGTTGACAACACTAGAGGAAGCAACTCTAATTCAACACATGGTGTCTACAACACTGGAGTTTGCATAATTAACTGAGTTGTCATGTAGACAACATAGTTATTCACACTCCTAATTTAGCACATGTTGTCTACAATATTATTTTGTGTGCTACACCTTTGTAGGCTTATCCTCTCATCATCGCACTTACTCTTGTACTTAATGGAGGATAATCCACACCTAGTGGACATATGCCTAGTTGTATGACTATCATGTTATTGATTCCTAGGTATTCTAGAAGCATTCCAGAGGCCTTTATATACAAGCACTCCTAGTGTACTTACATCCACATTGAATGAATATTATATCATCATTTTGATCATACTCTTTTGGTCTACTATTGGGCTTGTGCTTGAGTTCATTGCTCTTGGGTAATTTTTCCCTGAATTTTTTTTTTACATGGTATTAGAGCTCGAGGAGATTCTCTTCACATAGCCATTCGAGACCATTCTTGCTTTAGCACCTTGACTCAGAATCTAGAGAATCCATAGAAATTGGGAGTGTTCAGAGCCAAAATGGACCTCGCCATTGTGTCTAGAACGTCAATTTGGTAAAAATTGGCTATAAATTTGCCTATGTTGGGCCAAAGTCAATTTTGAGGCAAATTTGTTTTGTAAACTGACACCCGAAGGTCTAATTTGAAAACTTGGTATGGTCATTTATGCGATATGTTGTTTTATTGTTCAGATCTGAATTAAATTTTTCTCTACAATTATTTGGCTATTTTCAAAAAAAATTGAAATTTTTTTAGGCCAGGTGGCCCCTACAGAGATTTTTTTTTGCAGAACCGGTGTTACCCAACTCCACTGGCTTACGACAAGCAACCCATCGGCCCAACCTTCCCTACACTGGTGGGCTTTCAGTTTAAGGTGGCAACGTCTAACTTTTAAATTATGCATTACTTTCTTTCCCACCAATGTTGGATAACTAACAAGAATTATAGAACCCACAAAATTGAGCTCTGGTAGTTGAATGTACTACTATGGCCCACACTTTAATCCTGCTGGTGGTAACAATCTCGCTGGCCCACCATTCATAGTCTCCAGCACTGCAGATCTCACATTGCTGGAAACATTTTTTTCTCTGGTAGTCATGGATTATTTCCAAACATACACAATTCTTTTTCAACATGACTTACACTTTGTGGCCCACACAAATTAATTCAGGCTCGACATAGTTTGAAATCCAACCGCACCGAACCTAGATACGTGGCTTCACTTGCTAGCCCATGCACATAGTAGAGGACATGTGGCCTAATTGAGCCATCCACATGGCCCACCAAACCCACCTCAGCTGCCTACATGGCACTTTTCTAGCTCAGGTTCAGATGTTGATTTGATAGACATGTCAGCATGTACATGCAACTAGCTACGTCTAATTTTGTTGTACAATTATGTACAATCATACAAGCTAACATCATTGTCCATACATGACACATTAGTGTATTTCAGGTGTCCATGTAAACTTATATGTCAATGTACAACATGTGTCCACATAAGCTTGCACATCAGCCCCACCTCATGTGACCATACAGTAAAAATATGCCACATCACCAGGAGGGGTTTTTTTATGATGTCAACTAGACACTGTGCTAAAATTAATAGTCATCTGACCATCATTCCCAGGCACTTTTGAACTACTATGATGGTCTTTTGACTATCAAATTTAAGCTCACAGTTTTCTGCCCAGACCCCTCTCTAGATGTAGTTTTGATTTGACAATTTGACTTTGGGAGGCCATAACTTAGTCATCCATAATCCAAATTAAGTATAATTTTTTATATTTTGGGTAGAATTTCCTAAAAAAATTAGTGGTGTAGTAGCTCTTTTCTAGTTTTGGTGCATGGATTTGTCAAAAATTGTGTCTTTTGGAGACTATACTTGTCTAATCCTACATTTTGCAACTTCAAATGCTTCGTACAAGCTCATTTGGAATCAAAAATAGGTTTCATTTTTTCTAAAAGTGTGTTATTTTTTGTCTAGTTTCCAGATCTATAATTAGATTATAGGGTTGTGTGGAAAAAAGTGTAACTTTTAGAATTAGGTCCTTTTCTACATTGTAATACTTTGATATAAATTCAGAATTGTTGTATATCTAAAATACATTGTAATGTTCCAATTTTGAACTCCATTATGAGGTTGTAGAAATAAAAATTAAAAGTCCACTAAGGCCAAAATTGGCAAGTGGCCATTGTAGATGCACTACATATAAAGTACCAAAAGCATCTTTTGTGTTTTTTTTTTGGGGGGGGTGTTGTGTTCCTCTTTTCCTACTATTTTCTTTCATTTTATGCATCATGGGAAATTTTAAGTTTCCAAAATTAACTCCACATAACTATGCTACATGGTCCATTAAAATGTGGTGTCATTTAATGCATAAAAGAGTCAAGTATCTACAACTAAAATTTCAGCTTGGGAAACAATGGATAGGAAAGCCCTAGGTGATATTTGTTTGGGGGTTGAAGACAAGATCATATATCAGATCTAGAAGTCTTGTACATCCAAGGATGCTTGGGAGACCCTCAAAAACTTCTATGGTAAAGTCTGAGGAGGTTGTTTATGAAATTGTAGATGAACTTGGCTCCTTAGATCCAAAGACATTTGATTCCATACAAGATTTTATCATAAAGGTAAATAAATTAAGAAAAACCTTGATGATTCTGAGAGTCCTCTTAAAGATGATAGGTTAATCTATCTTATTCATAATAAGCTACCATCTTAGTAATCCACATTTGTTTCTTCTTATAAAACCTCAAAACCTACATTAGGGTCTGCCTATTAGAAATCCTCTTTTGATCCCTATGCTATACTATTAGATGAAGAAGAAAAGAAGTTGAAATCAATAAGGATTCTCAATTTTCCCATGTCAAAGGCATTGGTGGAAAACAATGAGGGTTCTCTATTGAAATCTGATTGAATAGATCATTATTAAAGAAGGGAGATTGTTGATAAAGAATATTTTCAATCATTATTTTGTCACTGATGTCAAACCTACTATTTGCTGGAAGGACAATTGCTTATAAGATCCAAGTACTATCACTTAGTTGATTGATGAAGAGGATTTAATCAATAAGATGTAACAAAAGAAGCTAAGAGAAAGGTTGAGTTATGGTTTTGTAATAAAGTACAAGGATCAGTTAGGACAATGGTAAAATTATGTATTGATAATACACTTGAAGATATAGAGATTGGCTACACTTAGAAACTCTAGAAGAATAAGTTGTAACAAAGTTTTTTGAAAAGCTTAACTAAATTCATTAGTGAGTGCTGAGAAAGTTAGTTCATGCCAAGTAGATTATCATTAAGTGCCAAGAAAATGCAAAATCTAGTGTGTGTCGAGTGAAATAGAGGATTCCAAGCAAGTTCAGGTGTTGAGCTAGATAAAATATAATAGGTGCCAAGCATCATTAAAACTTAGTTGATGCCAAGTGAATCCACAGTAAGTGTCAAGTAACACAATATGTGTCGAGCATCAGAAAGTCAATAGTGTTGAGCTGTTGCATTATTTGAAAAGTCAAAGATTCACCAGATTTGAGCTAACAAGTTTTTTACCTTGAATTTTGTGAACCAGATGGAAGATACGAATGTTGAGATGGTGGCATAGAATTCTAGGTTAACCATTTTTAGGCGAATATAGGTGGTTTCCACATGATGTTTCTAGAAGAAACAAGATAAGGGGAAGATACATCATATCTTACCTAATCCATTTGAACCAAAAATAAGAGTAGGAAAAGTATTCCAAACTTCTATTTAAGGAGTTATAGGTCAAAGAGCAGAGACAGGGAAGAGAGTGTGTGGTGCCAAGGAGAAGGCATTGAGAGATGGAAGAACAAATCACAAAGA
Organism: Cupressus sempervirens; assembly: GCA_028749045.1. Classification (NCBI taxonomy): domain Eukaryota; kingdom Viridiplantae; phylum Streptophyta; class Pinopsida; order Cupressales; family Cupressaceae; genus Cupressus; species Cupressus sempervirens. The sequence goes on from CM053786.1 coordinate 51,937,451, forward strand.
CTCTACTTTGATAGGTGACCATAGAGGTGATTACATTGGCACAACAAGCATGAAGACTCAAGGAGACAAAGCTTGAAAGGAGGACAAACTATCAAAGCTGTAGAGATTGAAAGCCAGGCAAATTTGTGAATTGAATTGAGATCTAAAATCTGCAAGTTATGTTGTGAGTTATATCAGATCAAAAGCCCTTATTGTTACTCTCTAGAAATTGTATTAGTTAGGGAAAAATCCTATGGACTTAGATTGGTTTAACAACCATTTTGTAAATCTTTTAATATGGTGACATTCCAAGTGAATGTTCTAAAGTCCTTTAACTAGGCCCACTTCTAACAAGGTGGTTGAAATCCCTAAACCAGATCACATTTAACAGTGTGTTTTTTAGCCTTTAATAGGGTAGGCCTTTCACAGGGCATCACTTCAAAAGAGTGAGAAAGGAGTAGCATGTTACTAGTGGTTTTTCCCAAATTGGTTTCCACATAAATCACTATGTTATGTGTTAATTTTTCCTATCTTATTCCTGCATGTTGATTTATCATACTAAGAAGAATGTTTAGCTTGGATGTATGGTTAATTTAAATTGGCTCACTATACTTAGTGAAAAAGTTTTATTAGGAAATTTGGACCTTGAATAACTGATTCACCCCCCTTCTTAGTTATTCTAAAGCATTTCTAAAAATTGGTATCGGAGCCAACTTTGATGCATGGCAAAGTTCAATGAAGTTGCAGCTTAGATCAATAGGTAATCATACACAAACCTCAATTGAAGTGAAACATGTTGATCCAACTGGTGTCCCTACTATAAAAGATATGAAGAAAAAGAAGGAGCACAATCAGGGATTGCTAGAGATTGCCTCTAGCCTCAGCCATGCTAAATTTGATGACATCAAGGGATGTACCTCTAGATTCAAGATGTGAAAATTCTTGTCAGATATTTATGGAAGAGATCAGAATATCCAAAGAGCAAGAAGAGAAAGCCTTAGAGGAAAGTTTGATGACATGAGAATGGAGGAAGGTGAGAACATTGCCCAATATGTTGCTAGAATAAAGGAAGTAGTAAGTGCAATAAGAAGTGTGATTGGCTATTTAGATGATGAAACTATTATTAGCAAACTCTCAAGAACCTTGCCCCCCATTTATGCTATTAGAGTATCAGCAATCCAAGAGTTGAGATGCATACCAGGAAACAAACTAACTCTTGAAGGTATAGTGGGAATACTTACTGCATTTGATTTATCCAAATTTGATAACTACAGAATGAGAATCTTGAATCTACTTTCAAGGCCAAGCTATTACTGAAAGACATTGAAGAGGTGAAACTAAAGAAGAAGAAAAGAAAGAAAAAATATGCATCTAGTGATAGCAACATAGATGAAGAAGATGTGGAACAATTGGAAACATTACTAGCTAGAAGATTTCATAGAGGCAAAGGAAAAATCAAAGGTAAGCTGCCTATCATTTGTTTTAATTGCAATGAAGTAGGACATATTGCTTCAAGATGCACATAGAAAAAGAACTGTAGAGAAGGCAACACGTACAAGAACAAAAGAGAAGATGATAACAAAGATTACAAAGACAAAGGCAAAAAATGCTACATTGTTGAAGAAGAGAATTCTTATAAAAATGATGATGAGGTAGTCTATGTAGCTATGAAGGATGGGTTAGATGAAGATGAGGCAAAAACACTAGTAACCTGTGTAAACAAGAATGACAGGTGGATCATAGATAGTGGGTGCTTACATCACATGACAGGAGACAAAAGTAATTTTGTTACCTTAAGTTAGTATGATAGAAATAGAGTTAGATTTGAAAATGATGCTTCATGTCTAATCAAAGGAAAAGGTTCCATAAAGCTTACAGAGAAAATTTCATGTGATAATGCATATTATGTTGAAGGATTGAACTATAATGTGCTAAGTGTGTCACAGTTAGGCAATGTAGGATACAAAGTAGAATTTGGAAACAAAATTGTCAAAATCTATGACACTAATGGAAATTTGATAGGAAAAGGAGACCAAACTAGGAGTAATCTATTTTACCTAGATATGGAGGATTTTGCTTGTCTCATTGTAAGATTTGATGATGTGTGGCTATGGCATAAAAGGATCTGTCATGTCAACTTTGATAATCTGATTAGCATCAGCAAAATGAAGAAAGTCAGAGGCTTGCCTAAACTGAAAAAGTCTCATAATACAATTTGCAAATAGTGTCAACTAGGAAAGATGACCAAGTCAAGTTTCAAAAGAAAAACCTACACTTCCAAAGAAGTATTAGAGTTAGTCCATACTGATTTATGTGGCCCAATAGAAGTGAAAAGCTACAAAGGAGATAGATATATAATGTTGTTTGTTGATGACTACTCTAAGATGATGATTGTTATATTCTTAAAGAAAAATCTGATGCATTTCAAATATTTAAGTGGTATCTAGCTAGGTTTGAGAAGGAAAAAGGAAAGAGTCTGAAGTACCTAAGATCAGATAAAGGAAGAGAGTTCACATCAAAAGAATTTGAGACATTTTGCAATGATAAAGGAATTAAGAGACAAACATCAACACCTAGAAATTTCCCACATAATGAAGTTATAGAGAGAAGAAATAGATCAATGATAGACAATACCAGAATATTGATGATGGAGAAGAATGTTGCTCTAAAGTACTAGAGAGAAGTTGTAAGTATAGCTGTCTACACCCTGAATTGAGTATAAATCAAGTACAAATGCAACACCTTTTGAAATATGGTATGGTCACTCACCCAATGTAAAAAATTTCAAATTATTTGGTTGTAAGTGCTATATTCTTAAAGATTCTAGAAATGGAAAGTTTAATGCAAAGAGTGATGAAGGTATATTCCTTGGATACTCCACTAGAAGTAAAGCATATAAGTGTTTCAATGCTAACATTAACAAAATTGTGGAGAGTGCAAATGTAGATTTTGATGAGCATATAGAAGTTCAAGTTGATGAATCCAAGAAATCGGAAGAGTATAGATCCTTTGTATACTTCTATGAATGAATGCTTGTTGAAGAAGAAGTTACCAATCAAGTTAGGAATCAACAATAAGTTTCAATATCAACTGAGTCACAACTAGTGAATGTCGAGTTGCATTCAGAAGCCAAGTTACAAAATGAAGATAATGCACATTCTGATTCTGAAATCAATACACATGAAAGAGATGCTAAGCTACCTAAAAGAGATGTACATAATGACTCTAAAGCTTAAAGACCTAACATGGAAACAAGGACAGAACCAAGGCTATCCAAGCATGTGAAAAGACATCACCCTGCTAAAAAAAATCAATGGTGACAAGTTTATATGCTACTTTAGTATGTTAGAAACACTAAATTAAAACAATCAAAAAGTATTTGCATTCTAATTTAACATTAATTCATGAGAGACAAAGTGAAGTCCTCAAATGAGAATATGAGCCATGGATAGGCTCTCTTAATGAGGATGATCACTTGATGTAGAGGTGTGTCTAATAGCTAAGATGGCTTGATTATGTATGTATGCTCAAATACTCAAATGGGCTTCAATGGAAGATTTTTGATAGATTTTGGTGAATGGATTTGATGTTAAAATGGCTTTTCAAAATGGCATTATGGCTTTACTTTCTAGATTGTGTTGTTTTTACAAAGGGAAACGATCCAATTTATAGGCAAGAGGCTTGAGGGATGGAGGGCTAAGATGGAAGGAAAGGAGAAAGCTTATAGAAGGCTCAGATTGAATGAGAGGAGAGCACATGGATTGTACAAATGATTAGAGGATGGATTAGGCTTTGGTTGAGATTAGATTAGGCTTGTTAGAGATGGGAAAGTGGATGGCAATAAATGAGGGTGGGTGAAGGAGGAGATATTTGTTAACTTTGGCTTGGGTTAGCAAGTCTTAACCCATGTTTAGGGAATGTGACAAGGTTAGGAGGGGATTAGGATTAGGATTAAAGATAAGGATTGACATCTTCTAGAAGAGTCTAGGCTTTGGATGAGGATGAAGACTTTCTAGAAGAGTCTAGAACTTCCTAAGATGAGGATAAAAAAGGGTTTTTAGAAAATAAATAAAGTTTTATTTATTTCAAGGGTTTGGGTTGAGGAGATATTTATTAAAACATTTTTAATAAACATGAGGATTAATATTTAATCTTGATTAAATATTTTGAGTTGGGATTAGGGATAGGAAATGATGGGATTAGCCTTTAATCAAAATTAAAGAAGGATTAGAAGATTTTGGAAGAGGTTAGTGGTCTTAAGGAAATTGGCCAAGTTTTGGGCAAAAAAAAATTATTTATTTATTTTGGGATTTTTGGTCAATTTATTAATTAAATAATTAATAAATAAGGAAATAATGTTTAAATAAGATTTAAACATTTTTGGGAGGGATTCCTTAGTTAAATATTTTTAATTAAGATAAAAGAATTTAATGGCATAAAAAATTAATTAATTAATTAATTAATAAATGATGATCTCATCAGGGACTTTTTTCAGAAAATAAAAATATTTTATTTTCTAAAGGATTTTTGGGTGTCTACATTTTGCCCCTCTTTAATGTGATGCCGCAAGTGCCATGGCATCAAAGATAAGAAAATAAGATGCCCAAGGCTAGAGTAGAAGAGGAGAGAATGGACTGCGAGATGGCCCCTCAAGAAGGCGGCGAGGACAAAAAGTGAGGCTCGACGACTTCTTGAAAGTACAAGAATATTGGTGGATGAGAGGATGAAGAGTGGCTTAAGAGAAGAGGTTTAGTTAGCTCAAACTCTTACTATGGGAGAATGATAAAGGGGAAAATTAGAGGCACAAGAGTAAATAAGCTTAAGACTTTTAGGATTGGGGGGAGGATGAAGGAGCAGAGTGCTATAAAAAGGAATCCAGGATAGGGAGGTGGATGATGGAATGATAAAGCTGATGCAACAAAATTTCAAAGAGCTATATTGGCAAGAGATGGGTTTTGGAGATCCCTAGGACTAGGATCGTGGATCTCGAAAGATGAGGCTTGGTGGATTGATTTGATTGGTGGATCCTAAGACTAGGATTGTGGATCCCTAAAGCTAAGAGTGATGATTGATTCAAAGAGATACTGATGCATAAGCTGGGGTAGGAGAGATAGATGCCTAATATGGATGGAGAATAATGGAGATGAAGGGATTCCATTGAACCTTTTTGAGTGGGGGGATACTTCAAAGAGAAGTACCACCATGTAGTTGAGCACTAGATTTGCTATAGGACTGTTGGTTAATTGCCAAGGTTACCAAGAACATCAAGGCCTTTTCACCAACTATGCAAAGGACTGACAGACTGATGGACTGACTCAAAATAAACACACAAGGATTGCTCCAGCATCACACATGGAACCTAGAGGAAATAGCGTGAAACTGACACTGGATAACCCACAAGCAAAAAAGAAACAAACAAGACTTGATCAAAACCGTACGCTCAGATTGCCCCATTTGCAGTATACCATGATATGGAAGATCGTGGAAACCTTGAGGAGAGAACAAAAAGATTGCTTGGAAAAGATATTTCAAGACCTAAAGGGAAGATTCCAAATCAAAAGAAAGTGAAAATCCAAAAGAGAACCATTTTCCAATGAGATTGGTAGGAAGAGGTACTAACAGACCAAGATCAGACATGAGGAAAGCTATATCCTACAACGATCTATCATAGAGCACCTAAGCTGATGGATCTAGATGTGTGATGCATCTAGATAGCTGGAATAGCTAACCAAGGGTTGTGCAATGTGTGCAAGATTTTGATCAAGGATGAACTAATAGGAAAGTTGGATAGATACGATGGTACTAAGCTAAAGAGGATGTACAAGCTGATAGACCAAGATATGTTACAAAAGTACAAGGTTGTTCATGTTTTGGTTTTGTGAGATGGAATGTTTTAGAGTGTGTTGGATGGATAGTTGGATAATTTGATGGTTTTGTGAAAAGCTTAAGTGAAGTAGGATTTGTGTGTGCACGTGATAGGGTACAAACTAGGATACAAGATTATTTACAAGTTGGAATATGGTACAAGTTTTGGACAAGATTTGGATATACAAGCTATGATACAAGGGATAATACAAGATTTACAAGGTATGATACAAGCTTTGGTACAAGATTTACAAGCTGAGGTACAAGATTTACAAGCTGTACAAGAGGTATTTACAAGCTTCATTAGATGTTGGATATTTGGTTGGAACACCAAAGGAACAAGCAGGTCTTAGTACACAAAGCGCCCGAATTACTAGGTTTTCACCAAGGTACCTATCCAAGGCACTTGAATTGCCAAGTTTTCACCATTGGACGTTTATTTCTCTTTACTATTTTTATATTTTTCAAAAGCTAGGTATACAAAGGATCTTCAAGCATAGAACTTCTTGAGATGAATGATGTTAGTAGGATCATTCAAGAGTTCTCCTTCTGGTGTAGATAGCTAATAGGCTCCTGAGCCAAAGGAAGTAGTGACAACATAAGGGCCAAGCCATGTAGGTACAAACTTACCTTTCTTTTCTCAATCTGCTTGGAATTTCATGTTTTCTTTGAGGACCATGTTGCCCGGCTGAAAGTGCCATGGAAGCACCTTCTTATTAAAGTTCCTTTTGAGATGAGTTTGATAGACTATGAGGTGATCATAGGCATGTTTCCGCTTCTCATCTAGGAGATCTAGCTGGGTGAGCCAAGCTACTCTGTATTCTTCATCTAATATTTTCCCTTGCAAAGATATGTGCAAGGAGGGAAGTTCAACCTCTATAGGTAGTACGGCTTCAGCACCATAAACTAAGGAGAATGGGGTTGTGCCTGTGGATGTACAGAAGGAGGTTAGATAGGTCCATAGGGCTGGATTTATTTGTAGGTGCCAATTGTGACCAAAATCATTGACAACTTTCTTTATGATTTTGAGGAGGGTTTTGTTAGTTGCCTCTACCTGGCCGTTACCTTGTGGGAAATATGGGCTAGAAAAGTGATGATGGATGTGGAGGGAAATGCATAATTCTTCCACGTTGAGATTTTCAAAGTTACCTCCGTGGTCAATGAAGATGGTGGATGGGATGCCGAAGCGGCAAACAATGTGGTACAAGATGAACTTGGAAACCTGAACTCCTGTAGCTGTGACTAGGGGGACTGCTTCCACCCATTTAGTGAAATAGTATGTAGCTATTATTATCCATTTATGTCCATCAGGTGAGAGAGGTGTGATAGTTCCAACTAGATCAAGGCCCCAACATGCAAAGGGCCAAGGTGGTGCAATAGGTTGTAGATCTTGTGCTAGAGCGTGCACAAGATTGGCGTGTTGCTGACATGGGAGGCATTTTCTAACAAATTCATAGGAGTCTTCTTCGATGGTAGGCTAATAGTAGCTTTCTCTAAGGATTTTTCATGCTAGGAGAATACCACTTGTGCAAGCACTGCAAAGTTTGAAGTGTACTTCTTTGAGTGCCATTGCGGCCTCATTTTGGTCTAAACACCCAGAGAGAGTATCGTGATAACCCCGACGATATAGCGTATTGGCTATGATGACATAGCAGGATGATTTTTGAATGAGTTTCATGTGAGGTGAGGGGATATGATACCATCTTTAAGGTAAGCATGGATTTCATGGTACCAAGGGGATTGAGGACCAACCAAGATGCAAACATGACTTGAATCCTCATTTGCATAGGCAAGTGTGAGGAGTTTCTTGACTAAAAACTCATATTATGTAGCCACTTGGGGAATTTTCAAGAGTGAGCTGATAGTAGCCATAGCATCCACTGCTTTGTTCTACATTCAAGGCACTTGTATAAACTGAAGCTTTGTAAAATGTTGGGTTAGATGATCAACTAGCTCTTTGTAGGGTAATAGCTTTTCATCCTTGGTTTGATAATCATTTAGGACTTTCTTGATGATGAGCTAAGAATTGCCAAAGATTTGTAACTCAGTGATGTTCCATTTTGCGGCTATCTTTAATCTTGCTATGAGAGCCTCATATTCAGCTATATTGTTGTTGCTAGGGAATTATAGCTTAAAAGCTTTTGGAATGTAATCTCCTTAAGGTGTGACCAACAATATTCCTGCTCCTGATCCATGAGATGTGCATGAGCCATCAAAATAAAGTTTCCATGGGGGTTGTTCTTCAATTAGACAGATATGTTCATCTCTAAATTCTGTGATCAAAGGATATGTATCTACTAGAGGTGCATCAGCTAGGTGATTTGTTATAGCTTGCCCTTTGATTGCCTTTCTGTCCACATACTGGATGTCAAATTCGCTAAGGAGCATAACCCATTTGGCCAAATTGCATGTAAGTGTTGATCTAGAGAGCACATACTTGAGAGGATCAATTTTGGATACTAGCTAGATGGTATGACTTAACATGTATTGACAAAGCTTTTGAGTTGAGAAAACAACTGCCAAACAAGCTTTTTCCATAGGAATGTAATTGAGTTCATAACCAACTAGGGTTCTACTGATGTAGTAGATGGCTCTTTCTCTACCATAGTCATCGTTCTATGCTAGAAGTGCCCCTAGATCAATAGGCATTGCTGATATGTACAAGATGAAGGGATGACCAAAAATTGGTGGAAACAAGATAGGGGGATTGGCGAGATACTACTTGAGATGATCGAAGCTGCATTGACATAAAATAATCCCACTTAAAGTTCTCATCTTTCTTTAGTAGATGTGCAAATGGTGTACATTTATCTGCATGTTGGGAGATGAAGCGCTAGATGGATTGAAGCTTTCCCTAAAGAGTACAAAGCTGTCATAGTGTCTGGGGAGGAGGCATTTCTAAGATAGCCTTGACCTTCTTGGGGTTGATCAGTATACCTCGTTTAGAAACTATAAAGCCTAGAAGCTTGCTAGATGTGACCCGAAAGACACATTTCTTGGGATTTAGCATGAGATGATATTTGGCTAACCTATCAAAGACTTTCTCCAGGTCAGTAAGATGATCCATGAAGGTGTGAGATTTAATCAAGATATCATCCACATAATCCTCCAAAATGTTATGGATAAGTGTTACCAAATTTTGTTTGCCCTGCCAAGTTTCAAAATTTGAATGTTACCCGGCCCAATGGTCACCTCCCCAATTACTAATATTTTAATACCCACGAAGATAACAAAATTACCTAAGTTCTGAACCTTATGATATTTTTATGCCTCGCAAGTTCTCTACCGTCAGATCAGGGCCGATCAATGGTCATTGCCATCTCGCTATGATAAAGTTGTGCGAGGGTTACGATGGTGACATAGCGACTAGTCGACACGTGTCTGATGGGTCCAGCTTGCAGGGCAAAGGATGGCACAGGTTGAAAAAGTTTTATCGTGGGTAAGAAATGTTCTGCGGCGTTGTAGGCGCTATGTCGCTATCACGCGTTGGCCCAAAAATTTCCATGGCAACATAGCGCCCATCGAAAAAAGTGTGTTGATGATGGTGAGTCAGCATGTTCTATGACAAATCAAAGGGAACCACGTGCACTAGATCTTCAGTTCAGCTAGCACAGAGGTGAGTCTTCACGATCGTCAGATCTGCAGGGATCTACGGCTAGCACTATCTCGCCATTAGAAAACTACTCGAGAGATAACATCGGCAACGTAGCGACGGGGTGCCACATATCCTGGTGGGACCATATTTTATGCTGCCAGTGCAGTAGGGATCAAATGATTAATAGACCAATAGGAAAGTGCCACATGTACCATGGGCCCAGCGAATTACAAGGAGGGAAGGTTGTAGGAAGGTGGGTCTTCGTGGCCATTAGATTAGAGAAGATCAACGACTATTGCCATATCGCCATGGTGAAGATGTGCGATCCTTATCATAGCGACGTAGCGACAGGTTACCATGTGTCAGTGGGGCCAGGTCTCGCCAGGGTGCGGTCACTGAGGTATTGCCAGGTGTTGGTTGGATACAACAAGGTTGCAGAGGTAGCGCCAATTATGATGGGCCCGAGGTAGGGACAGCGTGGAGTATGACGAGTCTTCACGATCGTCAGATCTGGGTCGATCGATGGTCATCGCCACCTCGCTATGGGTAAGTTGCTCAAGCTTTATGTTGGCGACACAGTGCCTTGTTGACGTGTGTCTCGCTAGCTCGGTCATAAAGGACGATCAGTGGCTGGCGATTAATGTAATCGTCATAGTTAATATGAATATCTGCAAGGGTGGCACAGTTAGTTTGATAACGAAAGGTCAACCATAAAAGACTTCCCTAGGTGGCGGAGCAAAGAAAGGTGATTGGACCACATGACCCAGCTGGCTCGTATAGCCTATTTGACTTGCTTCAACCCTGTTGATTCATGAACCAGGAAGCAAAAATGATCAAGGTTATTTTGTGATCTGATCTTCGTGATCAATTCTGACCTACCTGAAATGAATGCAAGGCATAGGGAAACACTCCACCATCTCAGTCAATCCATCTACTCTATCAGGATCATTCATTGGCGCCGCTTCTGTCTACTGGAGGCATTCTTTTAGTCAAATATCTGATTTTGTACTTTAGAACTAGTCTCAAGTGTGATCTTTGATCGAATATTTTGGGGTTCAATGGCAATAGTTGAGCAATTAATGTAGAATAATTTCCCTCAGTTATGCCTGAACTATAAAGGCAATTTTGTAATCTTTTCCAAGGGTTGACTCTTTCTGATTTCTCTGATATTGCTCTGCAACTCTTAGTGTAACATTCCCTATGCCTTTGAACCGAATGATTCTCTATTTTATCCCTTTCAGCCATTGATGTGTTTGTGCATCCCTTTTGCCTCTCATTGGTGTATTGTCGAGATCTGTAACCTGCATACTGTATCTATTTCTTGCCTACTAGATAATATATAAGTGAGATTCCTCTTTCCTTGTGTTATTCAGTTGTGCTTCTTGATCTACATGAGGTTATTAGATCAAAAAAAGCTTGTACGTATATATCCTTAGTTTCATTCTGGTTCAATAGTGTATATATGGGTAGAAATGGTCTGAACACTATTTTGGTGCATCACCTCCATAGTTTAGGTAGGGTAGAGTTGTTTTCTGCATCTCCTTCTTCCCCTTTTCCTTTCGAGAGTAGTTAGGTGCACCCTGATGGTAAGAGGAAGACGGCTTTCTCTGGAGACTCAACCTTGCAGTTCAAGTCCCACAGCTTGGAGGTTGTTTCCATGTTTCACTAGGTTGTCCTCGTGCATAGGCCTTGGACAAGGGTGCAAACCTAAGTGACAACAGTTTTTGGCATGCCCGGTGGGACAATCCTATTGAAGATTTAAAGTCTACTGGTGCCAAAGAAGGAAGAATTTCAGAGATTAATACTGAAGAGGTAGTGTTGGCTTCAGTATTCAATCCTTCGAGAGGTTGGTCCTTCAAAGTACTTGGTGACTCTGAACATCAACAAACCTGGTTCCAGGCCAAAGTTGTAGTGATTCATGCCCAGAGCTGAAATAAGGGCGTCTTCTAGAGGTAAATTTCAATATCAAGAGCTTTCTCTTTCAAATCCTAGAAGAAGGAGGACTAGAATTTCATTATCACCAGTTAGGAGTGAAGAAATAGTTAATATACTTGTAAGGTCTGCCTCTACTCCTCCTACTACTCGAACTCAGCCTAGATTGCCATCAACGCTCATTAATAGAATACTTGTTTATATGGCACAGCCAAGAGTTCATGCTTTTGCCACTTTTAATGGTGGAAGTCCTCTGTTGTTAGCCCAAAGACATGATATACCAGTATTTGCACTAAAAAGCATACCTAATTTTACTGGCAAGACTTCTATCTCCCCTTTAGAGCATATCCAGGAAGTAGCAAATGTCTATAATATTCATGGTATTATAGAGGATGATGTTGCTGTCAGACTTCTAGCCTCATATTTAAAAGGAAAAGCATTACAGTGGTATAGAGGCTTAGCTCCTTGTTCTATAACTAATTGGGATGAACTAGGAGCAGGATTATGCAAACATTTTGAGGATAAGAGTGACCATTTGTCACTATTAGAGTAGCTAACTACAATAAAAAGAGCCCCCCATGAGTGTATGACTAATTTTAATTATAGGTTCCAAAAGACATTGGATAGAATACCTACTGCAGTGAAACCTACCCTTGGTAATGCCTTCTTGCATTACCTTAGAGCTTTTGACAGTGATATTGCCACTAGAATCCAAACTATGGGAGGGGATACCTTGCCTAATGCTTATGAGATAGCCATAAAAGCTGTGAACATCCTAATACAAGGAGGAAAATTGGCTCCAAGCCCCCCTATGCCTTTCTTTCCTGATGTTCCTAATCACCAACCAGCAATGGCCCCTCTTCCTACAACTTCTACATCACAAACTTTTACTCCAGTCCCTCGAGCTTCTACATCCTCAAATGGGATAGATGAGCTCAAAGAAATGCTCCAAGGTCTAGTGTTGAATACAAATAAAAGAGAGAAGACCCTGGATAAAAAATTGCGAGAGCAGGGGAGGGAGTTGAAGGACCAGGGGAAGAGATTAGAGGGTAGTCTCTCTATGATACAAAAGATGAGTAACAAGGTGGTGGCCTTAGAAAGGCAGCAAGCTCAAAGTGGCAAGCCTCCCCAACTGCAATATCAAGCTCCAAGTGGTGGTAGGCTTCCTAATCAGTGGAATAGCTCCTTTGATCAAGGTAGGCAAAATAGTCATGCTTCTGCTTCAAGCTCAAATCAGAACAGAGCCATAGTCCCTCAAAATAACTTGGCCCAAGATCAAGATTTCTGCCCTTCTTGCAACTATTCTTATACCTATTGCATGTGCAAAAGGCAAAATCTTATATGGCCCTAACTATCCAAGAACCTGCAGCAAAGCAATTATACGAGGAGGATCATCCCAAGGAGGCATCATATATTCAAGGATGTGATGATTGCTCTTTCATGAATCATCAGGATGGGGAGCATTGTAATATAAACTAGGATTCTGTTGCTCATAACACAAGGAGCAGGAAGAGAGCTATGGAACATGCTGCCCCTCTTTCTCCTAAGAAGGCCTCAACTTCAAGTGCTACACCTCATATACAAGCAGCAAATGAACAAGCAAGTACTTCATAGCAGTAAGAGAAAGATCCAAGAAAGAAAGATGCAGGTGGCCCTTATGTTGCCCCACCTCAACCTCTTATAAGTGCAGCTCCCAAAGTTTCTACCAAAGTTCCTAATGCACCTTTCTGTGTGGTAGAGAAAATAAAGAAAACCAATGTGAATATCTCTATGTGGGATGTTGTTGCTACCATACCAATGCAGAAGAGGATGCTGTAGCAAGAATTAGAGAAGATTGAACTCAAGGATCAGCCATCTATCATGGAGAATGCCACAAGTCTAGTACACCCAGCAAGGAATGTGGAGAGAAATAAAAGGGTTAGACCTCCCCCATTTTATGTTTCCCTGATTATAGGAGGCAAATTAGTCCACAATTGCATGATAGATTCATGGGCTAGTAGCTCAGTAATGCCTAGGTGTGTTGTTGATGCTTTAGGGATGAAATATGAGCCCATTGTTAGGAATGTGTTACAACTAGATGGTAGTACTGTCAAAACCATAGGTATCCTTAGGAATGTGGAGATGGCCCTACATGCATGCCCTGGTTGCACTATGATTCAAGATATATCTGTTGCTGAAGTCAAGCCCTATTTTGCCATCTGTCTTTCAAGAGACTTCACTGCTCAGATTGGTGGATTCATATCTGCTGATTGGTCATATATGTCATTTAAGACCAGATATGGAGCCAATGCCTCAATTAGAGCGGAACCTCAAGCCCTTCATCACACTGAATCTTACACCCCCAATTTCATCAATATGAATTGCCCTATTCTAGAGATGGATGAAAATGACATAGTAAAGGAGCCTGTCACTTCCATAGCAGGGATTCCTGATTTCTTCTTGGATGAGTGGGAAAATGCATATTAGTTTGAGCCTATGTCAAAAATTCTTGAGACAGGCCTTAGTACATATTGCATAATAGAGAAAGAGGCTCAAGTCCCTGATCTTGTTGGGACTAATGATGATATACACAGAATATGGAGTATGTACTTTGATGGCTCAAGGAATAGAAATGGATCAAGGGTCGATGTTATGTTGGTCTCTCCTACACAAATAAGATACTACTTCTCCTTCAGGCTCCAATTCAGTTGCACCAATAATGTGGCCGAGTATGAATCCTTGATTCAAGGCCTCTTACTTGCCCAAAAAAGAGGAATCCAAGTCTTGAAAGTATATGGAGACAGTGGCTTGGTAGTGAATTAGGTGAGAGGCTAAAATATCACCAAAAATGGCCTGCTCGAGTATTACAAACACAGAGTCTGGGATTTTCTTGAGGGCTTCAATGCATTTAATATTCAGAGCATTTCTAGGAAAGAAAATAAACATGCTGATAGACTTGCAGCGATGGGTGCAGCTTATGATGTACTAGGGAATCTTGAGGAGGAGAAGAAGCAACAAATTAGGATGGTAGTGAGGCCTGCCATCCCTGACAACAACACTCATTGGCAAGTGTTTGACTCTGATGAGAAAATTGTGAGTTTCTTGCAGAATGAGGCAGAATTCTCAGATAGAAACCAGTCAAGGCTGCAAGATTAGTATGGTGATCAAATAATTCACCTTAGTTCTAACAAGTTGCCCAAGGGTCTCATTACTTTGGAGAGTGTTTTTAATCCTGATGATCAAACAAGAGGAAAAGGAATAAATCTAGCTGTAGAAAAGGATGATTATGCCCCAGTTACAATTGTTGATGGAAAATCTCTAAATATGGGGAAGGTATGTTCTGAAACTGAGCAAGAAAACTTCATTCATTTATTTCAAGAATTTAATGATGTATTTGCTTGGACATATGATGACTTAAAAGGGTTTGACCCTAGTTTGTTTCAGCATACTATAGATCTAGTTGATAAGGCCAAACCAGTAAGGCAAAAATAGAGACCAGTGAATCCTAAGATTGAGCCCCTAACGAGAAAAGAATTATCCAAATTGATAGAGGCCAATATAATATTTCCTATCAAACACTCATCATGGGTAGCTAACCTTGTCCCTATAAGGAAGAAGAATGGGGAAATCAGATTGTGTGTGGACTTTAGGGATCTTAATCAGGCTTCTCTTAAAGACCACCATCCTCTCCCTTCAATGGAGAAAATTCTATCCAAGGTCAGTGGGTCAAAGAGATTCTCTTTTCTGGATGGATTCTTTGCTTACAACCAAGTGCTGGTTAAAGAATCTGATAGACATAAAACAACATTTACTACTAAATGGGGCACCTATGCTTACTACAAGATGCCATTTGGACTAACAAATGCAGGCACCACATTTCAGAAGGCAATGGAGATGGCCTTCAAAAAATTAATTGATAATTTTGTCTTAGTATAACTTGATGATATAACTTTATATTCAAAAGATGTAGAAGATCATTTTGATCATCTAAGGCAGGTATTTCTAAGATGTAGAGAGTTTGGGGTTTCCCTCAACCCAGCCAAGTGTGTCTTTGCTACAAGCCAAGGAAAATTATTGGGACACATTGTATCTGAGGATGGTCTGACCATTGATCCAGAAAGAACAAAGGCAATACTTTCCCTTCCTCTTCCTAAACACAAGAAGGGGCTGTAGAATTTCCTTGGTAGAATAAACTTTTTGAGGAGGTTTATCCCTAATCTCACTACCATGGTGAAACCTCTTACATCAATGCTTAAGAAAGACATGGTTTTCTTATGGACCAAGGAGGGGAAGGAGAGTTTTGAAGAGATCAAGACAGCCGTAGCCTCAGCCCCTACTCTCATGAACCCAAATTTTGAGAAAGATTTCATCCTCTACACTTTAGGTGGTGAGTTGAGTATCTCTGCTATCTTGACTCAGACAAATGGCAAGGATGAGGAGCAGCCCATAACTTTCTTTAGTGAAGGGCTCAAAGAATATGAAGATAAGTATAGCTTTGTTGAGAAGCAAGCCCTTGCAGTCATCAGAGCCTTGAAGAAATTCAAGCACCTCTTATCCCACAATAGGATCCATTTGTTGGTGCCCCATGCTAGTGTAAAATATTTTCTGTTAAGCAAGGATATCAGTGAAAAGAGAGCTGGATGGATCACTAGGGTAATGGAATATGATGTTGATATTCAAATTACCAAGCTGGTATGAGGGAGAGGATTGTGCAAAAAAATGTTATCAGGTCAGGATTCTGATGAAGAGGTCGCTATGGTATTAATAGAGCAGCAGGAGGAAGGAAATGTTAACGGCCAAAAGAGTTAGATAAATAATATAAAGAGCTTCTTATCAGGGGATGGATACCCTCAGGGATTGGACAGAGCTAAAAGAAGACAATATAGACTACAGTCCATTCCTTATGTTGTGATTGATAGCATCTTATTCAGGAGGGATTTTAATGGGACCCTGTTGAGATGCATTGAAGAGGATCAAGCTGAGAGGATGATTAAAGAACTTCATGATGGCCTTGATGGTGGCCACTTCTCTGTAAGAAAAACTGCCATGAAGATCATGAGGGCTGGTTATTATTAGCCATCTCTATTCCATGATTGTTATAGGTATGTGAGGAAATGTGAGAAATGTGCTTTCTTTTCAGGCAAACAAAGGCTTGCATCTCTCCCCCTTCATCCTATTCAGGTGGATCAGCCCTTTACCTAGTGGGGGTTGGATTTTATAGGCCCTATTAATCCTCCATCTAGTGCAGGTCATAAATGGATTTTGGCTGCTACTAATTATTTCACTAGATGGACAAAGGCAGTTGCCTTGAAGGATGCCACAGAACCATCATTGGTTGAGTTCCTTGATGGGATTGTATCTAGGTTTGGTGCTCCTTCTACTATCATCTCAGATAATGCTAAATCTTTTGTTGGAACCCAGATTTGTGCATGGGCAATGAATCACAATATCTACCTAAGCACATCGTCAAATTATTATCCCCAGGGCAATAGTTTGGCTGAGTCTTCCAACAAGAATATAATCAAAATCATGAAGAGGACAATAGAAGACAATCAGAGGGTCTGGCATAAAAAATTAAAGACTGCTCTGTGGGCTAATAGAATAACACCCAAGAGATCTATTGGGAATTCACCTTTTGTGCTGGTATATGGTAGGGAGGCTAGACTCCCAATTTCACTAGAATTCCCTTCCTTGGAGTTGGCTCATCAGCTGGAATTGATTGAAGATAGTGCCATGTCAGTAAGAATGGTAGAGCTGATGGAGCTAGAAGAAAAAAGAGATAAAGCTATGAAGACCCTGGAGTTGCATCAGCAACAGGTGAAAAGGAATTTTGACAGAAGGGCCAGAGACAGGACTTTCAAAGAGGGGGATCTAGTTCTGAAAGGGATGCTGATAGGGCGAAACCAGGAAGACATTCTAAGTTTGATGCATTGTGGAGTGGCCCTTACCTAATTGCTAGTTGCAAATAGGCTAATGCATTCCAACTGAGCAGACCCAACGGTGAAGTTCTGCCCATCCCAGTCAATGGGATTTATCTTAAAGCTTGCTTCTGATGAAGATTGTGAATCCATGTACATAGTTAGTCTAGTTCCTTTTCTGTTATTTCCTGCCTTTCAAGAAGTGCACATGCACAGGGTTCTCCTTTTGAGTTGCCAGCTTCTGAAGTTTTGACAGTCTCAGGTTGCAGAGGAAGTTTTGTTTTGCTTCAGTTACAGAGGCAGATCTAGGGTTTTTTAATGTTTTGATTTCCTTGCAAAGAAGGGTTAGGGTTTTGCAATTCTTAGATTTGTACCTTTCAGACCCATTTTTGACTCCATAGCCCAATGGATTGTTTATAGGCATTAGTCTTATGCATCGAGCAGGCTCATGCCCCCTGTGAGTCACCAGAATGTTACGACATTTTGTTTGCCTCGCCCAGTTTCAAAATTTGAATGTTACCCCACCCAATGGTCACCTCCCCAATTACTAATATTTTAATACCCACAAAGATATCAAAATTACCTATGTTCTGAACCTTATGATATTTTTACGCCTCGCAAGTTCTCTGTCGTCAGATCAGGGCCGATCAATGGTCGTCGCCATCTCACTATGATAAAGTTGTGCAAGGGTTACGATGGTGACATAGCGACTAGTCGATGCATGTCCAGTGGGTCCAGCTTGCAAGGCAGAGGATGGCGCGGGTCGAAAAAGTTTTATCGCAGGTCAGAAATGTTCTTCGGCATCATAGGCGCTATGTCGCTATCATGTGTTGGCCCAAAAATTTCCATGGCAACATAGCACCCGTCAAAAAAGGTGTGCCGATGATGGTGAGTTAGCATGTTTGATGAAAAATCAAAGGGAGCCACGTGCACTGGATCTTCAGTTCAGCCAGCACAGAGGCAAGTCTTCAAGATTGTTAGATCTGCAGGGATCTACGGCTGGTGCTATCTTGCCATTAGAAAACTGCTCGAGAGATAACATCGGCGACGTAGCAACAGGGCGCCGTGTGTCCTGGGGGGACCATATTTTATGTCGCCAACGCAGTAGGGATCAAATGACTGACTGACCAACAGGGAAGTGCCACATGTACCATGGGCCCAGCGAATTACGAGGAGGGAAGGTCACAGGAAGGTGGGTCTTCATGGTTGTTAGATTACATAAGATGAACGACTATCGCCATATTGCCATGGTGAAGATGTGCGATCCTTACCATAGCAACATAGCGACAGGTCACCATGTGTCAGTGGGGCCAAGTCTTGCTAGGGTGCGGTCACTGAGGTATTGCCAGGTGTCGGTTGGTTATGACAAGGTTGTAGAGGTGGTGCCAATTATGATGGGCCCAAGGTAGGGACAGCGTGGAGTATGACGAGTCTTCACGATAGTTGGATCTGGGCCGATCGATGGTCATCGCCACCTCACTATGGGGAAGTTGCTCGAGGTTTATGTTGGTGACACAGCACCTTGTTGATGCGTGTCTTGCTGGCCCGGTCAGAAAGGATGGTCAGTGGCTGGCGGTTAATGTAATCATCACAGTTAATATGAATATCTGCAAGGGTGGCATTGTTAGTTCAATGACGGAAGGTCAACCATGAAAGACTTCCCTAGGTGGCAGAGCAAAGAAAGGTGATTGGCCTGCATGACTCAGTTGGCTCGTATAGCGTATTTGACTTGCTTCAACCCTGTTGATTCACAAACTAGGAAGCAAAAATGATCAAGGTTATCTTGTGATCTAATCTTTGCGATTAATTCTGACCTACCTGAAATGAATGCAAGGCATAGGGAAACACTCCACTGTCTCAGTCGATGCATCTACTATGTCAGGATCATTCATTGGCGTCGCTTTTGTTTACTTGAGGCATTCTTTCAGTCGAATATCTAATTTTTTACTTTAAAACCATGCTCGAGTGTGATCTTTGATCGGATATTTTGGGGTTCAATGGTAGTAGTTGGGCAGTTAATGCAGAATCATTTCCCTCAGTTATGCTTGAACTATAAAGGAAATTTTGTAATATTTTCCAAGGGTAGACTCTTTCTGATTTCTCTGATATTGTTCTGGAACTCTCAGTGTAACATTCCCTATGCCTTTGAATTGAATGATTCTCTGTTTTATCCCTTTCAACCATTGATGTGTTCGTGCATCCCTTTTGCCTCTTATTGGTGTATTGTCAAGATCTGTAACCTGCATACTATATCTGTTTCTTGCCTATTGGATAATATATAAGTGAGATTCCTCTTTCCTTGTGTTATTCAGTTGTGCTTCTTGATTTGCATGAGGCTATTAGATCAAAACAAGCCTATATGTATATATCCTTAGTTTCATTCTGGTTCAATAGTGCATATATGGGCAGAAATGGTCTGAAAACTCTATTTTGGTGCATCACCTCCGTAGTTTAGGTAGGGTAGAGTTTTTTTTTGCATCTCCTTCTTCCCCTTTTCCTTTTAAGAGTAGTTAGGTGTGCTCTGATAGTAAGAGGAAGCTAGCCTTCTCTGGAGACTCAACCTCACAGTTCAAGTCCCACAGCTTGGAGGTTGTTTCCATGTTTCACTGCATTGTCCTTGCGCATAGGCCTTGGACAAGGGTGCAAACCTAAGTGACAACAATAAGATCATGGAAAATGGCTATCATAGCTCTTTGATAGGTAGCCCCAACATTCTTTAGGCCAAAAGGCATCATGTTGTAGCAAAAGGTTCCCCAAGGGGTAGTGAATGTTGTCTTATGTTGATCCTCTTATGCAATCTTGATTTGATTATACCCAAAAAATCCATCCATGAGGGACAGAATTTCATGTCCAACTGTAAGGTCTACAATCATATCTATGTTGGGTAAGGGAAAATCATCTTTTGGACAAGCTTTGTTAAGATCTCTAAAATCAGTGCAAATTCTGATGTCACCAAAAGGCTTAGTGATAGGGACCATGTTGGAGATCCACTCTGAGTAGTTGATAAGTCGGATAACCTTAGTAGCTAACATTCTTTCTAATTCAGCTTTGACTAGTAATGCCACCTTGGGGTGCATTTTTCTAAGCTTTTGTCTGATGGGCTTGATCTATGGATCGACTACAAGATGATGAACTACAAGCTTTGGATAAAGTCCTAGCATGTCCTGATATGACCATGCAAATCAGCCAATGTTCTCTCTTAAGACCTCAAAGAGAAAATCAGCTTGGTCTTGCGATAGGGATGCAGCAATGTGAACAAGTTTGGGGATCTCTAAAGAACCAATGTTGACTTCTGTAGTATCCTCAATTAGAATAGAAGACACCTCTGGTCACTTATCTTGAGGAGGCAATGCTAAATCCTCATGTTCTACTTGTGACTCTTGATTTTCTCATTGAGGGGCTCTCTTCCCTGCCTGAGCTAGTCTCAGATTCACCTTAGTTCCAATTTTGGGTGTATTGGAACTAGGTTGGGGATTTTCTCCAAAATACCCCTTGGGATCTAGCTTATAGATATAGGTAGAATCTGGCTTTGTTTGCTTGTGAGGAGTTTCAGCTCCCATGAATCTTAGAAGTGCTTCCTCTAATGTTAACTTATCAATGTGTATGACACTTGGTTGGTCCGAATCTATGAGTTCAGGGTGAGCAAATGGTAGATCGGTGAAATGGATGGATAGTTCTTGGAGAACAGAGTCTCCCAGAGAGATTTGGTCTGGGATATCATTGTAGGCTCTCTTTTCAACTTCCTTAGAAATGCCTATTTCCTCTGGTCCTAGAGCACCACCTTGATAGTTCCATTTTTTAGTGATGAGCTTATGTGCTTGGGGATACTTCTGGCTGAAGTGATCAAGGTGTGCTTGATTTCTTGGAGGCGCATCCTTATGTAACCAATTGTCGATATATGGAGTGAGCTCCTCATGAAGAGGGATTCTCAAAGATACAAAGGTTGTTGGGCCAAGCTGTGTGTATCGAGGAGGTGGAGTCTCCTTGGCTCTATGATACGTTGGCCATCCATGGGTGTGTGGATCAAGTGGCAATGCACCAACTGAAAATGCATCAGACAGGCTATACTCTCCACAACCTTTGTTGTTGATCTTTAGGGTAGATAGGGTGGAGGCGGGGATGGTTTCTGGGTCATTATAGGTGTTGGATGAACTAGCGATGGATTGGCCAATTTTGATGCTAGGGCAATGGTTTGTATATGAGGCTTCAACTGCATTGCAATAAGCAAAGGGTTCTAGATCAGCATGGATGGTCACTTCAGTGCCTTGATGCAGAAAATGGAGGCACTGATGATATGTGGATGGAACAGCCTTCATGGCATGGATCCATGGGCATCCAAGGAGGATGTTAAATGGTAGGTTTAGATCAACAACATGGAAAAAAAATTTCTAGATGACCGGCCCAACCTTGATGGGTAGCAAAAATATTCCCAATGTGGTTCTCTCTAGATTATCATAAGCTTTAATGGTGATAACCTCATTGATGATATTTGCCTTAGTATACCCAACTTTTTTTTATGATCTTTAGGGTGCAAATATTGAAGGCTGATCCATTAGCTATCATTACTCTTTTTAGGGAAAAATTGGATACCATAATGGCTATGCAAAGTGGAAGGGTGTGATCTGGCTTGACCATGGGTATGTCAGTGGGCTTGAATGATAAGGCACATGAGGATGAAAGGTGTCCAACAAGATTAAAAAAATTAGTCGCATTGATATCTGAAGGGACATGAGATTTTATGAGAGCACTATCAAGGATGTCTTTGTACACATGACTAGTGCGGAGAAGGTCTAAAATGGAGATTTGGGCTAGCATGTTCCCCAGGTGTTCCAAGATATCATACTAGATTTTTGATGGAGCTGATGATGTTGCTGGGGTTGATAGTGTTGATGGGACTAATGGGGCTATGATGTTTAGTCACACTCTTCAAGTGGTGACAACACACTCATTGTTTGGGCCTTGGATATTCATAACATTGACAAAAGGCTCTTTCTCAAATATACAACCTATGAGGCTACCATAGTCTATGTAGGATGAAGTGTGGTCATCGTTCTTCCCATGCGGTTGGTTTGGCTGGCGGTTGTTGGTGTTGTTTTTGTTGGTTTGGATGGGTTCTTTTCTAGGATTTTGGTTGTTGTGAGGAGGAAAATCATTTTGATAGATCTGCAAGCCTGCATTGGGAGAGGTTTGTGCTCCAACTGTGATTTCTTTTTGATCAATGAGGTCCTGCACATAATCTTTCAGCTTCATGCATCTGAGGGTGGTGTGCCCTTTCACCCTATGAAACTTGCAATACTCATTGTCTCTATACCATGTAGCTTTGGATTGGCCTGGGTCAATTTTCTGGGTAGGAGGAAATTTGATGAGGTTTTCCTTGACTAATTTCTCAAAAATTACATCCAATGGCTCACCAAGGGGTGTATAGTTTTGAGGTGCAAGTTGGAACTTGGGCTTTGGTGTTGCAGCTACATTGATGGCATTAGCTTGATTTTTAGACCCTTGAAAGTTGGGCTTTGGATTGTGGCTTTGAAAGCTTTGTTGATTCTGCTATTGGTTGTTGATAGCTTGTTGATTGTTTAGTTGATAAGGTGGATTGAACTGATTTCGGGAAGGACCAACAATATTGACATGTCTGGTGTTAGTGACCCCATCTATTGCAACATGCTTGTTTTTGTTCCAATACCTAGACTTTTTATTTGAATGTGTTTGATTTTGGTTGGCTCCCTTGTAAATCTTGATCACACCATCTTTAATGAGTCCTTGCTCAAGGATCATTCCTTTTTCTTTGATATCTTTGTAGGTCTACAAATAGTTTATGGTCATGTGGTGAGCTAAGTTGGGATGGGCATTATCAATAAACATTTTCACCAAATGGCGCTATGGTAGGGTGCAAGATAAGTGGGTGGTAAGAGTTTTCCATCTTTGCAAATATTCAGCAAGACTTTCTCCACCTTTTTGCTTGGTGTGGACAAGATCAACCACTGATAATTCCATCTCAACAAGATGGGCATATTGGGCTACAAATTCCTCAGACAATTTAGCAAAGTTTTTGATTTTACCATATGGGATTCTATAAAACCATTCAAGAGCTGGTCCGGCCAAACTTTTGGG
Source organism: Cupressus sempervirens (assembly GCA_028749045.1). NCBI lineage: Eukaryota > Viridiplantae > Streptophyta > Pinopsida > Cupressales > Cupressaceae > Cupressus > Cupressus sempervirens. The sequence goes on from CM053786.1 coordinate 51,960,830, forward strand.
GAAGAGGCACAAAAGGAAGATGTCACTGTATGCCACTTCTTGGCAGTGCATGTAAAATTCTTTGATATGTGTGATAGGGTCTCCTTTTCCTCTAAATTTTTCAAACTTGGGTATCTCAAAGTGTTTGGGAAATGGTGTCATGGTAATGGCTCTATCAAATGGGTAAGGACACACATTCTCAAACTTGAAGGTTTTTGGTTCATTTCCCTCCTGGATGTTCTTCAAAGTTGTCTTCATGGCTTCCCATTCTGAATTATGGGTGATGGTTGTAGTGCCTCCACTATAGGAGCACTCTAAGGGAGATATGCACTGAATGATGCAATTGAATATGGATGGCTTTGAGGTATGGGCTGGTATGGATTGTACATGGCTTGGGAAATTGAATGGTTGATGATGGGTTGCTGAGGTGGAGGTGGCACATATTGTTGCATGTGTTGCGAGGCTTGTTGTTGATATTGGATTTGAAGTTGGGATTGAGGAACATAAGCTAGCTGTGGGATAAATGGGTTTCTTTGTGGAGGTAAGGTATAAGATGGTTGTGAAGCTTGGGGAAAGGATCAAGGAGCTTGTGGAACTTGACTTTGGATTTGAGGAGTTTGACCAATATATGTGGGTTGTGCCCCCATTTGGGAGGGTATCTATATGGAAAAAGAGGCCAAGTAATTGGTGGTTGGTGGTGGTGGATTTCCTCCTAGAAGTGGCATAGAAAAATAGTTAGTAATAGGAGGTAATGGATTAGTTGGTGGTGGAGGTGGTGGGAATTGAAAGCTTGGAAATGGAACTAATGGGGTTTGATAGCCTAGTGGCTAGATTTGAAAGCTTGGTAGAGTGGTGGCAGGAGCTTGGGTCACTTGAGAGCTTGGCAGAACATTGGTAGTAGCTTGTGGGGTTTGATAGAATTGTGGAGTGAGGGTAGTAGCTTGTGGATTTGTGGCTGATGGCACTAAGCTCCAAGGACCTAGTGGAAATGATAGAATTGTGTTTTGAGATGAGGTAAACAAGCTGGGGGTGATGAAAGGTTGATTACTTGGCCCCATGGGTGGCATCCTTGTTGTATATTGCTGAGGTTGGCCAAAGATGCTAGCACTGATTTGGGAGATGGGTTGATTTGGAAGGCTGGGTTGGAGAGTAGCATTAGTAATAGTGAAGGGAGTTAATGGTGAGGTGTTTTGGGATAAGATAGTTTGGAGTGGAGTGGTATGGACCAATCATGGAGTGGTGGTAGATGGATTGGTTTGCAGAAGGGAGATTTCAACTTGAGTGGAGGGTGGTATGTTTCGGTCTGTTGGATCATATGGGGTGGGTTGAGGCTCTTCTATTGGTATATACAAAGGATGATTTGGATTGTAAGAGCCTGTGGATGGTGGCAGGTGCCCAAATAGAGGGTGAGAAGGATCTAATAAGGGAGGAGGTCTTCCAAAATTGAAGGCTCCTAAGTTGTCCCTATGAAAGTTTTCCATGATTGTTTCTTTGTTCTTGTCTATAATGGCATTCACCAATATTGCATTTCCTAGTTGGTTCATGAAAGCTTCAATGTCAATAGGTGATGGTATAGTGTTCTCTGGGCTAAAGATGGTTGAGTGCTCAAGGGGAGCGATGTTGTCTGATCCAAATGATAGGGCTCCATTGTTTCCTTCTTCTTCTTGGCTAAGCAAGTGATGGGTGGCATGAAAATGTTCCTAGGGATGAGGTGCAACAATGTTGATGGATGCAAAGGGGGGAGGCTTTTCTATGCAAATGATTTCCTAGGCTGAGGCAAAGCTATATGAAAAACCTAAGGAAGACTGGGTTGGGGATTCTAACTTCAAAGATATGTTGCCAGAGCACGAAAGGTATACTTTCCTATGTGCAAGCTTGGTGGTGATTGTGTCAACTTAAGGATAGACTGATGATTCCTTAAGAAAAACATGAGATTGACCACTTTTGGATCCCAACCTTTAGCTCAAGGTGATGAGGGATGACAAGTGACAATGCTAGATTACCCTAGACAAATCTCTGTCAGAGGGATAACCTTGGTGAGACTAGTGGATTTTCAAGATGATAGGAAAAGGAAGTTCTAGCAATGTGACAACAATTTTGAAGGCTCGGATGTGAACTTTTCGATCACTGGCTAGATGGTTTGGTTCTAAGGCAAGAAACTAGATGAGATGGATGAGCTAAAACGCTTAAAGGGATAACCTAGAATGGTTGGATTTCCTAAAAAGATGACTCTAAAGTGAAACTTATGCAAGAATATGTGGAGAAACAAGGGGGCCCAATCATAGAAATTGTGCCTATTTGGTAAGACATAAGTAGGGTTAACTCCTAGATGTTTGCTAAATCTAATAGTGTGATCTAACTAGGCATCTTGAAGGGCTTCGTCAGCAGCTTTGTCTTCTGCTTTGTGGAGTTTGGTAATTTGAGGGCTTGGTGTTACTTCTTTTCTCTTGGCTAAAATTTCTTGGTATACCTAAGATGGCTTGAGTTTGGCTTTGTGAAACTTCTATTTGGGTTTGGGTTGTTCTGACATAAATTCCTGAATCTGTTTGGCTTTGAGAGATTATGGTTGTTTTGCTTCAACTTTGTTCAACTTCTAAAATAGGTAGTGACTACACTAAGTGTGCCCTAAGCTAAGATTGACCAAGTTTGGCAAACATTCATTGAATAAGTAAAAGATCAAGCAATAGATAGGAACAACCAAATAGAAGTTTTGATTCTCAGAAGACAGTAACAACACCGTGGAGTGTGTATATTCTACAAATGTTTTGATCAGTCACTTCAAACACATTAACATGCTAGATGGTTATCTACAAAGTTGACAGTTAGTTTAGCTAGGGATTCCTTGATATACCCAAGGTACATGAGGCCCAAATCCATAGATGAAACCAAAACAATGTCACATAGCCGAGAGGAGCGGTAACCCACTTCTCCTCTTTCACTTCTCAAGGGTATAAAGTTCCTTCAGGCTTAGCCTGAGTGACATAACTTTGATCCCAAGAGAGGTGTCTTTGGATTCACCTCTCGATCTTTATACTCTATCGGAATGCTGGAGTTGAGGTCATCCAAAGGGGTGATTAAATCCCCAAGCAGGCCTCCTAAAAGTTAAGACAATATTTTGGATCCTAATCTTATGCACCCAAGATGGCCTCGAAAGACGACAAGGGGAGAGACAACTTGGATGATCTCAGGCTAAAAGACGGAGTTCTTTTCCAACTGATGCTTTAAATTTTTTGATCTAGACCTTCTGAAAACACATGTGATTTAAGATGCAAAGGTTCAATTCCAATTTGAATTGTGCCAACAAAAGAGAAGTGATCAAAGAATGAATACACCAAGAAGATTGATGGTCAACAAAAAGTAAGCTCGTGTGCCCGGAGGCCCTCCACATCAAGTATTGATTGATTTTCTTTAAGGCATTCAAGATTGAGTGTGAGTTTTTTTTAAGCCCAAAACAAAGATGTGTGTAAAGATCAATTTCAAGTGCGTGCTCGAAGGCCCTCCACATCAAGATTTGTTCAATTTTTATGCCCAAATGAAGTGTTAGCGAGACTAATATGCATTCAAGAAATTCTCTATCTTAGAAAAACCAATAAAAATTCAAGTGAGTGGAATTTTATTTTTGTGGAGCACTTAACACCTTCTTAGGTAAACCCATCCCCATATATGGTGCTAATATTGCAACCAATGGTTAGAATGATTGGTGATTAAAGAGGGTGAGCCCAGCAACAAATTTACTCAAATTGTCTTTGTTTGTTTTTATAACTTAGAAAGTTTCTAAAATGTGGATTCTTTTTATGCCCCAAAAGATGATTATTTGATCTATGACATTCAAGATTTGATTTGTTGTTTTAATCATGCATTCATAAAAAAAAAAAACTTGATTTTAATCCATGGCACTCAAGAGTGATTTTAGCAACATGCATTCAAAGAAAAGTGATTAAACATTCAAGTTTTTTCTTTTGAGCATTCAAGATTGAGATTTTGCGTGTTGTTTTAAGAACTCTGAAGTGCTATGTTTTAACCTTAGATCATTCAAGATTGTTTTGGACTCAAAAGTGAAAATGACTCTTTGGACTTTGGTTTTCATTCAAGATTTTGTGTTCTAGTTTGCATGTTTTAAGCCTAAAAAAATGATATTCCTAGATTGTTTTGATGCATGAAAAACCTAAGAAAAATTCAAGATTTTGCAACAAGACATTTGTTTGGAACAAATAACAAAGCTTTTAGGACAATTTTGGCAACCATTTAGGACTCTTAGTTTTCATGAGATTTTTAAAAGAACTTTAAAATATTTACAAATGAGGTTCATTTTATCCTTGATTGATGCTTTGAGTTTGATTTAAATTTTAGTGTGCACTTAGTGTTGATTTTGAACCTTTTGAAATGGAAACTTGAAGTTCTTATTAAATTCTCAAAAATGAAGTGTTCCTAACTTTGCATGAATGCATCTAAAACTTTGATGTTGCAAGGATGCAAATGATTGGACTGGTTTAGTTTCACTTGTTAAATTTTTATTTTTTTTGCAAATTTTTAGTTTTTAATGGATTTAAGTATGATCTGGGGGTTCATTTTAAGCACTTAAAACAAAAGTGTGTATGATTTTGCTTCCTTAAAAACAAAGGCCAAGATCCCTCAAGAAGAAGAAGAACAAGTAGATGAAATAGAAGAAGAATATAGACAAGAAGAGGAAGAAAAATTCCAAGTGTTCCGTCCACCTATTAGCTTAAAAACATTTCAAACACTATGAGATAGACTATGAGTTCCTTTGTCTTCTTCATGCTCATGTGGACCCCCAAAACCAATTTATACAATCCTACCAATCACAAAAACAAGCAAAATTAGCCAAAATTAGCAAATGACATACAAAGCTTGACTAAAAAAGCTAATGAAGATGACCCATGTGGGGTCCCACCAGGCGTGCCAAAATGTATATTCTACTTTAGTAGTTTAGAAACACTAAATTAAAACAATCAAAAAGCATTTGCATACTAATTTAACATTACTTCATGAGAGACAAAGTGAAGTCCTCAAATGAGAATATGAGTCATGCATAGGTTCTCTCAATGAGGATGATCACTTGATGTAGAGGTGTGTCTAATAGCTAAGATGGCTTGATTATGTATGTATGCTCAAATGCTCAAATGGGCTTGATTTTTGATAGATTTTGATGAATGGATTTGATGTAAAAATGGCTTCTCAAAATGGCATTATGGCTTTACTTTCTAGATTGTGTTGTTTTTACAAAGGGGAAGGATCCAATTTATAGGCAAGAGGCTTGAGGGATGGAGGGCTAAGATGGAAGGAAAGGAGAAAGCTTATGGAGGGCTCAAATTGAATGAGAGGAGAGAACATGGATTGTGCTTCCTTACAGCCAATCAGGGAGTGACACATGTCACAGGGTGAGAGGATGGAGGAAAGGGAAAGGATGAGTCACCAAAGGAGGCTCAAGGTATAATATCTTCATAAAGACCCTTCATAAGTGCTTTGTAAGAGCATTGAAGGAGAGTGTAAGAGATATTTGAGGGTCATTTATGTTGGAGGGTGAGGAATTTCGACTTGGGTTGGATTAGGAAGGTTTTAAGCTTGCTTAGGATTGTGCAAATGATTAGAGGATGGATTAGGCTTGGGTTAAGATTAGATTAGGCTTGTTAGAGATGGGCAAGTGGATGGTAATAAATGAGGGTGGGTGAAGGAGGAGATATTTGTTAACTTTGGCTTGGGTTAGCAAGTCTTAACCCATGTTTAGAGAATGTGACAAGGTTAGGAGGGGATTAGGATTAGGATTAAAGATAAGGATTGACATCTTATAGAAGAGTCTAGGCTTTGGATGAGGATGAAGACTTTCTAGAAGAGTCTAGAACTTCCTAGGATGAGGATAAAAAAGGTTCTTTAGAAAATAAATAAAGTTTTATTTATTTCAAGGGTTTGGGTTGAGGAGATATTTATTAAAACATTTTTAATAAACATGAGGATTAATATTTAATCTTAATTAAATATTTTGAGTTGGGAATAGGGATAGGAAATGATGGGATTAGCCTTTAATCGAAATTGAAGAAGGATTAGAAGATTTTGGAAGAAGTTAGTGGTCTTAAGGAAATTGGCCAAGTTTTGAGAAAAAAATAAATTATTTATTTATTTTGAGATTTTTGGTCAATTTATTAATTAAATAATTAATAAATAAGGAAATAATGTTGAAATAAGATTTAAACATTTTTGGGAGGGATTCCTTAATTAAATATTTTTAATTAAGATAAAGGGATTTAATGGCACAAATAATTAATTAATTAATAAATGATGATGTCATCAGGGACTTTTTCCAGAAAATAAAAATATTTAATTTTCTAAAGGATTTTTAGGTGTCTACAGCAAGGAAGCCAGACCAATGGCAAGGAATAGACTAAGAAATGAATCATGTCTGCTAACCAAGATTGAACCCAAAATAGTGAAAGATGCACTACAAGATGACGATTGGTGTAAAACTATGGAAGAGGAGATTGAGCATATAGAGAAAAACAAAACTTGGAGCTTAGTTCTAAGACCAGCTGATAAGAATGTGATTGGTACCAAGTGGGTATTTAGGAACAAGCTAGATGATAAAGGTGAGATCACAAGAAATAAGGTCAAACTAATCTATAAAGGTTATACACAAGAAGAAGGATTGGACTATGGGGAAACATTTGCCCCTATTGCAAGGATGGAAGGAGTAAGAACCCTACTTGCATATGCTACCTACAAAGGTTTTAAAGTCTACCAAATGGATGTAAAGTCTACTTTTCTGAATGGTATATTGGAAGAGGAAGTCTATATAGAACAACCAGAAGGATTTTTTGATGACAACAACAAGGATATGGTTTGAAAACTACATAAAGCAATCTATAGTTTGAAACAAGTGCCTAGATCTTGGTATGAGAGACTTCACAAATATCTTGTGAAAATAGGATTTGAGAGATCAGATGACAATAGTAACCTATATATCAAGATAGAAAAAGGTAAAGTTATTCTGATATCTAAAATCTTTGTTGATGATATAATATTTGGAGGAAAAGATGCACTATGCAAAGATTTTTTTGATCAGATGAAACATGAGATGGAGATGTCAATGTTTGGAGAAATCAAATTCTTTGTTGGATTGCAAGTACATCAATTGAAACATGGCATCTTTGTGATTTAATTAAAATATATCAAGGAGATACTCAAAACATTTGGCTTAGAGGATTCAAAACCAATCAGTACACTAATGGTAATAGGACATAAGTTATCCAAGAATGATGAGTCAGCTTAAGTAAATCAAACAATGTACAGATCAATGATTGGAAAGTTATAGTATGTTGTACATAGTAGAGTAGACTTTGCATTATCTATTGAAATAGTGGCAAGATTTTTTGCAAACCCAAGAGAAAATCATCTTATGGCAGTAAAAATAATAATGAGGTACCTAAAAGGAACATATGATTTTGGCTTATAATACAAGAGGACTAAAATTTTTGAGTTGAATGCCTATACTGATGCAGATTGGGGAGGTAATATAGATGACAAAAAAAGTACCAGAGGAGGTGCACTCTTTTTATGTAAAAGATTAGTCACTTGGACTAGCAAAAAGCAAAGTTGTACCTCACAGTCCACAACTAAAGTTGAATATGTTGTTGTTGGCATCAACTACACCAATATTGTATGGATCAAGCACCTGTTGAAAGGTATGAAGGAAGAGATGACTAAACCTATGATACTCTATTGTGATAACACAAGTTTCATCAACATATCAAAGAATCTTGGGATGCATGCCAAAACAAAGCACATTGCAATTAAGTATCACTATGTAAGAGAATTGGAGGAAGACAAACAAGTGAAGCTGGAATATGTCAACTCAAGGGAGCGAATTGCTGACATATTCACAAAACCACTACCTAAAGATGCATTTGAGTATCTTAGAGGTAAGTTAGGGGTGATACCCCTATCCAAGGTTGCTTAAGTAAAAAAAAGACTACCCTCCATCAAATGAGTTGATTGTTGAAATGATATAAATTGATGTAGAGGAGACTTACTTTAGGTTTTTCTTGAAGTAATTAAAATACTAAAATTCCAAGTAAGTCATAGGCAGGTGACAGAGGGAGAAATTGGAGTTCCTACAAATTCTACACTTGCATGATAAGATGCTGAAATAATATGTCTTTGGCATTGTTGTCAAAGAGGGAGAAATAGCAAAAACTGATCAAATCTATAGGATCAAATGTGTAAAGTGAGAAATAGCAGAAAGGAAGGAGAAAGGAAATAGTAGCTAAGAGAGAGAAAATAGCACAAACAAAAATCAATTAGGATGACAAGATTAAAGAGTAGAACAAAAAGGAGAAGACAATGTATCAGCAAAAGAGATATCTTTAATACTTTGAAAGAGGGAGTTACTTATAGAATTTAGAGGGAGTCATAAGAAATTCAATGTTTCTAATAGAATGAATAATTTTGGATACAAAGTTTTCTTTTTGGCATTTTACTTACTATTTTAACCTAGTTAGCATTTTGATAGCTTGGTTGATCATTTTGGTTTGCTATCAATGCCAAAGAGGGAAATTGTTGAAATCTAATTGAAAAGATCATTATTGAAGAAGGGAGATTGTTGATAAAGAATATTTTCAATCATTGTTTTGGCACTAATGTCAAACTTGCTATTTGTTGGAATGAAAATTTCTTATAAGATCCAAGTACTATCACTTAGTTGATTGATGAAGAGGATTTAATCAATAAGATGTAACAAAAGAACCTAAGGGAAAGGTTGAGTTATAGTTTTGCAATGAAGTACAAGGATTAGTTAAGAAAATGGTAAAATGATGTATTAATAATACACTTGAAGATACAGAGATTGGCTACACTTAGAAACTCTAGAAGAATAACTTGTAACAAAGTTTTCTGTAAAGCTTGACTAAATTCATTAGTGAGTGTCGAGAAAGTTAGTTCATGTTGAGCAAATTATCATTAAGTACAGAGAAAATGAAAAATCTAGTGTGTGTCGAGTGAAATAGAAGTTTTCAAGCAATTTTAAGTGTTGAGCTAGATAAAATGTAATAAGTGCCAAGCATCAATAAAACTTAGTGGATGCCAAGTGAATCTATAGTAAGTGCTGAGTAACATAGCATGTACCAAGCATCAGAAAGTCAATAGTGCTAAGCTACTATATTATTTGAAAAGTGAAAGATTCACTAGATCTAAGCTGACAAGTTTGTTACCTTGAATTTTGTGAACCAGATGGAAGATAAAAATGTTGAGCTAGTGGCACAAAATTCTAGGTTAACTATTTTTAGGAAAATACAAGTGGATTCCACATGATAAAACAAGATAAGGGGAAGATACATCATATCTTACCTAATCCACTCGAACCAAAAATAAGAGTAGGATAATTAGAGTGGGAAAAGTATTCTAGACTTCTATTTAAGAAGTTATAGGTAAAGGAGCAAAGATAGGGAAGAGAGTGTGTGGTGTCGAGGAGAAGGCATTGAGAGATGGAAGAAAAGAGCACAGAGACTCTACTTTAATAGGTGAACATAGAGGTGATTGAAATTGCACAACAAGCATGTAGACTCAAGGAGACAAAGCTTGAAAGGAGGAAAAGCTATCAGACCTGCAAAGACTGAAAGTCAAGAAAATTTGTGAACTGAATGAAGATCTAAAATCTGCAAGTTATGTTATTAGTTATATCAGATCAAAAGCCCTTATTGTTACTCTCTAGCAATTGTATCTATTAGGGAAAAATCCTATGGACTTGGGTTGGTTTAACAACCATTTTGTAAATCCTTTAACAGGGTGACATTTCAAGTGAATGTTCTAAAGTCCTTTAACCAGGCCCACTTCTAACAGGGTGGTTGAAATTCATTAATCGGGTCATATTTAACAATGTGTTTTGTATCCTTTAATAGGGCAGCCCTTTCACAGGGCATTACTTCACAAGAGTGAGAAAGAAGTAGCATGTTATTGGTGGTTTTTCCCAAATTGGGTTTTCACGTAAATCACTGTGTTATGTGTTGATTTTTCCTATCTTATTCCTACATGTTGATTTATTAGTAACTTGCTAAGAAGAATGTCTAGCTTGGATCTATGGTTAATTTAAATGGGCTCACTATACTTAGTGAAAAAGTTTTATTAGGACATTTGGACCTTGAATAATTGATTCACCCTCCCTCTCAGTTATTCTAGAGCATTTCTAACATTCTCAAAATTTAGCTAGTCAATCTTCAAAAAAAGGAAAGGGCAAGAAGAAGAAGTGGAAAAATAACACACAAGAGGATGTAGAAAAGAAAACAACATCATCAAATCAACAAGGCAAGTCTTCCTTGAATTAAAACAAGAAGGGGGACAATAATAAGGACAAGAAAAAGTGTGCCTATTGCAAGAAGTTGGGTCATGATGAACATGAGTGTTATCATAAAAAGATTGATGAGTTAACAAACATCATAAAGAAACACAATGTTCCACTACCTAATTCTTATGAGGAGAAAGGATCTTCATCTTCATATTCAAAAGGAAAAGGGCAAGCACTCATGGAAAACTCAAGTTCTTCAAAGGAATGAATTATTGACTTAGGTGCCTCATATTATATGGGTTCTTCAAAAGGATACTTTTCTTCATTGAAGCAGTCAAAGGTACCACACATCTTTTTAGGAGATGATACAAAAATGAAAGTTGAAGGGAAAGGAATGTGGAGATGGAAAATGGAGAATTCAAAGATGTTCTCTGTGTTCCTAACCTAAGTTGTAATCTCCTCTCAATTTACCAAATCACTCACCTTAGAGATGGCCATAAAGTTGAGTTCCTTCTTGACTCAATAAAGGTGCGCAGTCTAAAAGATAACTCATTGGTTGTAATGGGGAAATTTAATCATGAAAAAAGGTTGTATTCTTTCTCTCACTTTGTGCCTAAGTCTCCTTCATAACCCTTGTTGACTCAATTCAATACACAAACCAAATTATGGCATGAGTGGTATGGTCATCTTGCCTTCTACTATCTTCAACAACTTTTCTCAAACAAAATGGTCAAAGGTCTACCTATAATCAACTTTTTCAAAGGTGAATGTTCAACATGTTTAATGGATATGCATCTAGAGGAGAATTTTAATAAAGGGAAGTCTTCAAGAGCATCAATTTTTCTTTAGTTGGTTCACATGGTACTATCAGGTCCTTTTGTAGTGACATCAATTAGCCAAGGTCACTACATACTTACTTTCATTGATGACTTTTCACTCTACACTTGGGTCTACTTTCTTCATTACAAGAATAAATTGTTCGACAAGTTTCTAGTCATGTTAAACAGTAATCAAGAAAAGCCATCAAAGTTCTTTGAATGGACAATGAAAGCAAATATGTGAACAAAAGACTTAAAGACTTTTGCAAACTCAAGAGTATTGACCTTCAGAATCCACCAGCATTTAGTCCGCACAAGATAGATGTTGCATTACTGAGGATCTAAACTCTTAATTCTATGGAAAGTTGCATGATACAAGCCAAGTCTCTAGGTCTATCACTTGAATTCAAAGCAATCAACAGTGCCAATCACATACTTAATAGGTCTCCTCATAATGCCTTAGATGGAAAGACACCTTTTGAGGCACGGTGTGGTATAAAACCAATTGTGAAATGCTTCAGAGTCTTTGGCTATCCAACATGGGCAAACATATCTTCCAGGGGATGCAAGTCACCACCACCTAGGCCTTGTACTTTCATCAGTTATGAAGATGGTGTTAAGTCATACAAACTTATGGATCTTAAGACACATAAGATTTTCATAGAGATGAATGTACACTTTGAGGAAAGTTCACCCAACTTATCCTCTAATCCTCTCTACACTTCATACATTTTGGAAATTGATAGCGACACTAATGATAGTGGTTCAATAGCTTCAAATATGTGAGATCCTATTGACAATTATAGTGAGAGGTCATGACATCAACATATTCGACATGCATATATTGCCCAAGTGATAGGTCTAGCACAACAGGGTACACCTAGTCTTCCAGCTTCAACATCAATGGATGACCTCTTAGCAGACATTTCAGGTTTGTTCGTAGAGTCCCACCTAGAAAATTTGGGAGATGAAATTGATGATATAAATCTTCTATTTGATGAAGAAGATCCTTCTTCAGTTATTGCAAGGGCTCACTCTGACCCTCTTGACCATTCTCTACATGATCAATCCTCACAGGTTGATGTAATTATTGATACTTACGTACAATAGTTATTCACACTCCTAATTTAGCACATGGTGTCTACAACATTATTTTGCATGCTACACCTTTGTAGGCTTATCCTCTCATCATCACACTTACTCCTATGCTTAATGGAGGATAACCCACACCTAGTGGACATGTGCCTAGTTGTATGACTTCTCATGTTGTTGATTTTTAGGCATTCTAGAAGCATTCTAGAGGCCTTTATATACAAGCACTCCTAGTGTACTTACATCCACATTGAATGAATATTATATCATCATTCTGATCATACTCTTTTGGTCTATTGTTGTGCTTGTGCTTGAGTTCCTTGGTCTTGGGTGATTTTGTGCTAAGGAAAATTCATACAGTGTTTAAAGAATTTTAGTCCTAAAATTTTTTGCACAAGTGTGAAAAATTCAATTTCATGCATCAAAGAGGAAGACAATGTGATTGTTGTTTAGTGTGGAGCTTGATTAGTCCCCAAGTGGGAGATTGTTAGATTATGGTGACTGATCAGGAAAGTACTGTACATATTATGGCCGACATATGGCTGACATGTTGTAACCCTAAAATGAATAAAATACTTGTATAAAAGGGTTTAGGGTTAGGTATTTTCATTATGTTGTGATGTGAAATTGGTTCTTGTAGCAGTATTCAGCTGTAAGGGATTACAGATTGTAATCAGGTTGTAATCATTGGATTGTAATAAGATCAGACTTGCTATTTGGTGGATGTAGCCTAGGGATTGGGTGAACCACATTAAATCTTGGTGCCTTGTGTTTATTTCTATGTGATCTATTATTTTCTGTTATTGGTTATATTTGCATGTAGTTTTCATTTCTATCTGTGGTTTATCCTAACAAGTGGTATCAGAGCGAGGTTGTCTTTCAGTTATCCTCTATAGGAAAGTCTCACGGTTAAGTGGGAGTCTCACAATTGAGTGGGAGCAATGGAAGATGAGGTAAGTTGAGGGTTGACAGGTTTAATGGACATAACTTCTAGTTATGGAAGATGCAAATGGAAGACTATCTTTATCGGAAGGATTTATGGAAGCCATTGGAAGGAAAAGACAAGAATCAAGGAACTATGTCAAAGGCTAAATGGGATCTTTTGGATAGAAAGACACTCGTTAGCATTTGGTTATGCCTAGCACCATCGGTGGCATTTAATATTACAAAATCAAAGACGACAAAAGATTTGATGAAACCCCTAGTGACACTATATGAAAAGCCCTCCGCTTCAAACAAGGTATTTCTCATGAAGTGTTTATTTAATATGAAAATGGCAGAAGATGGATCTATTGCAGATCATTTAAATGATTTTAATACTATTACTAGTTAGTTATCTTCTGTGGGTATCAATTTGGATGAAGAAATTAGCGCTCTCTTGATTTTGTGTTCTTTGCCTAAAAGCTGGAATGGCTTGGTAATGGCGGTGAGTAATTCTGTTCTTGAATCTAGTACCCTTAAATATGATGATGTGATTGGTGTTGTTTTGAGTGAGGAAACTCGTAGGAAATCCTTAGGTGGATCTACATTAGGAAGTACTTTGAATGCACAAAGTAGGGGCAAAACAACTGAGAGAGGAAGTAACTTTGGAAATCATGGGAAATCAAGAGGAAAGTCAAAGGGGAAGAGGTCTCAATCAAGAGGACCAAATGACTATTGGTACTATGGGAAACCAAGTCATAAAAAGAAAGATTGCAGGAATCGCAAGAAAAATGAAGGAGATAAATCAGATGGATACAAGGAGGCAAATGTGGTAAGTAAAAAATCCGAAGAGGATGCTTTGCTTCTGTCTTTAGAAAGTGTTGATGATTCATGGGTTTTAGATATTGGTGCTTCATTTCATGCTACACCTCATAGAATTTATTTCATTGATTATGTCCAAGGGGATTTTGGGCTTGTTTATTTGGTGCATAATGAACCCTATCAAATTGTTGGAAAGGTAAAAATTAAGATTAAGTTGTAGAATGGGAATCATTGGCTACTACATGAGGTAAGACATGTTCCAAAGCTGAGTAGGAATTTAATTTCAGCAAGGAAACTCGGTAATGAGGGTTGTGTAGTTACTTTTAATGATAAAAATTGGAAGGTTTCAAAAGGTTCCCTTGTAGTAGAAAAAGGTGTGAAAGTAGGCACCTTATATCTTTGTACAGGTCATATTGTTCCTTCTACTCTGATTGTTTCAGAGAAAAATGAATGTTCAAGAACAATTGTTGTAGTTGAGCAGGGAGAACAAATAGCTATTGTAGATTATGATGCAGCACTATGGCACAATAGACTTGGGCACATGAGTGAGAAAGGTATGAAAGTACTTCATTCAAAGAAAGTTTTGCCAGGTCTAAAATGTGTTAATATGGATTTTTGTGAAAGTTGTGTGTATGGAAAACAAAAGAGAGCGAGTTTTGTAAAGACTAGGAAGGAAAACAAAAAGAAGAAATTAGAACTTGTGCATACAGATGTATGGGGACCAGCTCAAGTATCTTCCCTTGGTGGCTTTCATTATTATGTTACATTTATAGATGATGCAACTAGGAAATTATGGGTTTATTTCCTTAGAAAAAAATTTGATGTATTTCAAACTTTAAAGAAATGGAAATGCTTGGTTGAAAATGAGACTAGTAAGAAATTAAAATGTCTCAGATCTGATAATGGTGGTGAGTATTGTAGTCATGAATTTGAATATTATTGCTCCACTAATGGTATTCATAGACAAAAAAATGTTCCAAGGACTCCACAGGAAAATGGAGTGGTTGAACGCATGAACAGGATATAATGAAGTGCGCAAGGAGCATGAGGTTGCATGTTGGGTTGCCCTTACACATGTGGGTGAAGGTTGTTAATAATATAGTACATTTGATTAATAGATTTCCCTCTACTCCTTTGGGTTGTGGTATTCTAGAGGAGGCATGGACTGGTAAGATGGTGAGTTATTCTTTTCTCAAGACCTTCGATTGTGAAGCTTTTGCTCATATAGATGCTGAAAATAGAACCAAGCTGGAAGCTAAATCAAAGAAATGTGTCTTTGTTGGATATGGTATTAATGAATTTGGTTATAGGCTTTGGGATTTTCAAAATCTTAAAATTGTTAGAAGTCAAGATGTCATATTCAATGAGAAAGTGTTGTACAGAGATCTATTGCAGCAACATGAGAAGAAAGAAGATGATTACGTAGTGCTGAATGATACTCCAAAAGATGATGTTCCATCCATTCCTCATGATGTGCAACAACCGCAACAACAAATACCACACACACCAGTGAATGTTAGATGGTCAATGAGGCAAATTAGACTTCCACAAAGGTTTTCTCCCTCTTTGTATTCTATTTTACTTACTGATGCTGGTGAACCTGAAAGTTATGATGAAGCTGTGCAGGTGGATACTAAGATTCAGTGGGAGTCTACAATGAAAGATGAAATGAACTCTTTGCTGAAAAATAAGACATGGGATTTGTGAAAGTTTCCTGTAGGTAAAATGGCTTTATAGAATAAATGGGTTTATAGGTTGAAAGAAGAGGAAGGAGGTAAGAAAAGATTTAAGGCTAGGTTAGTTGTAAAAGGATTTGTACAGAAAAAGGGAATTGATTTTGATGAGATATTTTCTCATGTTGTTAAAATGACTTCTATTCGTACTGTTTTAAGTCTTGTGGCTACTGAAGATTTGCATTTAGAGTAGATGGATGTTAAAACAACCTTTCTTCATGGTGATTTGGATGAAAAAATATATATGGCTCAGCCACAAGGTTTTGAGGTTAAAGGTAAGGAGAACTTAGTGTGCAAATTGAAGAAAAGTTTATATGGCTTGAAGCAAGCACCTCGGCAATGGTATCTGAAATTTGATAGTTTTATGCATGAGCATGGATATAATAGGTGTCATTCAAATTATTGTGTTTATTTTAAGAGGTTGGATGATGATAGTTACATTATTTTATGTTTATATGTTGATGATATGCTTGTAGCTAGGTCTAACATGGATCATATTAAGGGGCTAAAATGCTAGTTAGCACATGCATTTGCTATGAAGAATTTGGGGGCAGCAAAAAAAATTCTTGGTATGAAGATTTGTAGAGATAGGAAGAATAGAACATTGACACTATCTCGGGCTGATTATGTTGAGAAGGTGTTGCAACGTTTCTCTATGGAGAATGCTAAAGCTATAAGCACACCTTTACCTGGTCATTTGAAATTGACTAAGGAGATGTGTCCCAAGACACAAGAAGTGGAGGATAAGATGTCCAAGGTACCCTATGCTTCAACTATAGGAAGCTTGATGTATGCTATGGTATGCACTAGGCCAGATATTGCACATGCAGTGGGAGTCGTTAGCAGTTATATGAGTCATCCAAGATTTGAGCATTGGAATGCTGTCAAGTGGATTCTCAGATATTTGAGAGGAACATCCAATAAGTGTTTACACTTTGGGGGCTCTACTACTAATTTAAAGGGCTATATTGACTCAGATTTGGCTGGGGATATTGATACTAGGTGAAGTACTACAGGTTATGTCTTTACTGTTGGTGGAGCAACCGTGAGCTGGGTTTCTAGGTTACAGAAGATTAATGCTTTATCCACGATAGAGATAGAGTATGTTGCTGCTATAGAGGTAGCCAAGGAGATGATATGGCTTCAGTTCTTCTTGAAAGAATTGGGACATACTCAGAAGGATAATTATTTGTTCACAGATAGTCAGAGTGCCATTCATCTTGCAAAGAATTCAGCTCTGCATTCTAAGACCAAACACATACAATTGCGATACGATTTCATTCGGTCAATTTTGGAGGATGGACAGTTAAAGCTGGAGAAGATCCATACAAATGATAATTTAGCAAATATGTTGACAAAGGTTGTAACAAGGGAGAAGGTGACCTCCTCTTTAGCTTCGGTTGGTCTTTTAGACTAAACATGAATAAAAGAACAGCAGAGTCTAGGGTGGCTTGATCTAGTGGGAGCCCCATGTGGTAGTGGTATTGGTACAAAATTAGTCTCCAAGTGGGAGATTGTTATTTAGTGTGGAGCCTGATTAGTCCCCAAGTGGGAGATTGTTAGATTATGGTGACTGATCAGGAAAGTACTGTACATATTATGGCCGACATATGGCCGACATGTTGTAACCCTAAAATGGATAAAATACTTGTATAAAAGGGTTTAGGGTTAGGTATTTTCATTATGCTGTGATGCAAAATTGGTTCTTGCAGTGGTATTGAGCTGTAAGGGATTATGGATTGTAATCAGGTTGTAATCACTGGATTTTAATAAGATCAGACTTGTTGTTTGGTGGACATAGCCCAGGGATTGGGTGAACCACGTTAAATCTTGGTGCCTTGTGTTTATTTCTGTGTGATCTATTATTTTTTGTTATTGGTTATATTTGCATGTAGTTTTCATTTCTGTCCATGGTTTATCCTAACAGAGATGAATATGGAAAATTTCTTCCTTGGGATCTATTAATTTGAACAAAGAAATTGTAGAAGAAGTTGAGTTGCCTTTTGAGGATGCAAGCCCTAATTTTCAAGCAAGATCTTCCTCTAGAGCAGAACCCTTGGACACCAGTGGACTTTAACCTTTTGCTGAAATTTTGGCCAGCTTTCTTGATAGTTCTAGTCCAAACTCACCTGTTGCTAATAATATTTTAGCCAACACTCTTTTTTAGTAGCAACCTTGTAATCAAATACTTCTAGTAATGGCACAACCTACTTTTCCATTTCCTCTCCCAAGCCTCATAACCAATGCTAATCTCAAAAATATACCTATAGCTGCTCTTCCAAAGTTTTATGGCCTTGTAACTGAGGATCCTAATACTTTCTTGTTTGAGTTTGACATACTCTATTATAGCTTTGACTATAACATTGATTCCCACAAGCTCAAGTTGTTTCCAGCAACCTTAAAAGAATTAGCCTTATGATGGTTCGTGGACTTAGGAGCCAATGTAGTTGGTACCTGGGATGAAATGCAAACTTTGTTCCTAGAAAAACACAAAGAGTACTAAAAATGGAATCATCCAAGAGGAGATGACATCTTTAGAATATCACAAAAGGAGGATGAAACATTGGAAGACTATGTTTCACATTTCTTATATACATTGTAGAAGAACCCCCAACATGTACTGGTAGAGGATTCATAGAAACTAGTCTTCTTGAGAGGGGTAAACAATAATTTTTTGGAAGCACTAGACTTGATGGCTGGTGGTGATGTACACCAACCTCTTGGGCTGACCTCAAGAAAATCTATCTTAACTGCTCAAGGTCAACTATGAAGAAAGGCAGGGGATACTAGTCCACAACCACTAAAGGGATCAGTTCGCGCATTTCAAAGCTTGAGATATCTAATCTACTCTTAGATTTTAAGTAGGACATCATAAATGGTGTTGCTACACATCTTGAGAAATTGACTGAAAAGAAGAAACATGTGGAAACTGAATCACAATTGGTGGAGTATTCTCCTCATTGCCACAAATAGAAGCAAGATTGCACATGTAAATTGGTAGCCAACTTGGAGAATCAACAGTTGCCAAAAAATTACATGAAGATAGATGGGGACAATGATCAAGTGTTCTTTGTTTCTCAACATCAACCATGGGCTTAAAGACAAGGTATGGCTCAAGATCCTCTACAATTTTCAAATCCTCACAATAATCAATGGCAAAACCAAAGCTATCAAAATCCTTCTCAGTACTCCCAACCTTCCTAGCCAAACCAACAAAACAACCAATGGAAAACTAGTAGAATCAATGGCAACCACCACAGGAAATTGGTAACAAAATAAGTAATGGAGGGGGCCTCCACAATGGCCTAACCAAAATCTCGGTAACCCACAACTACCACCTCTAGTCCAACAACCTGCAATAATGTCACCTCCTATTGCAAATAATACTAATCCTAAGACAACCAAATTGCCTGCTCAATCTTAGCCAAATCGAAAAAATAAGAAAAAATAGTAGCAAATGTACATTACAAATACTCAACAGTACCCTTTGTATTCATTAGAGGTGTCTGATATCCATTTAAGATCGAGTACAACCATACCTACACTAGAATACCCTATTATCATTGAAGTTGCAAACATTCCTGCAACTCCCCTTCCAAAAGTTATATTACCAAATACCATCCCACCAACTGATGTACCCAATAGGAATACTAACCATACCACCATGAATCGTCCCTTTACACATTGACTAAATAAAGAGAAATCTATATCCCAAAAGGAAGAGACATTTGGTATTGTTGAGCAACTAAAAAACATGCACATCCAAATTCCTCTATTTCAAACTATCAAGGATGTCCCTCTTTATGGAAAGGCTATTAAGGAAGCATCCCTTAAGAAGCTAGGGTAGAAGAAGAAAGATCCTCAAATAGTCCATGTTGTTGGGCAACTAGCAGATATCATGTTAGGGAAGGTAGTGATACCAAAGTATTCAAATCCTAATAGTCCATAGTTAATCTGATCATAGATGGAAAGGTTGTGAAAAATGCTTTAGTTGGTCTAGGAGTGCATAGGTTATGTATGGAAGGCTTAAGAAAAAATCCTACAGTGTTACAACTTGCTGATAGTTCAACTATCACTCCAGATGGTCTCATAGAAGATGTGATAGTAACTTTACATTCATGGGAATATCCTACTAATTTTCTTATCTTATCACCTAAAGTAAAACTTGTTGGCTATCTTGTCATATTAGGGAGACCCTGGTTAGCTACCACTAATGCTAAAATTAGTTGTTGATTAGGAGAAATGACAATTTCAAATGGTCAAACCATAAGAAAGCACTCCCTTCTCCTGCAATGCAAAAACGAGTTAGATATTTTGTAGGACATGTTGGCTATTATAGGAGGTTCATCAAGAATTTTAGTTAGATAGCTAGTCCTCTTTATAATTTTCTTACCAAAGAGGCTTAATTTTTGTAGACAAAGGAATGTGATGACTCCTTCTAGGAGCTCAAGTCATTGTTAATAGCTGCACCAATACTTAGGGGTCCTAAGTGGACTTTTCCCTTTCAGATACATATTGATGCTTCTAACTATGCCATAGGTGCAGTCCTAGGACAAAGATCTCAACATCTTGAAAATGTAATCTACTATATCAATAAGAGCCTTCATGGACTAGAGTTAAACTATATAGTGACTGAAAAAGAACTATTAGCAATAGTTTACGCTCTAAACAAATTTTGGCATTACATAATTGGTTATCCCATATTTGCTCATACTAATCATACAACAATTAAGTATCTCATGTAAAAACCCTACTATTAAAATCATGTTAGCAAGTTTGATATATGATTGAAAAGATCATTCGAGTCGAAAGATTATTGAAAGAAGATTGTGTACTTCAATCATTGTTTTGTCACTAATGTCAAACTTGCTACATGTTGGTAAGATAATTACTTATATGTTTCAAGCACTATCACTTAGTTGATTGATGAAGAGGATTTGATCAACAAGATGTAACAAAAGTACCTAGAGAAAAGTTGAGTTATGATTATGTATTGAAGTGCAAGAATCAGTTAAGATATTGATAACATAATGTATTGATGATCTACTTGAGGTTGCAAAATGATTAGCTACACTTAAGAAAGTTAAGAAGAAAAATATTGGACAAAGTTCATTTGCTAAGCTTGACCAAGTTGATGGAAGGTTCCAAGAAAAGTTAGTTCAAGCTGAGAAAAAAGTCAGTTGGAGCCAAGTGAAAGAAATTTCTAGTGGATGTTGAGTAATCTAATAGGTTTCAAGCAAGTCAGTGGAAGCCGAGTGATTTTCAATTGATGTTGAGCACCAGTAAAATCTAGTTGATGCTGAGTGATTTTACAGTAGATGTTGAGTAACACAATATGTGCCAAGCATTAGTAAATTGATTATGTTGAGCTACTACATTATGAAAAAGATCGAAGATTCTCCAAATAAAAGTCAACAAGTTTGATTTCTTGGTTAACTTGTGAATTAGGAGGAAGATAAGATTGATGAGCTAGAGGCATAGAATCTTATGTAAATTGTTTTGAAGGTGAATTCAAGTGGATTCTAGGAGAAGTTTTTAGAGAAGAAAAGATATGGGGTAGATACATTGTATCCTACCTAATCTATCAAAAACCCTAACTTTTGAGATGGATAATAAGTGAGAAAAGAGTTCTGATTTCCTATATGTAGGGATGTCTGGTCATAAAGCAATGTTGGCTTGAGGTTAGAGATTTTTGGAAGAAAAAATCTAACAAGGAGATGGAAGAGGATTTTCTTCATCAAGTGACCCAAGAGAAGAAGTTTGCAATGGAAAACTAAGTAAGAAGGCTTAAAGAGGATGACTGCTTGAAGGATGAACAAGTTGTCAGAGCTACAAAGATTGGAAGCCAAGTAGAAATAGGACTAAATAGTGATCTATAATTTGCAAGTAAGGTTGTATGTTGTATCAGAACAAAGCTCTACTATTACTTTCAACAATTCTACCAGATTAGGGTAAATCTTTTGGAGAAAGGTTGACTTAACAGTCATTGGAAAATCCTTTAACTGGGTGGCATTCCAAGTGAATGGCCTAAAGTCCTCTAACAAGGTTCACTTTTAATAGGGTGATTGAAATCCCTTAACTAGGTCACATTTAATAGTGTGTGTTGTAACCTTTAATAGGGTTGGCCTTTAATAAGGCATCACTTTAGAAGAGTGGAAAAGGAGTAGCATGTTACTAGTGGTTTTTTTCAAATTGGGTTTCCACATTAAATCATTGTGTCAAGTGTACTAATGGATGTGCTATGTTTTATGCTTTATACTTCTACATGTTAATGTTACAGTTACATATCAGTTTAGGTTAACAAGCAATGAATGCATGCATGGTTGAGAAATTTTTAAGGGTTCACTGAATTGTGAAAAAATTTATTTTCTACATCTAGACCTTGAATAATTGATTCATCCCCCCTCTCAGTTATTCTAAAAAGAATTCCAAAAATTGGTATCAGAGTGTAGTTGCTTAAGAGGATTCATTTCAAGATACTTAATTGTTGGAGATGTTGGAGATTTGAGTGCCAATCTAGATTTCCACTGAATCCTTGAGATCTTTAGAAAGATCAACTTCAATGCAAACACACCACTGAGGGTGAGCATTAAAAAATTTCTCTGGCTCCTTGGTAACAACTTTGCCAAGGGTTTGGGCAATAGACTCAATAAAAAGCCAGTAGGGCAAGGGTAGACCTGGGAATTCAACCCAAACAGGAACCCTAATATTTTTATCATCCAAGACAGAGAAGTCTTGGGACCATTTCTAAAAAAAAAGCAGAGAGGAATGCACAGACCAAGGGTCGTTGGTAAAAACTACATCAGATTGCGACGAGTTAGCGAAGCGAAATAAAAAAAACCTTTGGTAAGGTTTTGCACAACGTCAAGGCGGACACCATGAGGAGTCCAAATTTTGTTAACCCATTCTCTGAGCATAGCTTTAGGGGGGGTCCTACCAACAAAATACCCTATCAAGGTATGTTTTTCTAACCAGTCACATGCATCATCAAATTCTTGCAAAGGAAGGACAATATCAGGATTACCTCATGGAAAACCTTCGAGACAAACTTGTGTGGTTGTTTGTTTGGTGGCAGCGCCATGGCAGTTCGAAGCAGCAACATGAACACCAGAAACAACTGGTTCACCGCTGGCCGGAGCCATTATATCCTAACATAAAGCTTTCGTAGTAAAAGCGGTATGACAAGTGCTGATAGAAGGGGATGCGGTATCAGAGTGTAGTTGCTTAAGAGGATTCATTTTAAGATACTTAATTATTGGTATCTCATGAAAAAACCTTGCACAATTAGCTGATGTTGGAGATTGCCTCTGCCCTAAGCTATGTTGAGTTTGATGATATCAAAGACCTTAAAACTACAAAGAAGATGTGGGATTCCCTAGCCACCATCTATGGAGGAGAAAAAAATGTTCACAGAGCCAAGTCAGAGAGCCTAAGAAGTAAGTTTGATGACATGAGAATGAAAGAAGGTGAAAATATTGCTTAATATGTGGCTAGAATAAAAGAAGTTGTTAGTGAAATAAAAGGTTCTAGTGGTAAAATAGATTATGATACTATGCTAAGTAAAGTCTTGAGAACATTGTTGCATGTGTATGCCATTAGATTGTCTGTAATCTAAGAGTTAAGATGCATGCCAGGAAATGATCTAACCCTTGAAGGTTTGGTAGGAAGACTCATTGCTTTTGAGTTATCTAATTTTGACAACTACAGACTAGAAATCATTGAATCAAGTTTCAAAGAAAAATTGCTATTAAAGGATTATGAGGAGATAAAACCAAAGAAGAAGAAAAGGAAGATAAAGTATGCATCCAGTGATAGCAGTACAAATAATGAAGACATTGAAAAATTAGAAGCATTGCTGGCTAGAAGATTTCACAAAAGAAAAGGTAAATTCAAAGGTAAGTTGCCTATCATTTGTTTCAATTGAAATGAAGTTGGCCATATTGCAGCAAGATGTACATAGAAGAAGAATTTTAGAGAAGGAAACAAGCACAAAAATAGAAGAGAAGATGATGGAAGAGACTATAGAGATAAAGGCAAAAAGTCATGCTACATTATTGATGAACATGACTCTAATGAAAATGATGATGAAGTGGTATATGTTGCAATGAAGGATGAATCAGATGAGGATAAAGCTATTACAATTATGATTTGTGTGAACAAGAATGAAAAATGGATCATTAATAGTGGATGCTCACATCACATGATTGGACACAAAATTAAGTTCATTACCTTGACTTGTTATGATTGAAATAGTGTAAGATTTGGTAATGATGCACCATGTTTAATAAAAGGAAAAGGATCTATCAAACTCACAGACAAGATTTCATGTGATAATGCTTATTATGTTGAAGGATTGAATTATAACCTATTAAGTGTGTCAAAATTGAATAATTTGGGTTCCAAAGTTGAGTTTGAAAACAAATTAGCCAAGATATTTGATACAAATGGAAACTTGATTGGAAAAGGTGATCAAACTAGGAGTAATCTATTATATTTGGATATAGAAGATGCTGCTTATCTTATTGCAAAATTTGATGATGTATGGCTTTGGCACAAGAGATTATGTCATGTTAACTTTGATAATTTGATTAGTATCAATAACATGAAAAGAGTTAGAGATTTGCCTAAGTTGAAGAAACTAGAAAATACAATGTGCAAACAATGTTAGCTAGGCAAGATGACAAAGTCAAGCTTTAAAAGTAAAGCCTATACCTCTAGGGAAATACTTGAAATTTTTCATATTGACTTGTGTGGACCTATTGAAGTACAAAGCTACAAAGGAGATAGGTATATAATGCTACTTTTTGATGATTACTCTAGGATGATGATAGTCATGTTCCTAAAACAAAAATCAGATGCTTTTCAAATGTTTAAATGGTACTTGGCAAGAATTGAGAAAGAAATAGGTAAGAGAAATGTTTGAGATCAAATAAAGGAGGTGAATTCACTTCACATGAATTTGAGATGTTCTGTAATGACAAAGGACCCCTCCACAAAATGGAATTGCTGAAAGAAGAAATAGGTCAATAATGGGCTATGCCAGAACACTCATGATGGAGAAAAATGTTGCTCTAAAATATTGAAATGTGTGCAAGTAAAGAAAGGTACACACTCAACACCTTTTGAACTATGGTATAGTCATCCATATAATGTGAAATATTTTAAGGTATTTGGAAGAAAATGCTATATGCTTAAAGATGTTAGGAGTGGAGAGTTTGATGCAAAGAGCGAAGAAGGTATATTCCTTGGTTACTCCACAAGAAGAAAAGCTTACAAGTGTTTAATTACTAACACTAAGAAAATTATGGGAAGTGAAAATGTGATTTTTGATGAGTTTATAGAAGCACATGAGGCTGAACCTATAAGAGAAGTAGAAGATTACAAGATATTTGCATACTATTATGAAGGAATGCCTACTGAAGAAGATGCTACAAATCATGCAGCAAGTCAACAACAAGTTTCAAAAATGGTTGAGTCACATCCTATGAATTTTGAGTTACATTTAGATGCCAAGTTGCAGAATGAGGAGATTGTACAATTTGACTCTGAGATTAGCACACATGAAAGAGATATTGAAACACTTGACAGAGATGCACATAGTGATACTGAAG
The DNA here is from genome assembly GCA_028749045.1 of Cupressus sempervirens. NCBI lineage: Eukaryota > Viridiplantae > Streptophyta > Pinopsida > Cupressales > Cupressaceae > Cupressus > Cupressus sempervirens. The sequence goes on from CM053786.1 coordinate 51,986,094, forward strand.
CTGAGAGACAGAATGCAACCACAAGAATTGAGCCAAGATTATCCAAATATGTCAAAAAACACCATCCTATAGCTCAAATCATTGCAAAAAAAGATGCAAGGCCAATGATGAGAAATAGGTTGAGAGGTGAAGCATGTTTGATAATCATGAAGGAATCTAAGATAGTGAGAGATGCATTGGAAGATGATGATTGGTGTAAGGCTATAGGAGAGAAAATTCAATAGATAGAAAAGAACAAGACTTGGAGCCTAGTTCCTAAACCAAAAGACAAGAATGTGATTGGCACAAAATGGGTATTCAGGAACAAGCTAGATGAGAATCTTGAAGTAACTAGAAATAAAGCAAGACTAGTTTGCAAATGGTATGCATAAGAAGAAGGAATTGACTATGGTAAAACATTTGCCCCTGTTGCAAGAATGGAAGGAGTAAGAATTTTGCTTGCTTATGCTATATACAAAGGTTTTAAAGTCTATTAGATGTATGTTAAGCTGGCATTTTTGAATCGCATATTAGAAGAAGAGGTCTACATAGAACAACCAGAAGGATTTGTGGATAAAAATAATAAAAATATGTTACGTAAACTACACAAAGCCTTATATGGATTGAAACAACACCAAGAGCATGGTATGGGAGACTTCATACTTATCTTGTTATGATAACAACAATTTTTACATGAAGACAAAAAAAGAAAAAGGTATACTATTATTTGAAATATTTGTTGATGACATAAAATTTGGTGGACAAGATGCTCTGTGTAAAGATTTTGCAAATCAGATGAAACAAGAGTTTGAAATGTCAATTTTTGGTGAGATCAAATTCTTTGTGGGATTACAAGTCTATCAAATGAAGTATGGTGTATGTATCACTCAGTCAAAATATGTCAAGGAGATATTGAAGACATTTGAACTTAAGGATTCAAAACTAGTAAGTACACTTATGGTAATAACACTCAAGCTATCATAGAATGATGATTCAACTGAGGTCAATCAAACATTATATAGATCCATGATTGGAAAATTGCAATATGTAGTACATAGTAGACCTGATATTACATTAGCTATGGGGATAGTTGCTAGATTCTTTGCTAACCCTAGAGAGAATCATTTGATGGTTGTGAAAAGAATAATGAGATACTTGAAAGGAACAAAAGAGTATGGCTTGTATTATAAGAAGAATGAAAATTTTGAACTAAAAGCCTATACTGATGTTGATTGGGCTAGAAATATTGATGATAGAAAGAGCACCAGTAGAGGAGCATTTTTCTTAGGTAGAAGACTTGTTACATGGACAAGTAAGAAGTAGAGTTATACTTCACAATCTATTGTTGAAGCAGAGTATGTTTTTGCTGCTATCAATTGCACAAACATTGTATGGATCAAATAGCTACTAAAGGGAATGAGGGAAGAAATCACTAAACCAATGATATTTAATGATGGAATTATAATATATTTGTCATTAGTACAAACACTTATTCTATCCTAAAAGCTTATCTTGCTCATCACTTAGTCTCAAGTATATATCAAGCATTTAGAGGTTACCTTATAAGTTCAGCAGGTAAATAGTTCTCACTAAGCATTCCAAAAGATACTGAGTGAAAAAGGTAACGGAAGTTCAACAATGTTTACCGAGTGAAAAAGGTAATCAAATATCAGCAGTTTTTATTGAGTGAAAAGGTAATCGAAGATCAGCAGAGTTTATCGAGTGAAAAAAGTAAACAAAGGATTCAATGTTTACTGAGCTAAGCAAGGTAAATGAAGAAGATAGTTTCTACCGAGTAACACTACATCTACCGAGTCACCAATGGCTATCAAGTTCCAAGAAATGTTCTGTGACTAGTATGAACCGAGTCTCTACTTCTACCGAGTGCATGACGATGTCATATAACGTAGTGGATGTCGAGTATCAGAAGGTCATCGAGTTAGTTCAGTGAACCCGAGTTTACTAATGGGCCGACTCAATAATGTTTTGTTCACTTGTGTTTTGGCCAACCTTGTAACTGTAAAATATTGGAATGGTATATATGTAATGTATGATATTTTTTTTGATATATGAATAGGAATATGAACATATTGGCATGAAATAAGAAAGTATTGTTCGCATGTAAAGAAGGTATTGCTATCAGCAGCAGAGCAAAAGGAATACATCAAGGTCAGCATAAGGAACAGAAAAGTTATATCTATCACATCAGGTGATCAATGCAAAAGGATCTTATCAGCAAACAAGTTGTAAGTAGATCCATTATTTTATCCTAATAGGTGAATCAGTTTTTAAATCCTTTAACAAGGTAGACTTAACAATCTTTTGTAAATATCCTAATAGAGTGCATACATCACTGTATGTTCGTAAATCCTCTAACAAGGTGGATCTAGCAGTCCTACTTGCTCCTAACATGGCAGATCACCAGAAGTGATCATTGTAAGCCTTAACCGACCAACTTCATACTATAGTAATGAAGTTTTGTGGCCATCATCCCCACCCCAATTTTACTTTCTAAGTAGAAAGTTTTTGGGTCACCAAATCATTGTGTTCATATATTATGAATTATTGATCTTTCATTTATGCAGTAGATTAGATGAATGAATGATGAATGGTTAAAATGCATAAAATTTTATATGTTACCGATTCATCCATCTCCTCTCAGTAACACATTTCATCCTGAATATTTCCAACAATTGGTATCAGAGCATTTGAATCTCAGGACAAAGTTTGATAGCTTGAGCAAAGATCAAGAGCAATGGAGATATTCAAACTTGACAAAGCTATTGAAAATGAAAAGTTAGATCTGAAAATGATCATGGCTCAACTCAAAGAAGCTAAAGAGCATCTTTCTCAATCCTTGAAAAGAAGGAAGGAAATTGCAAGACAAATGAATGATCATCAGTATGTTGAAGAAAGGATTGAAGACCTTTTACCTTCAAGTAGTTCAAATGAAGCTAATGAGGCAATCAAGGAACTCCTGGCAAAGAATGGTTCCCTGCAGGAAGAAGTAAGAAAACTCAACAGAGAACAAGAAATCCATTCAATCAGGCTATGTGAAGTCTTGGAATAAAGAAACAAGGAAAATGAAGACTTAGAGGTAAGAAATAGTCAATCCCTTCAGCATCAAGATCGTATAAATCAACTTTCCAATGCAAATGAAGCAATTATGAATTTGAGATCTGAAAATGAAGACCTAAGGAATGATCTGATCACTGAAAGACAAATTAATGAAAGCTTAAAAAGTGACTTGAGATCTAAAAGACAAATCAATGAAAGTTTGGAAAATGACCTAAACATTGAAAAGAAAATCAATGAGAGAATGATGAAATCACAAGCAGACATGACTCAATTAAATCAGCTAAGTGAGCAAAATCTTCATAGACAAAAAGGCAAAACTGGACTTGGTTACAAGGAAGAAGGTGAAACTTCCAAACAAGGTGCACAAAGAAATCAAAGGCCTACTTGTAATCATTGTGGTAAGATAGGTCATACATCAAAAAAATGTTGGAGTAATGGAAATGCAAAATTCAATGGCAAATGCTTCAACTACAATCAGCATGGTCACAAAGCTAATGAATGCAAAGAAAACCCAAAATTTGAAGGCAACTGTCACAAATGCAAGAAACTAGGTCACAAGGCATCTCAATGCAAATCAAAGGCATTTAATCTAGTAGAACAAATTATCAAAGAAATATTTGGTTGGGACTACAATACCTGGTGCAGATGTCACTATTGTAGAGAATATGGACACATCAAGATAAACTATGCAAGACATCACCTAAGAAAGAAGGATACAACCATAAGATGTTACACATGTATTGAACTTGGTCTTATAGCTAAGAATTGCATGAATACTGGAACAATTGAAGATGAAAAAAAAGCAAAAGCTGATAACATTTGGAACCAAATGAGACAATAGTGGATTCCTAAATCTACCGATCAAGACAATTCAAATAATGATCATGTCACTCAAGAAGTGGGTGACTCCATCATTTCCAATTGAGACTTAAGAAGACTCAGGAACTGTATCTTCTAGCCACATCTTAAATAGTTCCAGATTATAAAAATGGGTGCAAATGATCAATACAGTATTTTAGATACATGGATCATAGAAATGGTATCAATCACTGAGTTGCATGTACCAAGCAAGGTTGACTAAAGACCTTACCGAGCTAGGTCAGGAGTATCAAAGATTTTATTAGTCCATCAAGTTGCAAGCTTCTACCGAGTAGTTCAATGACAGACTGGTACGCACTATGTCATCTCATCTACCTTCATACCGAGCCTTAATGACAGTATTTCATTAAAAGGGAAGAATTCAATTTCATTTTCCACCGCAACTTAAAATTCTTAGAGCCAAAAGGATTTCCAGTTGCATGTGAAGTGATTTGAAGCAAAATTCTTGCGAAGTAATTGTTTGAAAATCTTTTCATCCACTGAGCATCAATGGTATCCGCAAGCACCAATAGCAGTAAGGTGAAGAAGGGTTCTAAAATACTCGTAAAAGGAGTCAAATGGAAAGCCCCAAAATTCAAGGTAGTGCCCGTAGTTGCAGAATCACTTGACATTCATGGAGGTCAATCAAAAATCCCTCCTAAGATACTTCTTGTTAATGATATTCATGCTCATTTCAAATGTGCTATTCAAGAAATTGGAAAATTAGATATGGATAATGCCCTAGGTCAATTATGTGTTGATGGAGCCCTAAAACCTAAGCACAAACACTTAGAAGGAAAAGGCTTGACCCATATTCTGCACCTACCAAGAATTTTCTAGGTTAAATGGGTTAGATATGTTCTAAGCCATGTTCATAATAGTCAGTTGTGGTTGGAACAACCCGTATTGTTAACCAAAAAGATGATTCACAAAATCATGGGTTTGCCTATGCTAAGCCAAGCTAAAACCACTAAAACCCTAGGTCAAGATGAGTTACAGAAGAAAACCCTAGTAGAGTGGGATGGTAGAGGACTAAAGCTTAACAATATATCTGATGTGAAACTCAGATTTGGCATTTATGTGATTGCATATAAGTTATACAGTTCCAGCAGATTGAATAGTGTACCATGTGAAGCTGTGGATTTAGCATTTAAGATTGTAAAGAAATATCTTGAATTTGATTTGTCAGAATTGCTATTAAGACAGCTAAATAAAAATATGGAAAGCATAAGGACTTCCAAGAATAACCCCTATAAATTTGGTTCTTTGTTAATTTGTTTATTCTTTTATGTAGAAAAGTTTTTTCCATCAAAAGGATCTATAGTATGGAGAAAAGACACTCCAATTTTATATCGGATTAATGAGTTCATAGCAAAAATGGGTGAAAATTTTGACAAAGTCATGGATAACTTTTTTGAAGATTTCAAGGAAAGGATGAATAACAGGTTTAGAATTCCTCCTAAGCTTGTTGAGGATTACAAAGATGATATATGTTTCATGGTTGACTGTGATCATGTGTAAATACAGGCAGTCATACCTCGAGTGGCATGGGTAAAACCATTGCCTTATGAATTAAATATTGATGATGCAAGAGATATCATTGAGGCACTGGTCAATGAACCAGCTATCCCTAACATTCTTGCCTTTGGAACCTATGATGAAGAAAAGGCTAGAATAGAGCTTGAAATCAAGCTACCTCGGGCAATAAGCAAAGGCAAGAGGAAGATAGCCAAAACGAAAATTGCTATTGGTCCTCTTATGCTAACTGAAGGTAAAAGAGAGGATGAAGAAGATGATGAAGAAGGAGGAGGAGAAGAACAAGAACAAGAACAAGAATCTACAAGAGAAGAACCTTTAAAAACCTAAGAAGATGCCTACTGTAGTATTCTCAAGGAGGACTAGGAAAGGCAAACAGGAACCTATATTGGTCAGACCTTTACTCACATTTGAGGAAAGGCTCAAACAATTGGAAGAAGGGGCAAGCATCACAAATTTCAAAGCTTTGAAATTTGAAACAAGAATAGATGTTGAGAAAATGCAGATAGAGGAACTGGTACTCTCCAAGATGGGAAAATGGAAATACTCCCCGGACTAGCTTGCCTCTCAAATCTCTAAGGAACTACTGGAGAGATTGCAACCAAGATGGGAAATAGCCACAAAAACGGTGAAAGATATCTATGAGAAATCTCTGAAAAACCTTCAACCAAATCTCACTAGAGTAGAAATAAAGGCTGCAATGAAAAATCATGAAGGCAAAATGATGATCAGATTCCACACTTGTTTGATTTTAATCAAAGACATTGAGCATGTTGTAAATGATGCAACAAACATGTGAAAAAATATCTATCATCTGCATAAGCCCAATGAAGATCCAGTAGAAATGTAGGATGATGACAGTAGTGACAGTGATGATACAACTGCCTCTCCATCCATCATAGTCTCACTAGGAGAGCTACATGCATTAATGGAGAAAGACAAGGAAGAAAAAGAGGAAGAAGCTGAAGAGGAAAATAAGGAGGAAGATGATCTAGTAAAAATTGCATTAGTAGTCATTGCATCTCTTCCTCACTCTCCACCTAAAACTATCACATCATCAAGGTTGGAGTTAGCTTTCACAAGTTTGATAGCATTTTCATCAGATTTATCATCTGCACCTACCACTTCACAACTCCAGGTATCATCAATGGAAGTATCTACTACTTCATCTACCGAGCTGCAACCCTCTTCTCCAGTCATAGAGCCAGCCTCCTCTTTTCCAACATCATCAGGCGACACATCAATAAGTTCTACAATTTTTTCAATTCTAGAAATTTTGACAACATTATCTACATCTACTTCAAGTATAACTAGTTCAGATACTGCTATAACGGGTATATCATCATTTTTGGGAAGTATTCCAGTTTTTGATCCGATAAATACTTCTATTAGCATTCATTCTTCAAGTCCTATCCCAGTTTTTTCTATTAGACCTTCCATCTCTACTATTGTGTCCATTCCTAAGATTAAACCAATGGTCACAGAAGTCAAACAAAAGCAACCATTAAGACTTCTGATAACTGGAAAGGAAATACCAGAAGAAATTGATTTAGACATAGATATAGTTATTCCAAAAATTGACTATCAAAATGCTACCATTGAAGAAATGAGGTATGCTAGTCAATTAATAGAGATGAAGGCTACACAGAAGTAGTTAAGATCTAAAAGGGATAAGGAATACAAAATAATAGAGGATGCCAAGAACATTATTACAGAGGCTATAGGTGTTGAAGTAGATTCTACTCAACACATTTTGACTCAATTAGAAGAAGTTGTAAATAAATTCAACAAGGACACCTCTAGTCAAGAAAAATTGATTGAGAAGGCTGAAAGGAAATTTGATAATAAGGTGCTTGAACACATTGCTTAACACATTGCAATAAAATAGGTAGAATTGTCTACAATTTTGGCCAATTTTGAAAATTCCTTCAATAATGTAACTTCACTTTTTGCCAAACTTTTTGATGTTACCAAGTACAGAAAGGAGATCAAAGAAAAATTGAATAAAATTGATGAGGATATGAAGGGTAGTGCCCAAATATTGCAACTTGATCCCAATTCAAGTTAATCCCATCATCTCTTAATCAGATTTTTGTCAGAAAAGTAGGCAGAATTGATGAGAGAGGAAGCAATGATCAAGTCAACCTTAATAGACATCCAGAACATTATCCTTCCTATCATGGACATAATGTAGAAACACATTGTCCACTCCAAAGCATTGATCCATGACAACAATCTCTCAGTTGCAGATCATATGATTGAACTTTCAGCAGAAGTTCAAATAGTATTCCCCTCCTGAAAAATTTTGCAAGAAAATTGGGATAAGACTTTGGCTCTTATTCTCAAGGTACATTCTGAATTCATCTCCCATTTTGGTGTCTCTATGTAAATATATATTGCTTAATTTGGCATTATTGTCAAAAAGGGGGAGATAGAGTTAGAAAAGATAGAGATATTTGTAAATACCTCAAGCATATTTTACGGGGGAGATATATGTAAATCAATACATCAAATTTTGTACATAATTTTTTTTTACTCATAAGTGTTTTTGTCACTAATGTAAGGGGAAGATCAATGGAATTATGATATATTTGTCATTAGTACAAACACTTATTCTATCTTCAATGCTTATCTTGCTCATCACTTAGTATCGAGTATATACCAAGCATCAGTGGTTTCCTTCTAAGTTCAGCAGGTAAACAGTTCTCACCGAGCATTCCAGAAGATACCGAGTGAAAAAAGGTAAAGGAAGTTCAGCAGTGTTTACCGAGTGAAAAAGGTAATCAAAGATCAGCAGTGTTTATCAAGTGAAAAAGGTAATCGAAGATTAGCAGAGTCTACTGAGTGAAAAAGGTAAAAAAAAGGATTCAGTGTTTACTGAGCTAAGCAAGGTAAATGAAGAAGATAGTTTCTACCGAGTAACACTACATCTACTGAGTCACCAATGGCTACCGAGTTCCAAGCAATGTTCTGTGACTAGTATGAACTGAGTCTCTACTTCTAACAAGTGCATGAAGATGTCAAGTAACGTAGTGGATGCCAAGTATCAAAAGGTCACCAAGTCAATTCAGTGAACCTGAGTTTACTAATCGGCCGACTCAGTAATGTTTTTTTCACTTGTGTTTTGGCCGACCTCATAACTGTAAAATATTGGAATGGTATATATGTAATGTATGATATCATTTTTGATATATGAATAGGAATATGAACATATTGGCATGAAATAAGAAAGTATTGTTCGCATGTGAAGAAGGTATTTCTATCAGCAGTAGAGCAAAAGGAATACAGCAAGGTCAGCATAAGGAATAGAAAAGTTATATCTATCACATCAAGTGATCAATGCAAAAGGATCTTATCAGCAAACAAGTTGTAAGTAGATCCACTATTTCATCCTAACAGGTGAATCAATTTTTAAATCCTTTAACAAGGTAGACTTGACAGTCTTTTGTAAATCTCCTAACAGAGTGCATACTTCATTGTGTGTTTGTAAATCCTCTAACAAGGTGGATCTAGCAGTCCTACTTGCTCCTAACAGGGCAGATCACCAGAAGTGATCATTGTAAGCCTTAAACGGCCAACTTCATACTACAGTAACAAAGTTTTGTGGGCATCATCCCCACCCCAGTTTTACTTTCTAAATAGAAGGTTTCTGGGTCACCAAATCATTGTGTTCATATGTTATGAATGATTGATCTTTCATTTATGTAGTAGATTAGATGAATGAATGATGAATGGTTAAAATGCATAAAAATTTATATGTTACTGATTCACCCCTCCCCTCTCAGTAACACATTTCATCCTGAATATTTTCAACAATTTAATTGTGATAGTACAAGTGCTATAAATATATCAAAGAATCTTGTAATGCATACACAGACAAACCACATTGCAATAAATTATCATTATGTAAGGGATTGGTTCAAGACAAAGAGGTGAAGATGGAATATATTAACACAAAGGAGAAAATTGTTGATATCTTCACCAAAGCATTACCTAAGGATTCTTATGAGTATTTGAGAGGTAAATTAGGGATGATACCCTTATCAAAGGCTATGTAAAAGATAGAGGGAATACCCTACATCAAACAAGTTGATATTCATTTCATACAAATTGATGCAATCGATCTTACTTTAGGAAATTGCCTAAAATAATCACAAGAGCTAGAATTTCTAATGAATCACAAGCAAGTTGACAAAGGGGGGAAATTGAAGAGCATTATTGTCAAAGAGGGAGAATGTACAGTAAACTAATCAAGTGCTTACTAATCAAGAGGGAGATGATCAAGCAAACAATTAAGGGAGAAAGTTCATAGAAAGTATAGTGCACAAGAGGAGCAATGAAAGAAGAGTACATCATTAGAAGCTCAAAAGACTAAAAGAAATAAAGAGGGAGAAAGTACAAAGAAAGAGGGAGATATTATGATATTTTGTTGATCTATGACAAAAGAAAATTAGATAAGAAGTATATTTTGTAACCTAAGAAGGTGTTGCTAATAGAGGGAGAAGTTTTATTCACAAGCTTTCTTTTTGGTATTTCCTTAGTGTTTTAACCTAGTTAGTTTCATAGAACAAGATGTTCATCATTTTTTTGACTGGTTGATTAGTTTGGTTTGCCATCAATGCCAAAGAGGGAGATTGTTGATATATGATTGAAAAGATCATTTAAGTGGAAAGATTGTTGAAAGAACACTATGTGCTTATATCATTATTTTTTCATTGATGTCAAACCTATTACATGTTGGTAAGACAATTTCTTATATGTTTCAAACAATATCACTTAGTTGATTGATGAGGAGGATTTGATCAACAAGATGTAACAAAAGTACCTAGAGAAAGGTTGAGTTATGATTATGTATTGAAGTGCCAAAATCGGTTAAGACAGTGATAACATAATGTATTGATGATCTACTTGATTGGCTACACTTGTGAATCAGGAGGAAGATAAGGTTGATAAGCTGGAGGGACAAAATCTTATGTAAACCATTTTGAAGGTCAATTCAAGTGGATTCTAGGAGAAGTTTCTAGAGAAGACAAGATATGCGGTAGATACATTGTATCCTACCTAATCCATCAAAATCCCTAATTTTTGAGGTGGATAATGAGTAGGAAAAGAATTCTAATTTCCTATATGTAGGGATGTCTGGTCATGAAGCAATGTTGGATTAAGGTTAGAGAGTTTTGGAAACAAAAATTTGACAAGGAGAAGGAAGAGGGTTTTCTTCATAAAGTGACCCAAGAGAAGAAGTTTTTAATGGTGAACTAAGCAAGAAAGCTTAAAGAGGATGAATGCTTGAAGGGTGAACAAGCTCTCAAAGTTACAAAGATTGAAATCCAAGCAGAGATGAGGACTGAATAGTGATTTGTAATTTGCAAGTAAGGTTGTAAGTTGTATCAGATCAAAGCTCTATTGTTACTTTCTAACAATTATATCAGATTAGGCTAAATCCTTTGGAGAAAGGTTGACTCAATAGTCATTGGAAAATCCTTTAACAGGGTGGCATTCCAAGTGAATGGCCTAAAGTCCTCTAACAAGGCTTACTTTTAACAGGGCGATGGAAATCCCTTAACTAGGTCACATTTAATAGTGTGTATTTTAACCTTTAGGGTTGGCCTTTAATAGGGCATCACTTCGAAAGAGTGAAAAAGGAGTGGCATGTTACTAGTGATTTTTCCCAAATTAGGTTTCTACATTAAATTATTGTATCAAGTTTATGAATGGATGTGCTATGTTTTATGCTTTATACTTTTGCATATTAATGTTACAATAACATATCAATTAAGGTTAACACATAATGAATGCATGCATGGTTGAGAAAGTTTTAAGAGTTCACTAAATTGTGAGAAGTTTTATTTTGTACATCTGGACCTTGAATAATTGATTCATCCCCCCTCTTAGTTATTCTAAAAAGAATTCCAACAAGAAGACATCTACTTCTTTTACAAGAATTTGATATTACAATCATTGACAAACCTAGGAAAGAAAATGTGGTAGCTAATTATCTATCAAGAATACACCACAATGAAGATGATACTACTTTGATAAATGATACATTTCTAGATGGGCACTTGTTTCATATTTTGGTCAAAACCCCATGGTATGCAAACATTGCTAACTACATTGTAGCTAATAACATGCCAACATATTTCTCTTACAAGGAAAAAGGGTTGCTTATAGAGAAAAGCTTCCATTTCTCTTGGATTGATAACATGTTGCTTTATAGTAGACCTAATTAAATTATGAAGAGATGTATGAGAAAAGATGAGACATATGACATTCTACATGCATGTCATAATGAACCATGTGGAGAGCATTTTGTAGCTAAAAGAACAACATTGAAGATTGTAATAACTAGTTACTATTGGCCTACACTTCATCAAGATGCAACCAACTATACATGGAAGTGTGATAAATGTCAAGGGATGGGCCAACCAACAAAAATAGATGAAATACCTCTCAATCCACAAATGATGTTGACACCATTTGACAAATGGGGCATGGACTTCATTAGTTCAATAGATCCTCCATCTAATGGGAAATCATATATCCTTGTATACACTAACTACTTGGAAAAATGGGTTGAAGTCAAAGCCATGAAGCATGCCCATAATCATAAAGTTACCAAATTTCTATATGAAGACATCTTTACCTGATATTGCATACCCAGAGAACTTGTTACTAACCAAGATGCTCAACTCACTTCCAATTTGATCACAAAACTCATGAAGGAGTATAATATCAAACACCAAAAATCAAGCCCCTATCACCCTCAAACTAATGGACAACCAAAGTTACAAATCAGGAGATAGAAGTCATCCTAATAAAGATAGTTCATTTGCACCAAAAGGATTGGAGCAATAGACTACCAAAAGCTACGTGGGCATACTGAACAACATGGAAGACTACCATAGGGATCACACCATTTGAACTTTTGAATGGAAAAGCATTAATGCTACCCATTGAGTTTGAACACCAAACTTTATAAACAACACTAGAGTTAAATAGTGACCCTCCTACAACATAGAGAGAGCACCTACTACATCTTAATTCTTTAGAAGAAATGCGCAAGTTTTCCCTAGAATGCATAGAAATCATACAGAAGCAAAGGAAACAATGGCACAAATCTCACATTAAGAGTAAGCAATTTCAATTTGGTGACTGCACATTGCTTTATGGTTCTAGATTTAAAGACATACCAGGCAAGTTGTAGACACAATGGCTAGGTCCCTATGAAGTAAGCCATGTATTTGCCAATGGATTCATTAACCACAATTGATCTAGTATACTTTACATTATTATTCAATGGATATTGGCTCAAGTTGTATAAATGACCCCCAAACAAAAGAAGACTTCCTACAACAATTTCAACAGCCAATTTCAAATGCACAATAGGTGACACTTCCTATAGTAGAAGGTGTTGACCTCCTGCCTACAACTCTTCAATAAAAATTTCTTTGAGCATGCCCATAATAAAAACTTTATGTCCACATAAAGCTCAAAATTCTCCATTAACTCTCTAATTTCTTCTTTTTCAACTCATCTCATTTCTTTCTCTACCACCCACCCATCTTCCATGTCATCATTTTACAATGCTTTCAATAACATGGTGAGTTTTCTGACATAAGTTGTCATTGCTAACCTTCTACTCTCACCACCTTCAACTAGAACATGCCATGATCAATTAACAAGTATAAGATTTTCACATTTTATTCATTTTTAGTGCATATATTTCATTGATTATATATATTATTGCATTCAATATATTATTGCGGCATTATGCTGGTTCCATACCACTTACCAAGTATGACAAGTGAGGACACTTGTCCATGTTTCATAGGGGGTAGGGAAGGTTACTAATTTCTAATAACATTTCTATTTATTCATTAAAGATCCTCAAATCTGTACTCTCTCTTTGTTTAATTAAAACCTAGTTGCCATAGTATGCAAGTCTCAAGTGTTGTACCCTTATTCCCAAATAATTCCTCATTGTCAGACTATGATGTGACCAAAATTCATTTTTGGATAATTTTTGCATATCTATGATTTATTTCCATTAAAACCATATTATTATTGCTCATGGTGTATTGATCATGATAGAAATTCATAGAGAAGAATGTGAAATGTGAAAAGGGTCTATGGTTTTCAAAATAAAAAAGAAAGTCTGAATTTGTAGAAGGGAAGAAGGTAATTGTGAAAATAAAGAAGAGATTGAAATTAGCAACCACAAATGGGGGGATAATTATAGGTATGAGAACTAGTGGAACATACTGTTTTACTTTCTAATGTAGAGGCAGTGAGAAGATTTAACCCATGTAATTGGTTAGGATATTTATTTAAACTAACAGAGTATGATAAAGAAGAAACTATTGAATTTATATGTACATTTAAGGAAGGTAAAGCAACAGTATGGGGATTGATAGTTGTTGCCTATAGTGCCTCTTGTGTTTGTAGTCTGTACCTTGTCTATTTTGATTCGAGAGATACTTGACACTCTTATTGTTATTTGTACCTTGAGATGACCTGAAGGTCAAATGTTATATTTTGATTTAGTACCATAGATGTTATACTGCTATACTATTCAGTCTATGATTTTTACATGTTGATGCTATTTTGAGATGACATCTATGATGATATCTGCTTATATGTTTTATTGGACATAATTGTTGGTTATGTTATGAGATAGATTTTATGATATGGTTATTTACTTCATTCTTGTTTTTTGAGCTTTATGTGAACTTGAGTGGTGTAAATGGATTAATTAGTTAATTAATGCATTAATTGCTTTAGTTATTATATTATATGCAATTGAACTTGATCATGTGTTTTAGTGTGCAGGAATTATATCCCTGGTAGTGGCACATGGAGTTAGTGATTCAACCATTCATATTTTACCAATGTCGTCCCTAAATGGTCAACATATCCTTATTTAGTTGTTTTAAATTAAAACTTTTTAGTGATTAGTAAATCCAAACCCATCTACATTATGTGATTAAACCTGTGAGCATGTCTGTGCATTTAGAGGTTCGCTCTATCATGAAAGTGTTAAGTGATTTTATGTGTTTTTGGGTTTTCGGGCTTTAAATCTTTTTAGATTTAATTTCTAGCAGCTTTGCCTTAGGTAAATTTCTATTATAGATAATAACCTTTTTTTTTTTGGGTTGATTCAAAGTTTAGCTACTCAAGTTGGCTATTTTCCATAATCGACTATTCACTCGAAAAGTGAATAAGTATTGGAAAAGTGAATTCATTATTCACTTCTCACTTTTCAAAAATAGAAATTTGAGAACTAATTTGGAAATCCTCTTCTGAAGGATTCATTTTCTATTCATTTTGGGAGCTGAGAGCGTGGGATTTTTGCGAGTTCAATCTCGTTGGATCCGGCTCAAGAAGACCTTGATTTGTCATCACTTTCAACAGATTTGGTGGGGTATTTGTTTTATCTGGCAGGTTTTAGAATTTGTCCTTTTGTTGTCAGTTAAGGCTTTCCCATTTTATTATTTTTATTCCTTTTCAACTTCTGTTTCTTGTAGCAATATGCTAGGAGGCTAAGAACAAGTGTTCCCCCTCCATTTTTATCTTCTAGTTTTGCCCAGTTGGTCAAGTACAAATTTTTTCCCTATTTTTGGGATGGGGGTTTGGGGTTTTGAGCCATTATGCTGGTCATTTTTGCATACTGCATCTGAACTCATTTATTATTGGATTTTTGGGGTTTTTGCACCCAAAGATCAAATGGGTTTTAATTTTGGAATTTTTCCATTTTTTGGGGTTTTTACCTCATTTTGCATGTTGCCCAATTTTCTTAGGTTTTCTTGGCATGAGTTTGGTCGTGGGCTTGGAAAATCCATTTGGATGTCAGTTAGACCTTTACTACATTTTATGTTGCATTGGGATGCATTTCGCGTCCGTCCTCCCAAAGCTATTTTTGATTGAGTGATATTTCTACATTGTGTTCTCATCCAATCCTTTTGTTTGATATTCATGATGGTGGTGTACCACACACGAGTATGTGCACATACACTTATCGAGTGACTTGTGGATCTTGATCTTTTGTGGTACTACTAGAAGTTATGATCATTGGGGTTGGGTTGTGAATTTGCATGCCTATGGGCACTCATTGTTGGATGAGCATGGGTAGGGTAGGGTAGCATATGGAGGGGGCTTCTATCTCCACAACCTACTATCTATTTCTTGAGGGTTAGCATGCAGAAGCTTTGTAAATAAGTGATAACCAAATAAAACATTGGGTGGTAATAAAAGTTAAAGATAATAAAAATATTTGGGATGTGCTCCTTCTATTAGGAAGTGGAGAGCTGCTAGTACTAGCTTAGGCTTGTCGATGCCAAGTGAATCTCCATGATGTCAGTCCCTACTTAGTAGCCCATTGAGATGCCTGACTAGGACCTATAGTTTATGCATTGCCTTTGTCTTGGATTCAATCATCATACTGCCTGGCATGTGCATTAGCCATGGTTGTTGCTTTGCATGTGTTTGTGGTTGGATCATTATCTCCATCAGCACGATGGCTATGGACCTATGGGTGCAAGTGGTTGGGAGGCATAGCTACCTTCACCGCTGCTAGGGATCGGTGTATAGCGAGTCTATTTTTCTAGCGCAACCATTGCTAGATATTTTCACTTGGTACTTTGGGTTTCAAAGTATGCTTTCTTGTGATTTATGCTTTCATTAGGATGTTTTTTTTATCATGTTTAAATGATGTTAGTTTCAACACATTCCTTATTATGATGATTAGCATGTGGTAGGTGATGTTATCTACTTTGTAGGATTATCTTATGCTTTACTACAAGCATGTTAGATTTCCTTATGCTAATGTTGTAGCATGTCTACGTAGTGATGTCCCTATTACAACAGTACCAATGATTTGATCGATGGCTTGGGATGTTATGCACGGGGGATGGCTAGGGCCCATGATGGTCTTATGATGCCATTGATGGTTGGGAGGAACTGTGTACTTAGTTTGGTTATTTTTCTCATTGTGATGTTATTTTTGTTTAACTACAATGTTTCTTTCAGTTCATTGTGATGTTTCCTTTATATTCTTCTCTTTGTTGTTGATTAGATGGTTAGATGTTGCTTCCAGCTTTCTATCTTTCAGTTATGATTCGAGTGTTCTTGCCTTGAAATGTGGATCTGGTACTCCCTATTATGGAGGAACTTTGTTTCATAATTTCCTTACCTTTTTATTACTTTTTGTTCTTGTGTGATGATTTGAGATCTCATGTGAGATTGTACTTTCTCTTTTGAGAATGCAAGTCCTTGCGCGGCCTGTTGGGTTTCTTCGCACAACTTTACACTTCTTTGCGTGAAACCTAACATTAGTTTATGTTGTTGGAGATGTAGTTCCTCACACAAAAAATGTACTTCTTCACATGGCATGTGGTACTTCTTTGTGCAAGAATCTGGTATTCTTTGGCTTTGTATGAAAAATAGGGGCTATCTAGGCTTGTTGGAGAAAAGTTTGGAAATTGGTTTGGATACCCTTTTTGGTTTTGCACCTTCCTAGTTGAAAATAGATTTCCTAAGGGGTTTTAAATATATCATTTAAGTATAAATTGACATATATTTAATTATTTAATTCCTTGTACATAAGATACATTTTAATATATGTGACGATTCATTTGAGATAGATTCCAGACCTCTATGAGCTAAGATAAAGATTCTAGGAAATTTCAGGGCTTCAAAAATTCAAACTTAGCCAAATTTTAGGGCTTCAAGATTTTAGACTTAGCCAATTTTCAAGAGTTATCGTTTTTCTGTTAGCTTGGTTGATCTCTTATGATTTCTTACTTATGTTTTGGTTAGTAGTGGCATTTGGAGATCTGTTGGTGTTTGGATGATTGTCAGTCTTCCGTTGTGATCTTTGTGATTTGTGTATGTTGTTGTCATGTGCACTTACACTTGTATTAAAAAAAATTATCTTGCTTGTATTTCATCCTTGTTCCAAGGATCTCTGGGTAGGGCATTACATTGCCACAAAGGAGCAAATAGCAAAAGTAACCGGGCTACCAGAAGTGATCCTCCTTTGGATATCACCAAGCAAGGATGCAAAAGAATGTATCTTCCACCATTGTACAATGAGTTGGCCATACATATTGTCAGGTATTTTACCTACGAAGGAAGTTTTTCATATTTTCAATAACATTATTTTAAGTTTCTCAGTTATGTAAGGCATAATTTTCTAGTGAATATTTCCAATTTCTTCTACAATATGTTATGCATTAGTGCTAAGGAAACCCAGAAAGGGAAACAAAACTTTGTTACTCACCATGCCCTAATAAAATTGCTCATAAAGAGATCTCTCAGGGATAACTGTCCCATGTCATGGGCTGAATTTTTCTAGCATAAGACCCTATAGCTTTAGGCTACCCCTAATGAATAGCCTAGCGAAGAAAATGCAGTCCCCATTGATGCAACTACTGAGCAAAGAACTCAAGGTGAAAAAATTGAAAATGTGCAAGAAAATGTGCCTTTACATGTTCAAAAGAGAAATGTACCTACCTTTTCTCGAGCAAAGAGAGAATGGAAATTACTAGAAGAAACCTCAGCTCTGACAGTAGAAAAACAAAACACTACAGTTCCAAAGCAAAACAAAATAAAGGTTGGTCCTATAGTAGCCACTCCTATAGTAGATCCACTGAAAAGGGTTAGTAGGAAAAATATTTTGGTGCTTGAAGAAACATTTGTACAAAGAAGCCTTAGAATGAGAGGGTAAACTTCTAAAGTGTCTATAGAAACTTAGTCCACTTCACCCAAAGCATCTAATGAGGAATCCCTAATGTAAGTTGTCCTAGATGATTCCCCCAATCAACCTAGAATTCTAGAGATTTCTCAAAACCTTGATGAGGAATGCAAGGTTGAGATGAAGGAAAGCTAAGATAATTCCCTAACAAGCCAACAAGGTACTCTAGGCTGGAAAGAAAAAAAGCCCCAATAATGCATTAATTAACCTATTCAAAAATTGCACTAGTTCCTTACAAGCAAGTTACATGGTTTACAAATTTCTTAGAATAGTGATGGAGAGAATAGAGAAAGAAAAATAATTGGGAAGAGGAAAGTGGTCCAATGACCCTGTGAATGCTTCTTTTTCAGTTATATAATAAACATGTGATAACAACAACCTTATGGGAAGAGGAGAAAAAGGAAATGAAGAAGGTAACATTTGATACAATTGATTAATTGTATATTGTCTTTCATGTTACACAAATCTCATATCATTATCAGTCAGTGCATGTCGAGCTCACTCGAATAGTGAAGATAGTTTTTCATGTCTACTAAGTGTTCTTGTGTTTGCCTATTTCAGAAGGCAATGCCTACCAAGTTAACTCAAGCATCAAAGGAAAGTTTACAGAAGATGAGTGTTAACAAAGCTTATTCGGTTACTAAAGGAAATGTTGGATGGAACCAATGTTAACTAAGCTCACTCAGTTACCAAAGGATCTTCACAAATATGCAGTGCTAACCAATTTCACTTGCTTAACATAGCAAAATCATTTCTAAGTTAGTGTCTATCGAGCTGGGTTGGCTAACGAAGGATTTTACTATTTTGGCATATTGAATTTAATTAATTTATCTATTGGTTCTGGCCGACTGTGGTGATGAATATTAGTTATTCTAAGTTGTATATGAGTTGACTTGACAATATGAATGATATAAGTATAAGGTCAAGTTGAGAATTTGAAAGTGTGTAAGATTGTGAATGCATGGGAAATTTTGAAGATCTAATGATGCAGTAAGGAAGTGAATTAGAAGGATAAGAAGAATATCCTTGTAAAACTAAAAATATATATTTGATCAAGAAAGATCAAATACAAGCCAAAACAAAGATTTTTAATTAGAAATTCAATTGCATCAGAAATTAGGTCATCTCATTGTTACTCTCTAACCATTTTAGTAGTGATCTAAATCTCTTAACAGAGTTGGCTTAACAGCTATTTGTAAAACCTCTAAAAAGGTAGCAATTCTATTGACTTTTCTAAAGACCTCTAACAAGGCCACTCCTAAAAAGGTGATTAAATCCTTTAACAGGGTCACACCTAACAATGTTTTTTATAACCTTTAATAGGGTTGGCTCCTAATAGGACTCACTTCAAAAGACTGAAAATAGTAACTAGTTGCAATTAGTGGTTTTCCCAAATTGGGTTTCCATGTTAAACCCTGGTGTCAAATGCGTTCATACTATTTTATTTTATGTGTTTGCATCTAAATTAAAATAATGGTAATTATAGATAACATCTAATATTTGCATGTTAAGTACTTACCGAGCATATTCAATATTTATCGAGTTACAACATTTTATGTGTTTGTCGAGCATTAGCAGTATTCAATTTTCAAAGTTTATCTTGTACTAACATCTAAAAGGATTTTGGATTTATTTTAGTGGCAACTGATTCACCCCTCCCCTCTCAATTACTCCTCTTATACTTCTAACAATTGGTATCAAAGTTTTTGGTGCTTGCAGAGAAGGTTTTAAGGACCTAAGCTAAAGATTAGGATGTCTTATAGAAGAGAGATTTCCAAGTTGAACCGAGATAATTTTTAGCATGGAAAGGACTTATGAGGTTACATTTGGCTACCATCAGTTATTCAAGTTGCAAATATCTTGATGTTGAATACAAGACTCCCACTAGAACATAATCAATTGAAGATATTGTTGAAAAGAAGAATCGTAACATCATGATGATTGATATTGCATCTACTCTCAGTTATGTTGAATTTGATGAAGTAAAAGATTGTAAAACAACTCATGAAATGTGGACCAAACTAAAAGACATTTATAGAGGACATGGCAATGTAAGAAGAGCTAAGGTTGAAAGTCTAAGAGGTCATTTTGATCAGACAAAAATGAGAAAAGATGAAAACATTGCAAAAGATGTGGAAAGAATCAAAGCAAGTGTGAGCACATTCAGAGCATCTGGAGGAGGATTTAAGAAAAAATAGTTGTAAGCAACGTACTTAGAACTCTTCTTCTTATTTATGAAATTAGAGTGTCTACTATTCAAGAGATGAGATGTGATCCAAATAATAAAATATCTTTGGATGCTCTAGTTGGAAGATTGACAACTTTTGAGTTAGATAACTTTGATAACTATTTTCCCAGTTCAAAAGTTATTAAGTTTTCATTTGAAGCTAAACTCTCACTGAAGAAAAAGAGTAAGAAATCAAATTCTAGTCAATCAATAAGTGAAGAAGAAGAAATAGAAGAAATCTTAGACAGTGGTCTTGAAGTTGTTGAAGCCCCACTTGCAAGAAAGTATTCCAAAGGTAGAGGAAAGTACAAAGGTAAAGTTCCTTTGATCTGCTTTTCTTGTGAAGAAGTTGGTCACATTGCTACAAGGTGTCCAAACAAAGAAAACAAAGATGAAAATAAAAGGAATAAGCACAAAGGCAAGAAGAATTCCAAGAACTACAAGGACAAAGGTAAGAAATCTTGTTTTATGGCTGAAGATTTTGATAACAGTGAAGATGAAATGTTATATATTGTAGTAACAGATGAATTTGATGATGAAGGAGATAAAATGACACTTATCTCTCATGTTAGCAAAAATGATACATGTATTATTGATAGTGTCTATTTACATCATATAACTGGAGACAAAAGAAAATTTGAGCACATGGGATATTATGATGGAGGTAGTGTGAGATTTTGAAATAATGAACGTTGTAACATAAAAGGAAAAGGATGTATTTCTTTGACTAAAAAACTTATATAAGAAAATGCTTATTGGGTTGAAGGACTAAAGCATAACCTATTAAGTGCGGTATAGTTGAATAATATTGGATTCAATGTAGAATTCATGGATGAATAGGCCAAACTACTAGATGGAAAAGGAAATCTGGTTGGATCTGGCAAGCAAACAAAAGGTAATCTATTTTATCTTGATCTCGGTGAAAGTTCATGTTTTATTGCTCAAGTAGAAGAAAGCTAGTTATGGAACAAAATATTATGTCATGTAAACTTTGATAATCTAGTTAAGATAAGCAAACATAAAAGAGTAAGAGGTATTCCTAGTTTGAAGAAGCCTAAAATGGGTCTATGAAAAAATTTCCAAATTGGTAAGATGGGAAAGACTAGTTTTAAAAGCAAGAAAAATCAATTAGAAAAATTTTTAGAACTTGTACATACAGACTTATGTGGACCTATTAGAATAAAGAGTTATAGTGGAGAAAAAATTTTCATTCTTTTTGTTGATGATTATTCTAGAATGCTGACTATAATGTATCTAAAAGAAAAATTAGAAGCTTTTCAAAAATTTGAGTGGTATTTGGCAAGAGTAGAAAAATAAAATGGAAAGAGATTGAAATGTTTAATATCAGATAGAGGTGGTGAATTCATCTCCAATGAATTCAATAATTTCTACATGGAAAGAGGGATCAAAAGACAAGTATCAGCCCTTGGTACTCCACAACAGAATGGTATAGCTAAAAGAAAAAACATATCCATCATGGACTGTACAAGAATACTGATGATTGAAAAGAATGTTGCAATCAAATACTAGAAGGAAGTTACCAACACTACAATTCATACCTTGAACAGCATATAGTTGAAGAAAGATTCAAATCAAATTCCTTATCAACTATGGTATGGCTACAAACCTAATGTAAGTTACTTGAAAATATTCAATAACAAATGTTATATGTTGAAAGAATTTAGAAAAGGCAAATTTGATGTCAAGGGCAATGAAGGCATGTTTTTAGGATACTCCTATAGAAGTAAAGCATACAAATGTTTGAATTTGTCTACTCATAAAATCATAAAAAGTACACATGTGAGAATTGATGAGTCTATAAAAAAGAGTGAAGAAGAAAGCAACAAAGAGCCAAAGGATTATAGAAGATTTGTTTACTATGAACTTGATACCTTGCCAGATCTATCTGAGAGAAAGGAAGCTTTACCCACTGAATCCCCAAAATCTCCAACGGTTACTGAGTTGTAGATAGTACAACATGAGCCATAGTCTAAAGGACCCGAGTCATAGTTAGAAGCTACCGAGCTAGTTCAAATCGAATTTTATGGACCCAAGTCACAAATAGTAGAACCTAAGCAAGATACTGAAGTTCATGATAAAAATAGTGGAGCTCATTCCAAATCCAAAGAACTTGTGTTAGCAAGATATGTTAGAAGGCGTCATGCACCTGATCATATCATTAGAGACAAATTTGATGGAACAATGACAAGAAGAAAATTAAAGGGTACATGTTTACTTGGTGAATTTGAACCTAGAAATGTTAAAGATGCTTTGGATAAGAAAAGTTGGGTTGAACTAATGAATGAAGAAATTGAACAAATAGAGAAGAACAAAACCTGGACCCTCGTTCCTAGACCCAAGGATAAAAATGTAATTGGCACAAAATGGGTGTTTAGAAACAAGCTAAATGAAGATGGAAAAGTTTCTAGAAATAAAGCAAGATTGGTGTGAAGAGGCTATTCTCAAGAAGGAGGTATTGATTGTGGTGAAAATATTTCTCTTGTTGCAATATTATAAGGTTTTAGAACTTTTCTAACATATGTAGCACACATAGGATTTAAAGTGTATCAAATGGATGTTAAATTTGCATTCTTGAATGGAATTCTTGATGAGGAAGTCTACATTGAAAAACTAGAAGGTTTTGTAGATCCTAAAAAAAGAGACATGGTCTACAAATTAGACAAAGTATTATATGGTCTCAAGCAAGCTCCTAGAGCTTGGTATGAAAGACTTCATAATTACTTGATATAGATTGGCTTTCAAAGAATAAATGATAACAGTAGTCTATATATCAAAGAAGGACCAGACAAACAGATTGTGTTGACAAAAATATTTGTTAATGATACCTTATTCATAAGAAATGATGACTTATGCAAAGCATTTTCAAAAGATATGAGTAAAGAATTTGAGATGTCTATGCTTAGAGAGATAGAATTCTTTGTTAGATTGTAGATTTAACAAAACAAAAATACTATATACATTACTCAATCCAAATATATAAAGGAGATACTAAAGAAATTTGGAATCGAAGATTCAAGACCAATTGGAACCCCTATGTCTACTATACATAAGCTTTCCAAAAATTATGATTCAAAGCAAGTAGATCAAACCACATATAGATCAATGATTGGAAAATTGCAGTATGTAGTGCATATAAAGCTTGATATTGCATTAGCAATTGGTATGGTGGCAACATTCTCAGAAAATCCTAGAGAAAATCACATGATGAAAATCAAGAGAATCATGAGATATCTAAAAGGTACTGAAGACTATGGCTTATGGTACAAACTTGGAGGCAATGTGGACTTAAAGGTGTTCATGGGTGCTGATTGGGTAGGAAGTATTAATGATAGGAAGAGAGCTAGTGGGGGAGCATTCTTTCTTGGTAAAAGACTAGCGTCTTGGACAAGCAAGAAACAAAATTGCATCTCTCAATCCATAGTAGAGGTAGAATATGTGGTAGCAATAGTTAATTGTTCTAACATTGTTTGGTTCAAACAACTATTGGAAGGAATTAAGATAAAGATCAAAGATCCAATAGTAATATTGTGATAACACTAGTGTAATCAATATATCAAAGAATCCAATGATGCATACCAAAACAAAGCACATTGCAATAAAATATCACTTCTTAAGAGAATTAGTGCAAGATAAGGAAGTTAGATTGGAATATGTGAACATGAAAGAACAGATTGCAAACATATTCACCAAGCCATTACCTAAGGATGCATTTCTATATCTAAGAGGTAAGCTAGGGTTCATTCCCCTATTTGAAGCTCACTAAATGAAGTTTAGTGATACATCAACTATAACCTATTGAAGATCAATCAGTTGGTGCAGTATTAACAAGAGCATATTGCAAATGAGTCAGTACTTAAGGTACATTGATATTAACAGAGTTGTTGTCTTTAGCATGTGTTGTCAAAGAGGGAGAAGTTTACTATCATATCTCATAAGAAATTGTAATTAGAAGGAGAAGTTTTCTATAAGGGGGAGAAGTATGCTATCAGAAAGATGTCTAAAAGGGAGAATGAACTTGGTAGAAGTGGTTGCAGATAGAAATTTTTTGATAAAGGGAGAAACTGAAGACAAAAAGAGTTCATACTAATAGAGAAAGTTCTCATGGATATGAATCTGAATGAAACTAAGGATATGTTCCTTACTTTATTCTTGTTCTATAAATTTTCATTTTTTTATGAAATTTTGTGTTGCCATCAATGCCAATGAGGGATATTCTTGGATATAATTGATTAATTGTGTATTTCCTTTGAAGCTACACAAATTTCATATCATTATAAGTTAATTCATGCTGAGCTCACTCAAGTAGTGAAGACAGTTTTCTGTGTCTATCGATTGTTCTTGTGTTTACTTAGTTTAGAAGGTAGTGTCTACCAAGTTAACTCAGGTGTCAAAGGAAAGTTTATAGAAGATGAGTGTTAAATGAGCTCACTTGGTTAATGAAGGAAATGTTGGATGGAACCAGTGTTAACCGAGCTCACTCAGTTACCAAAGGATCTTCACAAATATGTAGTGTTAACCAAGTTCACTTGGTTAAAGCAGAAAAATCCATTTTGAGTTAGTGTCTACTAAGCTAGGTCAGCTAATGAAGGATTTTCTTATTTTGGCATATTGAGTTTAATTAATTTATCTATCTATTCTAGCCAATGGAAGTGATGAATATTAGTTATTATAAGTTTTATATGAGCCCAACTTGACAATATGAATGATATAAGTATAAGGTCAAGTTGAGAATTTGAAAGTGTGTAAGTGTGAATGCATGGAAGATTTTGAAGATATAATGATGTGGTAAGGAAGAAAATTAGAAGGATAAGAAGAATATCCTTGTGAAGCTAAAAAGATATATTCAATCAGGAAGGATCAAGTACAAGCTAGAAAAAAGATCTTTAATCAAAAATTCAGTTGCATAAAAAATTAGATCATCTCATTGTTACTCTCTAAGCATTGTAGCAGTGATCTAAATCTCTTAACAGAGTTGGCTTAACAGCTATTTGTAAAACCTTTAACAAGGTAGCTATTCTATTGAATTGTCTAAAGACCTCTAACAAGGCCATTCCTAACAAGGTGATTAAATCCTTTAACAAGGTCACACCTAATAGTGTGTTTTGTAACCTTTAACAAGGTTAGCTCCTAACAAGGCTCACTTCAAAAGAGTAAAGACAATAACTAGTTACAATTGGTGATTTTCCCAAATTGGGTTTCCACATTAAATCTTGGTATCAAATATGTTCTTTCTATTTTCTTTTATGTGTTTGCATCTAAGTTAAAATAATGGTAATTGCAAATAACATCTAAGATTTGCATGGTAAGTACTTATCAAGAATATTCAATATTTAGCAAGTTACAACATTTTATGTGTGTTTGTCAAGCACCAGTAATATTCAATTTTCAGAGTTTATTTTATACTGACATCTAAAGGGATCTAGGATTTATTTTAGTGGTAAATAATTCATCCCTCCCCTCTTAGTTACTCCTCTTATATTTCAAATAGGTAATAGTAGATCAAGGAGATGAAATTGCAAACTTGAAAAAGCAATTGGCAAAACAAAAGCAAAAGATGGATCATGCCCTCAAATTGGCTGATCCAATAATTACTTGCAGGCCACCACCTAGGATCTATGCCATTTTTTGAAAGAAAAATTCATTTTATTTGGGCTCATGATGACCCTCAAAGACATAAGTGTAGAATTCAAGTCAGCCCAAGAATTTTATGGTTTGTACCAAACTCTTCCATCTTGGAAACAAAATTTACTCTATGAATTGTATCTGCACAATTTCATTAACCCTATATAAACTCAATGGAATCCTTTACCTTACATAGGGGATATACACCTTAGGGCCCTAATGTCCTAGATGCATAATGGAGCTAATTATCATAGACAATTGAACAATTATAGAGATGAGGAAAGAATAAAACCCCTACCATTAAGAGCTGAGAGTAGTAAACTAGAAGAAATCCTTAGGGATTGGTTCAAACTAGCCTATGGGGATAAGCACAAGGAGATAAGACAAAAAATATTTGAGGCCAAAATAAAGGTATATGTAGAATATGATAACATGCCTTACTTTTCCTTTCAGAGAGCCATTACTGATGTTAAAAGAAGATGGGGTAGACTACTTAAGGGACTCTGAAGATCAAAGCCACATAGTCCTATCAACTTAGAGGCATCCTTTTACTGAGCTCCAAAATATATACAGTTTGGAAGGTAGACTAGACTAGAACTTTGGTGCCCATTAACAATGCAACCACCTATGCTTCTTTGGTCCCTATATGCTATCAACTCTGAACGACTTGATAGGTTGTAGGAGGACCATAGAAAGGAAGTGTGGGAGAGAACATGAGGATTATATTACACCTTCAGGAATAACACGTGAGGGAGGACTAAAATTGGAGATTTTTGATAAATGACAAGAAGATGCAATGCTTGAGGACAAGCATTAAAATTACCAAGGGGTAGATGATGAGGCTAATTATTGCCTTTATTTTATGTTAATTTTAATTACTCTATTTTAATATTGCCAAGACATTTGTAAACTTATGTTTAGTTGAACTTATGATTAAGTCCAAATAGAACTATTAACCCATGGGTAGATAGTATGTCATATTTTGCCAATATTATATATATAATGTAGTATTTAATATAACCATCAGAATGTGAGTTCTAATATTTGGATTTAATTTGATTATGCTTATATGCAAATATTTCTTCATCATAACTAACTTGTTAGGGAAGAAGTTGGAGTATGGTCGACAACATTCAAGAAGGAATGTTAAGGCCCAATTGTAGTGGAAGAACCATAATTATAACATGATGCATGGCTACTACAAAGGAGGAGCTATTATTCTAGGAATGCAGGGATGAAGTGTTACTATATTTCCTTTGCATTTACTATTGTGCTAAATTGGTTATCCAGACTTTATTGCTTGTACCGTGAGCTGTTATATTTTCTTCTTCTTATCTGGTGGATTTGTAGTCAGTTTTTTTTCTTTCCTATTTTAGAATAAGTATTGATCTCGTATTTATAGGGATTGAATTGATAGTTTTTGGAGGTTAGAGAAAAGTTTGTGAAAAAAGTATTGTTGGCTCTCGTAGTGAATTGTTTGATAGTTTTATGTATTGTTCTTATGTTAGGAGTTTTGGAATATAATGAAGTAATTCTTGGTTTGCATTCTATGTTAGTAGATTAGTAGAAGATAATTAATGGGGCCCACTTGGGAGGTGTATTAGACTAGAGTAGTGTAGATTTACTTCTAGCATTTCTAGTATTTCAGGTAGAAGTTATAAGTTTCTTCCTGCAACATCTTACTTTGTGAATGTTCCTACAGCATCTAAAAGAGTAGTTATAGTGGATGGTTTGAGTTGAAATATAAGTTAGCATTTAATTGTATTTCTAGCATTCATTTCAGTAAAGAGTTATAAGTGTTACTTTCCTACAACACTAGTGTAGATTCTTTCTTTGCATTTTACTTTCCTACAACATAAGCATAATGGCTCCTTAAGAAACCAAGTGCACATACCATGCCAACCATTTCAAGTATACATCCATGGGTTGACAAATTAAATGCACCTCATGGTTGGAGAAGTAATCCTTGGATTGAATATGTTATTCCTAAGTAAGGTAATCGGCATGATTATCACAAACCTATTGTGAGAAAGGCCACAACATTTGATCAAATGGGTCTATCTAGGACCATTCTAGGACCCTAGTTAAGGTTTTAAGGACATATTAGTAACCAAATACATTATTTTCCCATCCCTAATAGCTTGCAACCTATCGATTACTTTTGGCTCATTGAGCAACTTTTGGCCAATTTAGGACCTAATGAGAAATATTGGCTCATTCTATAAACACCTTGGGACTAGTTACATTCCAAGGACTCTTGGAACTTATTAAACACACAAAACCCCTAAATAATTCTTAACAACTCCAAAAAACAAAAAATACAGGAGGTGCCTTGCACCATACTCCTCTGGGACAAAGAACTCAAGTCCCTTGAGTTAGAAGGTCTTCAGTGGTGATCTCATGCTTCAATATATCTGTTTCAATCATCCAAGTGGATTCAGCATCTAGTAGTCCCTTCCAATTCACCAAATAGGTCTTGTAGGTTCCCTTCCTAGTCTTCTTGATCACCTAAGAGTTCATTATGCTATCTAGTTGTAAAGTTTGCAGAGTTGGTAAGTCTTGAACCCAATTTTCCCCTTCCAAGTTTGAAAGAGTGTGTTGATCAATATTAGTATGAGCACCTTTGTAAGGGAATAGATCACATACATTGAAAATGGGTGAAATCCCCAAGTCAGGAGGAAGTTCAACTTCATAGGCATTATTCCCAAACTTGTGCAAAATTTTCAAAGGTCATATCTTCTTCATTGGCAATTTGGTTGGTTTCCCCTTTGGTAATCTCTCCTTTCTGAGGTAGGTAGGCATTGAATCTCCCACCTTAAGCTGCATGTCCCTCCTTGTTTGATCTACCCTTTACTTGTACATTTCCACTTGATGGTGCAATGTCTTTCTAACTTGTTCATGAAGCTCTTTCATTTGTTCTGCAAATGACTCCCCTTATGCACTCCTCTCATCATGTAAACTGAGATCCCTCACCTCCAAAATTACCCTAGGGTGAGTCCCATATATAATTTCAAATGGGCTCTTACCAATACTCCTATTAATGGAGTCATTATAAGCATATTTGGCCTACCCCATGATATGATCCCATGATTAACCATGCTATTTGGTCAAACATCTTAATAGGTTACCCAAAGACTTGTTCACTACCTTAGTTTTCCCATCAGATTGAGAGTGGTAGGATATATAAAAGGAAAAATTTATCCCTAACATCTTCCAAAGGGTCTTTTAGAAGTGGCCCACAAATTTATTGTCCTTGTCATTCATTATGTTGAGTAGCAACCCATGGATTCTCACTATATCCTTGAAGAATAGGCCTACTATATCTGAAGCATCATTTGTTTTCTTACAAGGAATGAAGTGTAACATCTTGCTAAAATGATCCACAACCACAAATACACTATCATTCCCTCTAGGTGTTTTAGGGAGTCCTAAAACAAAATCCATACTCAAGCACTCCCACAGCCTTTTTGGTATAGTGAGTGGTTGGTACAACCCCAGATATTGCTATGTCCTTTAGCCCTCTGACATAGTTGACATTGCTCCACAAACCTCCTTACATTAGTCTACAACCTAGGCCAATGATAGTACTTAGTGACTTATTCAAGTGTCTTTTCTACGCCAAAATGTCCCCCGAAACTACCTTGATGCTTTTCCTTGCTTATGTTCTCCCTCATGGAACATTATGAAATGCACAATAGGTGTCCTTTGAATAAAAAAGCTTATTGTAGCATGTAATTAGGAAAATAAACTTTAAAACCTTGTTTTAATTTCTCACATACCTCATAGGCTTCTTTGAAGTCTTTATCCTCCTTGTAGAGGTCTCCTAGATCTTCCATTCCCACACTCTATAGTTGTATCTCTTATATGGCTAATACTCTTCTACTGAGAGCATCAAAAACCTTTTTTCTCACACCTTTCTTGTGCTTGATCACAAAGGTAAATGCCAGCAAATATTCCACCCATTTGAGTTCTCTTTGATTTAACTTCTCATGCCTATACAAGAAACTAAGGGCATGGTTGTCTATATACACTAAAAATACTTTTCTAGGAGGTAGTGCCTCCATTTTTTCAAGGCTTGGACCATTGCATATAATTCAAGGTCATAAGTAGAGTATCTGTATTTTTCCTCATTCAATTTTTTAGAGAAGAATGCCATAGGGTGTCCTTCTTGACTTAGCACTACCCCAAATGGCTAGCTTACTAGCATCACACTCTACAAAAAAGAGTTAATTGAAGTTTGGAAACCTTAGGGTAGGTAGGGCTGAAATCCTTTTCTTCAATACCTCAAACCCCTTATATGTTGCCTCAATCCATTTAAACTAACATTTAATGCCTCCTATGATAGTGTTCAAAATAGGTGCACATATATGACTGAATCCTCTCATAAACTTCCTAAGATGCCAATCCATGAAAACTCCTAACATCTCCTATGAATTTAGGTGTTTTCCACTCCAATATGGACTTGATCTTATCAATATCCATCTTAATACACCCATTGGGAACAACAAACCCAAGGTATACTAATTCAATCTTTAGAAGCTCACACTTTTCTTGATTGATCATCAACTTCTCTTAATGTAGCCTCCTCAAGACCATCTCTAGGTGATTCATATGCTCCTCTTTGGACCTACTAAAAATAAAAATGTCATCCAAATACACAATGACAAATGTATCTATGAAGTCTGCTAACAACTCATTCATTAGCCTCATGAAGGTACTTGGGACATTTGTCAAGCCAAGTGCATTATTGTCCACTCATACAACCCTTCATTTGTCTTGATAGCTGTCTTCCATTTGCCACCAAGCCTAACTCTAATTTGGTGATACCCTAAGTTCAAATCCACCTTGGAGAAGTAGCAAGATCCTCCCAAATTATCTAACAAATCCTCAATCCTTGGCATAGGGACTCTATACCTAATGGTGACCTTGTTGATTTCCCTAGAGTCATTAGACATTCTCCATTTACCATCTTTCTTAGGTACAAGAATAGTTGGTACAACACAAGGGCTCAAGCTCTTCCTTATTAGGCCTTTTTCCAACAAATTTTGTATTTGTTTTGCAATTTTAGCATTCTGACTTAGAGTCATCTTGTAAGCAACCTTGTCAGGTAGATTTCCCCAAGTATCAAGTATGTTTGATTACATACCTCTCTCATAGGTGATTGGTTAAGGGGTCCCTTGGGCTAGCTAAACACTAAAATGGTCAAATTTAGGCCCCTAATATGTTATGCTAACATATGAGTGGCTTATTTTCACAAAAATGACACTTTGGGACCACTTATTGCCCCTTAAAAATCCTTGTCAAGTTTGAATTCGAATTTCATTTGATGTTGACCCATCATATCCTTTCTCCAAGTAGATTTACTTAATCTTATGAAAGGTAATTAGTTTAAGGTTAAGTGCAACCATGACCAAAACCCTAGGTGACATGCCATTAACACACAAACAATTACAATTATCAACTGACACATTTAAAATACATTGCACATCACCATGAGATGTCCCTAATGTATTTATGCAATTAAATTTACCCCACATATGCAAGCTTACATTTACGAATAAACATATCACAACAAGGCTTTTGAATCTTCCAAAGATTCACTTTGGCTATATTGTATCCACCTAAGTTTGGACCTTGTTCCCTCGATTAAATTCCATGGTTCAATTGTCTACACACTAAAATCGAACATTAAATGAAAATTCATATAAAATGCATGTATATAGGTGCATTACAATTTCATATTAAATGATTCATCTTAACATCAAAGTCAATTTTTATTTTCTAATCAATTTCATGTAAAGCATTTAAATAATTAAAATATCAGAATCTGCATATCAACATTAATATCTAATCAAATGATCCAACTAAAATTTTGAACCACATCATACTTCCATTTCCTATGATGAAATTTTGATTCTATACTCTTAAATCAGCTGACATGAAAATTAGTTCCGAATACATATCTTAGGTCAAAATCACCAAAATGTAAACATCACAACTAGTATCCTTTGATTTGATTAAATATAGTTTGATTACTAAATATATTCCATTATCATTATGAGATAATACATTATAAGATGTATTAATTATGTCAGGTAATCAGGATATTTGCATAGTCATGTCACATAGTTTCAAAATCAATCATAGAATAAATCCATTACAATTTATTGGGCCATAAAATATCTATCATGAATATCAGCATATCCATTGAATATTATTTGCATAATAATTGACTTATTATATTACATCATACTAAGTTCTACCATGTAGACACTTATCCAATTCTGATAACAATTTTCATCTGTGACCATTAGTAATACTCATAAGGGTGGGTGTTGATTCATCTTTCCATAATAACCATCTAATTCAATCCTCCTATTAGGCCATAAAATAGCATGAGCTCATCGACATAGTTTCTAAGTTATGACATCTCAAGCCTTTATTCTATAGGGTCTTAGCTTATCAACCCAATGTAGTTATGAATATGATACTTAGCACAACAATGACTAAAATGTATATCAATCTCAATAAGATCTTAAATTCATTATTGATAGGCAAAATGCCAATCATGGCATACTTAGATCCTGAAACCTTTGTACCATCATTCTATCATAAGGTGTATGGTAATAGTATCTAATTCACATTCTATACACAAGAGACATAAACATGACATCTTGTCCCTTACTCTTCCTAGCTCTAATCATATTCATGTTATTAGGGTTTATAATAGGGTACTAAGGAAGGGGCCTTATAGATTGATGTTCTGAGTGGAGCTGTCAGAGACATCCTTGATCTTTACTATTTTTGTTTGTTGATCATCTTTATCCACATGAGGTGGATTGGCACTCAGCATGTGTATGCACCCTAAAATGGTCGCCTAGACTATGGGCCCCCATTATTCAATTTATCAAATTTCCTGAATCAATGGTTTGCAATATTTTATTAAATCAATTCAAATCAATTTCTTTGATCAAATTGTAATTAATTCAATAATTTCAACATTTCCTAAGATTTGATCATTTTATTCTAAATCTTATTTAATTAAAAGAAAACCTGTCTTTTTATTAAATAATTAATCCACATTTAATTAATTAAGAGAAAAACCCCTCTTTTAATTTAATTAAATATTTCCTATTTAATTAAAAGAACTTTCTCCATTTTAATTAAATAAAATCCCACTTGAAAAAGGAAATAAAATAAATAAATATTAAATTAAAAAAATTTCCTCTATGCTTAAATGCACATATCTCTAAGTGGGATTTATCTTTTTCCTCTTTCCACTTTCTTCTCAAACACTCATATTTTTGTTAGGCATAAGGTGTCTCAACCTTGTATAATTCCTATTCTCATTATTTGTTTTGTAAAATGTATTTCTTGCAAATAATGTTGATGTGTCGACATCTTGAATTGTGTGTAAGGAGATCATGGCTAAAACGGTTATGACGGATTCCTATGACACGTAAGAGCTATGTTTGGAAGATTCAATGATAGGTGAAGACATGTGGCAACTAAGATATTTGAGTACTATACACTCTACCTTTGGGACTAGCCCTAAAGTGAATCGCATGTTATAAGTGTTTTTAGGGTTGCGAAGAGAGATGATGCAAAAAAGGTGTATTATTGGTACTGCGAGTTACTATTGGAGTCTTCTGTTGTCAATGTTGAACTTGCATTGCAAGTGTATTGTAACCTTGTGTTGAAGATAATACATTGTACAGGTTCTAAAGGGGTGGGGTTGTTTTACCGAAAGGTTTTTCCCCACCGGCAAATCTTTGTGTTATGTGTTCTTTTCTTTGTCTATTTTTTGTATGCATGGTTGGCTACAATATTATTGTTTACATGATATTGAATCTGTAAGTGTAGAAGATTTTAATAGGATTTGCATCATACTTTCCTTATGAGATTAGTGTAGGAAGCTGTTTCCGCACCTGATTTTCCTTAAAATTTTCTCATTGGTGGAATTTTGTCTCACATGGATCAAACTCTATTATCCCATATTGATTGTGAGAAGCCTCCACCTCCATATTTTCTTTTATAAGGAGCCCTCTCCTTCTCATTTTGATATAGATAGAAATATAGAGAAAATAGTTTGTTGTTATAGTATTGTTATGCTACAGCTTTAGAGAGCAATTTTGGAGGAGTTTGAGCCTTAGGGTTTGGACATTGGAGCTTCATTGCAACTTCTCTCTCTTTTCTTATTCTCGCTTGCATCCATGGCTTCCATCATGAGGTTTCATCCTTGCATTTTCATATTATCTTACAGTCATATTTGTTTTCATAGATTAATATTGCATTGTTATTTTCTTTCATAGATTAGATTTCCTTTCTTGCATTGCTTACATTGTTATCATTTATATTATCTTGCATCTTCATTTACATTCATATTTTGATCCTTAAATCTCTCATTTTATGGTGTACTTGCATGGGCACAAACTAGGTCAAACTAAGGGCCTCCATTACAAGCCCTTGCACTCCATGAATAGAGAGCTATGAGTCACCATTTGAGACCTCATTCTTGAGAAATCTTGTATATAATGACTCATAGAAGTGTGTCAACATTTTAACACACATTCTTTGGTGCCCACCGTGGGACAACCCACCTTGGCTTGTTGATTTTTGATATTTTTGGAGCTAACCCCCTTATGCGGATTTGTTTGGAGACAAAAAATCCTAGATCTTAAAGATTTGATCATATCTCCCAAAGGCTTGGTGTTTTTGGTTTGAATTTTTTTTGCAAGTTGGCGACACATTGGAGAAGCTTCAGTGAAATTTTTAGTTTTTCTTAGGTATTTTCTATTTTTTCTTGATTTTTCATGAAAAATAATTTTAAGGCACAAATTAGCAAATTTTTCAGAAAAGTCTATAGTAATGAAAAGTTCCCTAAATTCTAAATGGGTTGTTTCTTTTTGTTTTGAGTTTAGAGCTCATATGAGGGCTCAAACACTTGATTTACAAAAATTGGTCTGTTTTGACAAAATGGCTCCCTAGGCCACAAATGATAATATTTTTCTAAAATTTTGACATTTTTAGAAAGGCTTCTATTTTTTAATAGGGGTCTCTTTTTTGGATTTAGGATTTTGGGTCCAAATTTATGGCATATAGGTCCAATCTTGTTGGCTATGTTAAAAATCATGATTAACTTGCACTTTATTTGCACAAACTTCAATGCATGATATGAGTTGTCATCTTTCACAGAATCAAATAGTTACATATATTTTCATGTGAATTTTCCTATTTCTTCATGATTTCA
Source organism: Cupressus sempervirens (assembly GCA_028749045.1). NCBI lineage: Eukaryota > Viridiplantae > Streptophyta > Pinopsida > Cupressales > Cupressaceae > Cupressus > Cupressus sempervirens. Next base: position 52,021,419 of record CM053786.1, read on the forward strand.
TGCACTTGATTGAAGTTTGCAAAGGTAAATTGGAGGCATGAAGAGCAAAAAATGGAAAAAATTGGAAAGCGTGAAATCAAGGTGCACACATTCCAAACCTTCTCATTTGAATTACAAAAAGTGATCATTGTGTTCTTCTTCATTGTAAAATAATTTTCTTTCTTTTGTCAAATTGTTTGGTGTGTCTTCCCAACATTGAAAAGGGAGCTTTAAATGAATCGTTCACATTTGGATTTGGGGTTTAAATAAACATCTTTTTTCTTTTAATCCCCAAGGTTTTCTTATTGATGTTCTCTTCTTGCATCCTTGTCAAAGAGTTTGAGGGGAACCTAAATAAGGGATCTTGATTATTATTTTTTTAGGGAGCCTGCCTACAGAAGTGGTCACTCTAGGGGATTACCTCAACTCCCATGTTCTGGTGGAGTATAAATAGTGTGACTTGAATCTAAAGACAAGTCACTTGGAAGTAGAAATATTGTCAATCTTGGCTAAGCCCCAAAGAATTTTATACCTTTGGGAAGTGAAGGTGGAGATGGGGTTACCATTTCCTCTTTCCTAGTTGGTAGTATTCTCTTTAATTTATGGATTTGGGCCTCATGTACTTTGCGTATATCAAGGACATCTCCTAGTTGAGCTTCTGCATCATTATAGAAACTTGAATAGGTTGTTGGTGTGTTCCACTTTGAACAAAAGGGGATGCATCCATAAAATTGAGCCTTAAGGATTCTTTCCTTTTATATGCTTTCAAAACCACTATGGGCTTCAAACCCTATGCTACCAAACCTCAGTCAGGTCTTGATGATCATGAGCTCTCCTCTATCATTAAAAAGTATCTAGACTTACATGTTAGTCTCCCTAGACACATGATAGAAATGAAGAAAGTGCTAGAGAAAAAGATTGCATCATTACATGAATCTTCCTTAAGACCTTTACATGAATGTGAATCATCTTTTAAGGTCTACATCTTCTACTCAAAGACATCAATTATCTTCATCTTCTAGATCCAAAGACCTCTTGAGAGAGAAAGTGAGTAATAACTCCTTTGAGAATATGCCAATATTTCATGATGGGCCTATCTTTAACCAAGATGAGAATGACTAAAATGGTCCTCGACATATGTTTGAGAGAACTTTTACTCCTTTGGGATTTTCATATGACATGATGCTTGAGACCTTAGTAGCAAAAAAGATCATTACTTTACCATACAAATATTCTACACCTTATGAACCTGAGGTAAAACCTTATTGGTGGAGAGATGGTCACTATTGTGGCTACCATACATGCAAAGGTCATAAAATTGAAGATTGTATTACATGTAAATGTATAATTCAAGATCTAATTGATGATGGAATCATTAATTTTGAAATTCCTAAAGACCTATGTAATGAAGATTCTTCTCTTGAGCAAGATCATGTTGATGAACCTATGCCTAGTGATGGTTTCCTTGATACTCCATTTCTTCCAATACTTATGCATCTCCCATATCTTCAAAGCTATCCAACATTATTCCATCAAACAAAGGTTGTAATGCTTTTCATGCAGTTCCCTATAGTTATCCTCAAGGGATACCTCTTAAAGAAACTCAAGCTAATCTACACTTGGTTGAAAACCCTTTTCATGCTTCTAAAACTAAAGATCCTCAACCTTCATGTGATGCTATGTCTACTATGCCCACTTTAACTAGTCCTTTATTACCCATTCAAGATCCTAACATGCAAACCTCATATACTCCCTTGTCCTTAGAAGTGGCTCCATGTCAAGAGGACTCTCAAAAAGATAAAAATAAAATTGTCAAAGAAGATCGAGATCAAGCACCCCTTATTCTCCTTCAAGATGTCACCCCTCTATATCATATGTCTTATCCACCTCCTAAGTATGATGAAGACACTACTTGCACTATTTCCCTTGAGCTTATTGAAAATTGTGAACAAAATTCTATGCCTATTTTATCCAAAGAAACTTGTCAAGATCAAAGTATCCCTTGTTCTAATTTTTCATATTCACTTCAAAACAACACTCAAGCTTCAAATACTCCATTCAAAGGTGTTTCTCCAATTAAAGATGTTCATGAGTCTATTGATGGCCTTGGTCACATTTCTCACTCTAAAGATGCTAATATTCCCTCATATGATGATATCCCTTCACATCTCCTAAATCTATCCTTGGTCCTTATCCACCAAAGATAAAGCCTTCAAACCCTCCATCTATATCGAGACCTTATGTTCCTCCACTTCCTACTTTCACTCCTATCTCATCTCCTAGCTCTACTATCATACCTTGAGATCAACAAAGACACTCATCCTTGATGAATTCTCATTCATCTATCCATATGAACCAATCATATAATCTTTATTCATCCATAAATCCCAAGTCTTTTGGAAGCAATTTGGATGATCAATTTAAGAACACACATAAGAATCCATTGAAAAATGAATATCACTATGTCCCATCTAATCGACATATGAATGAAAAGTAAGAACAATTATTCAAAAGACCAAGAGTTAAATCAAAGAAAATATGGGTTCCTAAATCCATTATTGAAGAAATGCATTCTAAAGCATCCAAAGGAAAAGAAAAATATAAAGCTATAAGAATTCGCAAATCTCTTTTAAAAGACTTGAATATTGGAAATAAATCAAAGTTGACATTCAAGCCTCTGAAGACTTTCATTCCATCTTCTTCCAAAAATCTTCCTAAAACGCTTCCAAAGGTTTCCACTTCATCTCCTTCCAAAATTCTCTTACTTCCTCATACATTTAAACCTCAAATTATTTCCTCTGTGATTACTGCATCATTTCATAACCCTTAAAATTGTGTGTCAGTGTTGATCTTGCCTACTTTCTCACCTACCCTTATGCAATCTTTTCAAGCCTACACTTACCTACTATCCACATTCCTTCTATCATTCCAAAGCATAAAACTTTGTCCTCCATATACATTATCTACCATCTCCTTTTCGTCACCCTATTAGCATCTTTGAGCATACCTTTCTATGGTCTTGGCTTATCATGACTCATCTTTCCTATAGGAGCACTATCTAAATTGAAACAACATGAGCTCTTCCTAGAAATTCAAAAAGAAAAAAATTGAGAAAAAAATGAAAATGTGCCTTGGTGAAAACCTGGTAAATAGGCGCCTTGGTAGCAAAAGTAAAGAGAAATAAATTCATCCTATGGTAAAAAACACTTCTTGTGGTACATTAGATAAGTACCATGATGAAAACTTGGCAAATAAGCATCATGCATAATTCTTTCATAATTCATCCATCTCATATTTCCTCTTGGATCTTGACAATGTTGAGTTATCCTTGTGTATTGGCTATATTATCCACAAACTTCCCTATTGTGTTTTATCATTCACTCATAACCTTCATATATATCTTCATTCTTATTTCTCTATCCTATCGTTATCCTATCCATTTGACCCCTTGGTCTTGATCACACAATGAAAAACATGGTTCTTAGGCCTCTTGGCATGCCTACTTCTTTGGACTACACACTTTCATGCTATCTTGATTATTAGCTTCAACTACTTATCCCACATACTATCTCCTTTGTTGGATTTATATTCTTGTCCAACACATACTTCATATGGCTATCTTTCCCTACCTTGGGTACTCTTGAGGAGTCAGTCCTTGAGGATCACTTTCACTTGCTTCATACACTCTTTGCTTATCCTCCATACCCACCAGCTTTTTGTTGCATCATACCTTACACCTTCCTTGAAAATGGAACAAAACAATTTGATCTTGTTTGAGAGTGAGTAATCTCTAAGTCAATCTAAAAATCCTAAAAAAAATGGAAAAAATCATATATGATGCTGAAAAAATCTTGAAAAGCATAAAATGCCTAGAAAAAATGATCATTTTAGTGACAACCCTAGCAATAGGAGCTTTGATGTATCTCCAAAAAAATCCAAATATCTCAAAAATACAAAAAAATATTATAACAAGTCCTGAAAAAAAATTTAAAAATTTCAAATTTTAAATTTCAAAATAAATCTTTCCAAGTGGTGAAAACCTAGAAACAAGCGCTACTTAAGACCCTTGTACTTATGTCTATCATCATATCACTTTGCGCTATGAGCTTAATCTATTTCACTTTATATGTCCTTTTGGTATTCTTAGTTTTGGAGTTGATCCCGGTCTACGTCTAGGGGGCATAGATGGTCTTTTGCTTTATCTAGCGTCTCTTTGTTGCATTGGCATTTCTTTGGTAGTTATTGAAAATAGTGTTTCTCAACACTTAGTGGATACCTTTTCTATAGTCTAGGATGTTGCAATGCTTCTCACTGACAGACTTGATGTCCTAAGGAAAGTAGTTATGTGACTTACACACATTCACTTAAACTAAAAAATGGTTGAGACTTGTTAGCTTATTTTTCTTTTATGTGTTGTCTATGATGATTTATTTGTTGAGTGTTCCCTCCCTAATATTCTCTCAAGGATGTCGTGGACTAGAGGACTTGGGGCATGGGGCATATTTTTCTTTTCTTTCTTCTTGTGGGTGTGGTCTTCAAACTCTAGAGTGTCTCTTTTTGTCTTAGGAGATTTGAGGCATCATCCTTGCCTTTTTTTTTTGCATAGCCATTCTTATGGTCATCCTAACATCTATGCCTTGATGTGAGCATGGTTTTGCTACATAAAATTGGGTAGGCTAACATCAAGGTCATCTTGACCTTTATGTCTTTGATGCTTATGTTATAATTGATGAGGCTAATTGTTGCTTCTATTTTATGATAATTTTAATACTTTTTGTAATACCACCAAGACATTTGTGAACTTATGTTTACCTAAACTAATGATTTTAGTCCAGAATAGAACCATTAACCTATGGGTAGATAGTATGTCATATTTTTCCAATATTATATATATAATGTAGTATTTCATATAACCATCAGAATGTGTGTTCTAATATTTGGATTTAATTTTATTATGCTTATTTGTAAATATCTTTGCATCATAACTAACTTGTTAGCAAAGGAAGCTGAAGATGGTCAAAAGCATTCAAGAGGAATGTTGAAGATGGTCAATGGCATTCAAGGAGAAAACGTTAAGGTTCAGCTATGGTGGAGTGGAAGAAGTCATAATGATACTAAGAGACATGACTACTACCAAAGAGGAGCTATGAAGAATTGCTATATTTCTCTGCATTTACTATTGTGTCAAATCAGTTGCCTAGACTTTATTACTCATATTGTGAACTATTTCCTTCTTTTTCTTTGATGAATTTGTAGTTTTTTTGTTTTCTTTCCTATTTTAGAATAAGTGTTAATCCTCTATTTATAGGGATTAGATCAATGGTGTTAGGAGGCTAGAAGAATTTTTATGGAAAGAAATTGTTGACTCTTGTAGTGAGTTGTTTTTACAATTTTATGTATCATTCTCATGTAAGGAATTTTCATAACATAATGAAATAGCTCTTGGTTTACACTCTATGTCAATAGATCAGTAGAAGTTGACCAAGGGGGCCCACTTGGGAGGTTGCAAGTAGAAGTTATAAGTTCCTTTCTGTAGCATCATACTTTGTGAGTGTTCCTACAACATTTGTAAGAACAGTTATAATAGATGAATTGAGTTGGAATATAAGTTAGTATTTAATTATATTTCCAGCATTTTTTTTAGTGAAGAGTTAAGTGCGTTAGTTTCTTGTAAGACTAATATAGGTCATTTCCTTGCATTTTACTTTCTTGCAGCATAAGCGTAATGACTTATTAAGAAACCTAGTACACATACCATGCTAACCATTTCAAGTATATGTCCCTAGGTTGAGAAATTAAAATGCACCTCATGGTGGGGAAAATAGTCCTTAGATTGAATATACTATTCCTAAGTATGGCCTTGGGCATGATTGTTATACACCTATTGTGAGGTGGATCAAGAATCTTTCCATATTCCAATCCTATATAAATCACATTCATATCTTCACAGTTGTGCTTGTGACTAGTGATGATTTTGTGATTTTTCAATATATGTTAATAATTTCCCAATGATGAAAATAAGTTCTTTTACATTCTCTAATGAATGATGAACACAAAATCCTATGTTCTAGTTGTTCTATTGCAAGTACACCTTTGCATTTTCATGTAGCTTGCATTATTAGACTTCATGTTAGTTTGCATTTTTAGGTTGCATTATGAGTTTGAGAGGGTTTTTGTTCATCTTTATTGTGGATTTTAATCAACTATGGTCATATTTGATCTTCATTTTCTCATCTTCTTTTGTGATCTAAATTGAAATTTTCTCTCTTAAACAATTGATTGATTTTGGGGCATTCTCTTTCTTGAGGAAAATTCTCTTTCTTCTTTTCATTTCTTTCCACCTCTTCCAAACTTATATCTTCCATTTTCTTTTACCCCACTTCTTTTCTTCTAATTTAACTTTGGGGCATAATCTTTCATGCTTGATGATCTACCTTGGTTTTGTGATCCTTATATTTTTTATTTTACATCAAGAACCTTATATTTAGTTTTATTTGATTAAATTTATCAATTTGTTATTTCTCCTCTATCTCAGTTTGAATTTGATCACGAGGAGGCAATACCTATCAACTTCAATCCTTGATTCAGTTTTATCGATTTTATCCTTGACTTTTTTAAGTCAAAATTTATTTGTATTCTTTTTTCTAATGTGTTCCTGAATCAATGACACATCTGGGTTTTTTTGTGACCCCAAATCGATCTCACACTTCAACTTCTTTCTTTGACTACATGTGTTCCCAAATCTATCACACATTAGTCAAAGAGAGGCAAATGTATGCACCCTAAAATGGTCACCTAGACTATGTACCCCCATTATTCAATTTATCAAATTTCTCAAATGAATGGTATGAAATATTTTATTAAATCAATTAAAATCAATTTATTTGATCAAATTGTAATTAATTCAATTATTTCAACATTTCCTAAGGTTTGATCATTTTATCCTAAATTATATTTAATTATAAGAAAACCTCTCTTTTAATTAAATAATTAATCCACATTTAATTAATTAAGAGAAAAGCCCCTCTTTTAATTTAATTAAATATTTTATATTTAATTAAAAAAACTTGCTCATTTTTAATTAAATAAAATTCCACTTGAAAAAGGAAATTAAATAAATAAAAATTAAATAAATTGTTTTTTCCTCTACACTTAAATGCACATATCTCTAAGTGGGATTCCTCTTTTTCCTCTCTCCACTTTCTTCTCAAACACTCCTCTTTTCTCATTGGTGGAATTTTGTCCCACATGGATCAAACTCTATTATCCCATATTGTTTGTGAGAAGCCTCCCACCTCCATATTTTCCTTTATAAGGAGCCCTCTCCTTCTCATTTTGATATAGAGATAAAATAGTTCATTGCTAGAGTATTGTTATGCTATAGGTTTAGAGAGCAATTTTGGAGGAGGAGTTTGAGCCTTAGGGATTGGACATTGGAGCTTCATTGCAACTTCTCTCTTCTTTTCTTATTCTCTCTTGCATCCATGGCTTCCATCATGAGGTTTCATCCTTGCATTTTCATATTATCTTAGAGTTATATTTATTTTCATAGATTAATATTGCATTATTATTTTCTTTAATAGATTAGATTTCCTTTTTTGCATTGCTTTTCATTTTTATCATTTATATTATCTTGCATCTTTATTCGCATTCATATTTTGATCCTTAAATCTCTCATTTTATGGTGTACTTGCATGGGCACAAATTAGGTCAAACTAAGGGCCTCCATTATAAACCCTTGCACTCCATAAATAGAGAGCTACAAGTTGCCATTTGAGACCTCATTCTTGAGCAATCTTGGATATAATGACTCATAGAAGTGTGTCAAAATTTTAACACACAATATGTACCTATAGTACATCCACAGGTGTCATTTTGATTGAATCATTTGTTGCCAACCCATATATCACTTTCCATAGTTGGGTGGTCTTTTGGAAAACATCCTCAATATTGTTTTGTAAAATTTTAAATGCTCTATATTTAGGAGAAAATTTTCCCTCATTTTTATTAAATTCCTTTTCCATTATAGACTTAACCAAGTCTAGCATCACCCTTGCTAGAGTAGTCTCTTTGATGTTCCTTTCAGTTCAGAGACTATATTTTCACCTTTGCTCAACTCTGTCAAATAGACTTTTGGATAAAGAGTTAGCACTCTCAAATGGAGTGGTTTTAAAAGTTCTCATCATGGCATACACAAATTATTTTACTTTATTCATCTCTATCTTCTCAAGTTTATCAAATTTAACATGTGTGAACCTTGATAAATCAACACGATTCTTGATATTATCACACAAGTTGTCCAAATCAAAAGAGGGACTGTGACTTACCACTTTGAATTGGTTTTTGTCATTTGACTTAGCTCTTTCCTCATCTGATTTAGCTAGAGTAATATATTTTCTCCTTTTCTTCTACTCAAGTTCATCTTCCTTAGTAGTTGTACTAGCTTTCTTTCTTTTAGGCTTCTCAACTTCCTAAGTTTTCTTAACAGTAGCTCTTGTGCTAACCCTAGTGACAGGAACTGTAGGCTTTTGTTGTGAAGGTTTCACAACTTTCTTTGGTTTTCTTGTTGTTAGCTTCTTTGCTTTTCTCTTCTTCTTTTCTATAGCAATAGGTGCTTCATTGGCTTTTTGTCCCTCAACACCTTCATCAAAATTTTCTTCTTCTTCTCCCTGGTCTTCACCTTGACCCTATGTGAGAGCAAGTGGTGTGTGGATAGATGTATCTTCATCATCTCCATTTTCCTCTTCCTCTTCATCTCCTTTTGCCTCTTCACCAAATTGTTCCTTGAGCTTTTTCATAATCTTGTTCTTCTTCCTCATCACAGAAGTTGTCTTCAAGTCCATTGTGATTTTAGACTTGGCTACATCATAGTTTCCAAATACAATAGCCTCCTTACCTACTTCCTCTGCTAATAAATAAGTGATGACTAAAAATGCCTCATCCACATTAATTTCATAAGGCAATGGCTTGACCCATCTCACCCTTGGAGCAATAGCTTGAACATAAGTGAAATCAACTTCAACTAGAAAACAAACATCATTAAAATGTTTCGATACTAGTGATATTGGTATTCTCTATCTTTTTTTCATTAACTTCTTGAAGTCTTCTAAATAGCTTTTCATTATAGTCTCAAAATTATCTCCAAGTTGCTCTATGTATTCTCCATTCTACACTGCAATAGACCTGTTGGTCTTCCAAGAAATTGTTCCAAGTGAGGAATAAGTGTTATGTACATAGGAAAATATACAAACAAGTATTGAACCAAATTTTCATTGTGCACTTTTTGTCTTTCTTATGGCTCCCAAGTTTTATGATAACTATTGGAGTTGTAACTTGGCAAGGTCATAAGAATGGTCCTTCTTTACTATCTTATAGCCTAAATCCATAGCTATGCATGGTACATTGTTCAATCTGCTAAATTGAAAGAACTTATGTGTAATGGCCCTTACTACAAATGCAATTACGAAATTAGTGATTATGTCTATGGTCATCCCTCTCTTGTTCCATACTGCCCTTGTATTCTTTTCAATTTCCTCTTTTGCATCACTCCTCATAGTCTTTGTTTTGTCAAGGGTGGGATATCCTATTATTCTTTGAATAATCCTCATTTTTAATCTTGATAGGGTCATCTTCTAACCATATACAATTGTCATGTACTTAGAACTATCTTAATCCACTTTTTCTTGAATACATTAGGAAAATATAAGGCATGAGTTAACCATTTTCTCTCTATAGTTTCATTTTCCTCTTTCAACACTCCATTTTCACACAATTTTCCATACAAATCTCTAATTTCCATGTCTCATATACTTCCTACCTTACAAGTGTAGAAAAACCTTACATTTTGTATCATTAAAACTTGTGGTGGTATCATAAATAACACACGAGACGAGTCTCCTTTGTATGCAATATCAAGAATTGCCCAAAAAATTGGTTGTTTAATCTCATTACTAATCAAATGAAAATTTAAAAATTCCTTTCCTTCCTTAACTACAATAGCAGAAGAGCTAGATGCCATAACAACTAACTAGGGTTTGTGTAAATTCAAATAGTGTAGCTTGGCACACAATAAATACCTTGAAAAATCTAATGTCTAGTGTCAAGTAGCAGTTGAATTTAGTATGAAAATGCTTGAATTGATTTCTCCAATTCACCTTATTCTCTTTATGCACTCTTCAATCTCAAATGATTGTAAATGAGTCAAAAATTGACCATATAGTCCTTGAAACTTCACAATAAATGCTTGATGCTTACACAGCTATAAGCTTGGCTCTAATAGAAATTTTGACTCACTCAAATTCTATTTAATTCCTACCACACTCAAAAACCATAGTGATCTTGGCGAGCACTATCACCTTTGATAGCTCGATAACAACTAAACTTTCACTCGATGACAACAATGAAACTTTTCATGCTCGACGGTAACATAAAAACTTATAGATTTCTTCTAAGTTCTAACCAATACTTTGCATCATACTTCATGCATATATAATCTTTTCAATACTGAATCCTTGGAATTGATGTATAATTGAACTTTGAAATATCAATCCCACACATACCTCGTGATTGCCTAGTTAAGGGTGATGTTATCACTTAATCCATTAGATGGAGTGATCCCATCTAAACTTGATGTGTTGCAATCTTCCTTTTTCTTCCATGTCTTGTTCATCTTCGCTTTGACTTCTTCAACATCAACCTTTCCTTTTCCTTTATTGGATTCACTACTAGGTGCTTTTGACCTTGTTGGACAATTTTTACTTAAGTGGCCAGTCTTCAAATAGCTAAAACATGTAGTTTGACTCAACCATCTACTATAGTCACGTCTGAAATGTGTTCTAATGAAATTTTCAAAAACATGTCCATACTCTTGACAATAGTGATAATTAGACCTTGTATTGTAATCCCAATTGTAGGATCTATCAGTATGGTTTACCTTAGTTTACTTGTTTTATGACTGGAGTTAGGCTTGGATCTGCACTCATATGCTCTATGTCCATACTTCTTATAGTAGTAGCAGTAACCTTCAAATCTTTGCATGCTATATGTCTTGGTCTTGCATTCATGTGCTTGATGTCCTTGATCATTACACTTATGATTGTTACCCATTAATTTCTTCTTAGGGTTCTGATTTGCATCGTTTCTCCTACAAACATTTGTTGTATGACCTATCTTCCACAATTATGACAAGTAGGTTTGTAGTTCTTACATTTGTTGCTTCTTTTTTCACCACTTTTAGATGATTCTCATTCTTCAGTGTTGGTTTAACCCAATCTAATAGTTTCACTGTTGGATCTAGATCTCATCAATTGCCCAAAATACTTGACAGCTTCACTAGGCTTGTTGAAACTTTCAAAAAATTCTTTTTCTCTTTTCAGATCATTTCTCAGTTGTTCATTATGCAATTTCAGTGTTGTGATCTCAATATTCTTTCCATTCAATTCATGGTTGGAAATCATCATTTAATTCATTGTTTCTAGTTGTATGTGAGAAATCCTATTCACCTCAGATGTCTCTTCTTCTAGTTTGTTGGTTAGTATCCTTTTGTAATCTTCAATCATGACTTTGTCTTCCTCAACTTTCTTTTTCTACTTGGTCAACTCACATAGCACTACTAATTGAACTTCTTGTTCTATCTTAATATTTATAACCTCTTTAGTTAGGGAACCATTATTTTCCATTAGATCTACAACTACTGCATCAAATTCACTTGTGTTTCCATCTGTAAACAATTCAATAGTGTCTTCCTCTTGGTAATGTTTTTTATTCTCATCAATGGCTATCTCTTTCCTTCTCTTCAATGAGCACTTTAAATCATCTCTTTCTTCATTCAGCTAATGTAGAGCAAGTTGGATTTCAATCTTCTGATTTTCAATAATCTTTCCCAACTTGTAGACTTCCATCTTCAAGATATTTCCTCAAAGCTACAAAGCTTTCCTTTCCAAAGAATTGGCCACTAATACCAATTCTTGGAAATACAATAGGGAAAATAAACTCTGAAGGGGGGAGGTGGGGGGTGGGAAGGGGGTGAATCAGTCCTCCAAAACTTTAACCATAAAATCATTCACCACACATCCATCTCACAATTTGCATGTAAACTGAAATAGCTAGCTAAACATATTCATCCATAACATGAAAGAAAATAGCATTCAACACATATATGACACAAGATATTTGGTTACCCAAAAACCCTTGAATGAGAAGGTAAAACTAGGGTGGGGATGACACCCACAAATCTTCACTAGTGTAGTTGTAAAGTGTATCCAATGAAGGTTACAATGTTTGATCATAAACTATGATCTACCCTATGAAAGGTCTGCCCTATTAAAGGCTTATAAGATTATTAGATCCAAGGATAACTTTAGTGGCTAATATTCACCAATTGGATAATCTAACTCATCAACGACCCCAAATTTGGCTAATTATTTTGCACTTTTGGGGTGGCCATGTCGCCTACACTTTACAAAAATTAGGTCTCATGCTTAGGCCAGTCACCAATAATAATATAGAAGCAATTTTATTTTAGTGATGACTTTGCCAGTGTAATATATTTTTCCACGCGGTAAATTATATATATTAACCTATAATTTTTTATTCTTATCTTATTTGATGTCATATTAGCCAATGTTTGGTAAAAAATTAAGTTAGGTTACATGTTAAAGTATGTAGATTTGACATGCGACTCTATTCCAGAGACTTTCCATGAAACTTCTTGTCCTTTCTCACTTTGGCCCAAAATACATTTGATTGGGAACATATGTATTTACTTTTGTGACTTTCTTTAAAATTTTGTATCCTTTTAGAAGTTTGGCCTGAAAAATGATTTAGTCCATTGATTTAGAATCCTCCAACGATTATAAATAATAGGGATGTTTCCTCCATACAACCATTCAACAATTTGGAGGGAAACTATAATGATAAAAGTGGGATAATTTAACCTTTAAGTTTGATAATCAAATAGGATCCACATAATAATAATAAAATTAGAGGTTCTAGGTATGTGTACTTTTGTCCATGATTTTCAACAATAATGAAAGATTCACCAAGATTTTATAGAATTTTCATACAATTGAAAAAAATCGCTAATAAAACTATATTTTTTCCTACTAAAAAAAATTAATTCGCCAATAGAAATTAATTGGTTTCCATTGAACTAACATTTGATTCATCAAATTTTTTATAGATTTTTCCAAAGGGGGGTTTCTTAAAGTTATCCCTAATTAGATCTTACATTGTTAAAGGATTTCAACACCCTATTAGAAGTGTGCCTGATTAAAGGACTTAAAACTTACAATGAAGTAAGCACCTTGTTAAAGGATTTACAATAGCTTGTTAAGACTACTTTGATAAGAGATTTAATTGATTCACCTACTAGAATGTTTCAGCAATGATCCTACAATTAGCACTCTACTGCTAGATAAAAAATCATCTCTTTGCATGTATCCCTGATCCTCTCTGATTAGATGTATCTCTTCTATCCTCTAACTTCTTTCCAATCTTATCCTCTAATTGATTTTGCAATGAATAGCTTGGTTCACAACTCCTTAGCCACCATGAATTTTCTGTTTGCACATGAAAATTTCTCTCTTCACACATAGAATATTTAGGGTTTTTCTTCCTTAAGAAAACCTAGGTGACTTAGGGTTAGGTCTAAATCAATGATTGTGATTTATCCATTTTTCTACTTAATCCATTCCTTTAACTGATTGGTTGCATGTACTTCATAGGGATCCTCAATATAGAATTGTCCTTATCATCTAGAATCGCAAAACAATCCTTAGGTCAACTCAAAAATGGTTTGCATAGAATTTTGCACCATTGCAAACAACTATGTCCAAAACTATTTTACTTGGCACTTGAAGTCTCTGATGCTCAATGCTCACTGTATCTTTAATGTTGTAACTCAGCCTTTGAATGATTCAACATCCATTGATCACTCGACATCAACTGTTTGCTCGGCACTTGAGTGACTCAACACCTACTAGTTACTTGACACATACTGTACATATCACTCGACATATACTATTTGACAACTTATGGTTAACATATATTACTTTTTTGGCATGGACTAAGTCTTATCTTGTAAATTACTTAAGTGTGTTGTCACTCATATGTCAAAACCAACCTAAGATTAACATTTCTTATATATTCATTCACATCTACATTATACACAATCTAAATATGATTATCTATTATCCTTTTATCATCAATGAATCAAGTCATTTGAGTATCATATCATTTTGTCTCTCTCGTGCTATCTATAGCTTCTAGATCTTTCCATTGTCATTCTTTTCCTTAGGGAAATTCTTACAAATGTAAAGATTTGAGCCTAAGAGGACACGTAAGCATGAAACAAGATTTGAAGTTTGTTGATGTTTTTGAATATGTATGTTTGAAAATTTTCAATTTTGCAAATGTTTCAAAGATTTTGGTTGATTATTTAATATTTGAGTTTAAGGTGTTTGAATTGTGCAATTTTTTTGAACACTCACAGAAGACACATGAAGAATAAGGGCTTTTATTACTTCTTTGAACAATCAATGTACAACCTAGGATAAACAAAGATATTACTCTTTGAATCCTCACTTGGACTTCTCCATATACTTCAAATAAAGTGGACAAGATCATATTCTAGTATTTCTTTGTCTTACTTGACACATAAATCATCATAATCTCTTACTCCAAAGTTTGTAAACCTTAAGCATTTTATGTGTCATAATGAAGGGTGTGTGTAGGGAATCTTAGTTAGTCTCCAACCTTCTACACTAGCAAGTGTATAAGTTTTTTGGATCTCTAAACAATGGTTAGTAGTAAGGGCATTTGTTTTACATGGAAAAATGTTAAAATCCCTCAAGAGTTATCCTAACCCTTGGAATAAGGGTTTTATGCATCTTGAGGATATTAGAGGAGAGTTATCATGCATCACTACCATGATTGAAACTTTACTTGTAACCATATTTTATGTATAGCGATTTGGAAGATCTTTGATTTATCATGTTAATGCTTGAGTTGATCCCTTTAGGTGAGAAATTTCTCTCACCTGGGGAGAACCTCTAATTTAAAAGAAATATTGAGTGCCACTATCATTTTTCTTTTACACCCAAGATCTTCAAGTCAAGGGGAGAGGATATTTTGTATAGTGATAGGTCCACCCTAGGATGTATGAATTCACAAGACAATTGAGATAGACATGACTTGTCATTTAGAAAACAAATGCGACCAAAACAATACAAATTGTTATGTTTTCCCCTAATGAAAACTATTAATGAATAATTATTATTATTCATGAACCCACAAAGAAAGGAAATGTAATCAAGATAACACACATTTTTTCTTTCTCTTCCTAATACAAACTAATTGAGATTTGTAAGGTTTAGTTTATCTGCCTATTTAGATCTAAATGAAAATGATCCACCTAATTAGACTATATATAATGCATAGCTGCTTTATCCCCCTAAATGGGGCTAATACATATTTTTGTTAATTTTAAACTTGTTTATTGATTAAATGAAAAAATAGAGATTGTGATTCATTGCATGTTTAGAACAAGAAACCTTGCATAAATCACATATTGGACTCCTGAAACCTATATCCAACAACAAATCAACAATCAAACCAACATGCCATATTGAGCTTGCTAAAATGTCAACTAGGAAATTGGAACATCATAAATGTTCATGAATAAGCCAACCACAAAGGCCTAAAATATAATGCAAACTATGTTCCTAATCACACCATTAAAGCCATTAAGACAAAGTCTATAAACATATTGAAACTAATAAAATAAGAACTCTATTATGAAGCTATAATGGTTTTCTTTCTTTTCCCAATATTGATATGTTGTTCTCATATTGACAAAGTACATCTATAGAGAAAGTAATAATAATAGGATGATAATGAGAATAATCAAAATTATGGTTGTTAAGAACAGTGAAATTGAGTCTAATTTATAAGATTTTGGAACTTGTATTGAAATATACTTGTTAAAATCAAATCAATATGTATGATTGCATTTGAGGACTCAAAAATTGTAATTGACATGGTTATGAGAAATTAAAGTAGTGCATTTGGAAAATGACACAATTTTTACGACAAGTTATGGCAAATTGAATGCACAATTGGAAATGCATAAATTAAAGGGAATTTGTGAAGCTAAATTGGGAGAAGTGGAAAGGGAACAGGTAAGAAGTGAATGGAGGAGATGGAGGCTAAATTAGTGGGTGAAAAAATAATTAGGGGAAATGAATCCAAATTAGTGGAGTTGTGAAATGAGGGAATTTTAATAATTGAAAATTGTTAACTTCCACGTTAAGGACAAACTAGTCAATTAATTAAACTAAAATTAATTAATTGTAGGATAACTAGAAGGGGTATATAAATATAATTTATTTATTTTGACATGAGACTTAGGAATATGGGATGAATTTATGGTTATTCACCCCTGACAAGGGTGAGTTAATCCAATTGATGAAATTAAATGACCAAGGATGAAATTGGCAAAATCATATAATCCACATGAATCAATAAGATATGATGAAGATTAGGGAACAAATGTTGTTAATTACTTTTTTGTTTTGTTTTTTAATTAATGAAGAACACAATGTCGACAAATAAAAAACATTAACTATAAGATATATTAAAAGGGGGTCCATAAACATTGACAAATAATAAAGATTAAATGTGTAATATAGAAGACATGTTAAAAGGAGTGTCATAGGCATTGACTATTAATTAACATCTATTTTTTCAAATGGAAACATAGATTCAATAAGCTAAAAAATGTCTCCTAATCTAAATGATTTTACTTTGTGAGCTATTTATGACAACATAGTTCAATTTACATTAGTTAAATCAATTAATTATCACTTTTATCAATGTACACAAAATAGAATTTTTTTTTAAATTATCTTTTATAAAAAAATATATAATAATTTTTTTAAAGTATCTTATAATTTGTATTAAATATTAAATTGAAAAGACATCATTCTTTTAATTAAATATTAAATTGAAATGACATTATTCTTAATTTCAAACTAGATAATAATGAAAGTGTTGATTAATGCATATTTACAAAATTAGACATACAAATTTACTTGAACATTTTATGTCTTTCTTACAACTACAAAGGAACTTCAAACTTGGAGTACTTTATGTCAACAAGAGCTCTTTGCGAGCTATAGTCCTTGCCTTTTGGGGTTGACAGTAGGATTGTAGCTATCAATATGCGAAGCCTAGTAGTTAAAAATGACACTAATATAACATGATTTTAACATAGTTGTTGCAAGCACACAAACATGTCTTTCTTCTTGTTCTCCTTTAAAGTGCACTATTTGTGATATTATGGATAATATAAAAAATTAACTAGCATTATTATGGAGATTGCAATTGCGAGTTTGTGAATAGAGAATAGAATAAAGTTTGTACATTGAATAATTTGTTTGTAAAAGTTTAACAATTATTGGCAAATTGTTAAAATTTAAAGAATTTTAAAAAATCATTTATTTATAAAATGTACAATTACTTGCATAGGAAAAAGTTAACATTATTTACATTACATCTAAGTTTCAATATTTATGATTTCACTTTAAAATAAAAATAGATACATTATTTTTTATAACATCTAAAATAAATTAATATGAAAAATAGAAAGAAAAAAACTAATAGAATAACTCTTTAATTTTACAATTAAAATTATATTTATTTAGTGAATTAAAATGTATGCATACTTATATTAATTTTTAAAACAATATGCTAATAATAATATATTTCACATTAGTTTAAAGTCCATGTGCGAATAGAAACATGCTCCACATATGAGGTGGCCTTTTCTTTTCAGAGCAAAATAAATAAATAATTAAATTTATAAATTATTGAAAAAATAATATATGGAACAAATGACATCACTTATCTCGTTTTACAGTTCTCCAACCAATGGCCCAATCACCTTAAAATGTACTCAAAAATTTAATGGATTAGTGGATAAGTTTTATAGTAATAGCTTTTAATTTTCCATCTTCTCAGTTTTAATTGCCCACCATAGATGGTTAAACTTTTCAGACTTATGGCCAGTAAAAAATGTATATAATAACAAGAGCTCTTGGAAGAGCTTAAGTCCCTACCTTTGAACTTATGCAATAACAAAATATATTTCAAACATATAAGCAGTCATGAAAACCTTAATTTCAAACGAACAATTTTGTTCAAAGATTGTGAAATAAAATTGCAGAAAGTCTTCAAAACCGAGCTTGTGCAGGAATATAAGAAATTGCATTTGGCTTTGATAGGAGCAACCTTTATTTTAGCATAACAATAAGAAAAAATCAATTTAAATGGTTTATTCATATTCTAAAGCACGCACATCCAAAATTATAGTGCATGCCCTCCACGTACTTTCCATGCAAGTTGGGAAATATCTATAAGACCACAGGAAACACAGTTGTGCACAGCCATTTCGACAGGGTTTGGGAATCCATCAATTTATAATATGCAAGGCTTAAAATGAAGTCCAAGTCTTGCCTACAACGCTCAGCCAAAACAATGGAAACCAAGTTGCTCGAGGAATGTTGAAGAAGAAGAAACAGGACAATTCGGGTTCGAAGACCATTAGGGCATCCTACGACAAGCGTCTCAACGCCTGCATTGTAGAGGGCGAAAAACTTTATGGGGTTTTTGTTTGTAGCTTTTCACCACTTGTAGCAGAGATAATGGGCTATGCAGGCTATGATTTTGTTGTTGTGGACATGGAACACGGCCCTGTAAGGGGTAGCCATAACAGAGAAAACCCAAATATAAGATTTGCTAGAAGGTTGCCATAGTGGGCTCCCCCATCAAAGATGATTTGTTCTTCTTCTTTTTCTTATGTAATCCTTGTCGGGGGTATTCTTGTTCAAATTTGAAGAAAGATAAGGGGACCCCTTGGGGCTACCCAGTCCCAGTTCTTTCCGACATAAATATTTATAACTTTAGTAAAAAAATTATGTATCCACACCTATCAACAAGTGCGGGTTGTACTCTTAGATCGCGTGACTAATCCACTCCAACGAGAAGAACATGTCTATTTATTTTCTTATTATTTTTCAATGAAAATTGTGGGTGCCATATTGCTAGCGGCTTCTTACTTTGCCAAGTCAAATCTCAGAAACATCTATTTTGAAATTAACGGTCTAGAAATCGCTCATTCTACGTTTAATGTGAGTTTTTATATGGCATGTTTGATACCTTCTCTTGTATTTTTCTAATGAAAAAAAAAGTCTTTTTGGGTTGTGATTTATCAATTTCAGCAATTGAAATGACTGCCTGGGATGTGGGGAAATTTGTAGTGCCTGCCCCTAGTTTACATTTTTTCGAGCTACATTTATGATATGATTGCCAAACTCTTTTAGGCCAATTTATGTTTGATGAGTAGTATTATTATTTTAGAGATTATCAGAGGATGTTTACACTCAGTTTATTATATGATGAGATTACTTGGTACTCTATATTTCGTACATGTATGATGATTATTCAATGGTTTTAGTTATCGATGATGATTAGTTAGATGGCTTATTATTTCATGTGCCTCTTATGGATACTTACCCCATACTGCATGTGTATGGTGTGCGTGTTGTTTTAATTATGTATGGTGTTTCTGATATGGTTAAGGAAGGGAGTCGTAGTCACCTGCTAGTCGGGATCTACACGATGCACCACTTCCTGCCATTGCCTGTTTAGCTTAGAATATTGTGTTTGTACATGCGTGGATTTTATGCAGGTTGCAGGTACCGGGTATCGACTTCCCTGAATTGTCAGGATGAGCGTACCCTATCGCACTATCTCAATGGTAAGAGAGGGGAGATAAACTCTTAAGTCCAAATCCTAAACCCTTTAGCCAATTGTCCTAATTGATAATTAGGACAAGTATCTGAGTTAAGTACCCTCCGAATGCATCAAATGATGTAATTTGGTGATTATAACCCTTCTGTTTGATTTGGTATGTATTTTTCTATGATGGGTTTTCGTATGTTGCTTTATGAGTCCTTGGTGTTTTTTCTATTAATTAAGTCTAATTAAAAAGACTAATTAATGATTTAATTTAATAAGGAATTATTATGATATCTTTATATTTAATTAATTAATTAATTAATTAAATAAAAGAATTAAAATTGGAAATTAAAGTTTAAGATATATTTAGAACAAGATAATATTTATTTAATTTAATAATAATATATTTGGAGTTCATTTTTAAATAAATGCTAAATATTATTGTTATTTAAATTAATTAAATATGTTATCAATTAAGTTCTAAAATAAATTAAAAAGTTGAAAGATATAAATTTATTAAGAATTCTAGATCGCATGATCTAATCATGAGTTAAATATAAGAATTAAATTAAAAGATTAAATTATAAAAATTAATAATGTTATTTTAATTTCTTAAAAGTGCACATAAGATTTAAAGTAATAAATTAATTAAGAATTGAAGTCAAGTGAAATTTTAAATAAAGTTATTTAATCATTCAACTTATTGTGCATGAAAGTTGAATGCAAAAGAATTAGAAAAGATAATAAAAGTTAATTTGAGTTAACTGAGTTGTGCAAAGAGTCTTCTCGGGTAAACGCACAATTAGTGCCCCGAATTGAGGAGAATTTGCTTATCACAACTTTGGGGGTTCATTTTTTTGAGGATACAAATTTGGACGAGAATTTTTGGGAGGAAGACAATTTTTGGAAGCAAATTTCAGAAGGCTGATACGAAGAAAGTCTTGAAGGGGAAGGTTATTGAGAGGAGCGAATTCGCATACAGTTTTCTGGAGGTTGCATAATAGCATCAGGATCAGGTAGGGTCTTGTGTTTTTTATCCATTAAATATGCAATTATCCCTTCCTGTCTTCTTCGTGTCTGGGGTTTGTAGATCTGAATTCTCTGTGATAAAAGTTTTAAGCTTTCAAATCTTGTGAAGTTATTAATTATTTTTTAATAATTTTTGTATCCATGGAGACTGGATGAATTAATTAGAACCATTGTTTTCTTGATTTAGAAATTAAGATCTAATTTAATAAGGGTTTTGTTTTAATGAATTGAAAAGTTCTGGATTAAAAAAATATAAGAAAATAAAA
Source organism: Cupressus sempervirens (assembly GCA_028749045.1). Taxonomy (NCBI): domain Eukaryota; kingdom Viridiplantae; phylum Streptophyta; class Pinopsida; order Cupressales; family Cupressaceae; genus Cupressus; species Cupressus sempervirens. The sequence continues at coordinate 52,042,490 of CM053786.1, forward strand.
AAATATATATATATATTTATATATTACATATTTACCCCTTTGGAAGAAATTGTTTTTATAAAAAAAAAAAAAAAAAATTAATTAAACAAAATTAATTTTTAAAATAAAAACTAATTTTATTTGTATTAGAATAAATTTAATTCAAAAAAAATATATATTTAAATTTAATAAAGTGGGGGGAGGGAATTACCCCGTACCCGCCCCCACTGTCAGCGCAGGCCGACAGTACCTACGTCGCAGGTACTGCGACGGCAGGTACAGAGTACCTGCCGCCGCAGGCCCTGCGACCACAGGCCTGCGGCCAAAGCCGACGGGCTATAAACGTTGGGAATTCGGTTTTTTAAAAAAAAATTTAATATTTTTTTTTAATTATTAAAAAAAACGAATTTTATTTAATTAAAAATTTTAAATAATAAAAATTATAATATATTTAATTTTTATAATATATTAAAAAATTTTTTAATATTTAATAAATAAATATTAATTGCATTGTTATAGTTGTAAATTGTAATTTATTAATAATTTTGTTTAAATATTAATAAATTAACAATTATTGGTTGGATTAAAATAATTAATTAGATCTAATAAATATTAATTAATTTAATTAAAATTAGTTTAATTAAGTTAATTAATAAGGAATGTTATTTGACTAAATTATAAAATTGGATACTGATTTAATGTAAATTATTATAGAACTGGGTTATTCGAAAAAGGGTAGTTGTGAAAACTTTGTTACTTGAATTTGACATTGAACTAAAACACAAACCTTACCTTAATTTAAATAATATACTTTCAGATCCAATCTCTGAGACTTTGATGTTGACTTTGTACTTTGAATGTTTTGGGGTTGGTTTAGCGTTGACCAGTTCAGGTTGTTACCAGAGGCTCGGGGTTTGTGAACGTGATGTCTTGATGATTTGGTCTCGATCTTTCTTAACCTGACCATGGTAATGTGATGAAGTGCTCTATGACATGATTGTGTTTACTGTTTGTGATTGCTTTCCAGTTCCTTGTGTGAAGCTGAGATGTATGTATTTGAGAATACCTAACTTAACCATTTTTGAGTCTCGATCAGTTATATTTGATAACCATTTCTGAGTCTCGATCAGTTATACTTGTATTACTTTCTGGATTGCTCATTAGAGAACCATTGGATTTTGTGACTTATCATTGATGCCTCCAGTTGCTGATAGAGAACTGTCGTGATTACTTGATTACTATTTGATGTTATCTGTTGCTCATGAAGAACTGATATATTTTGTGGATTATCTTTTTATGATATTTTCAGTTGCTCGCATAGGACTGAGATGGTTTTATTATGATTCTTTGATTTATGAGTTAGGGTAGGTTATCTATCTGTAGAGTCGGGAAGTGGCTTGCAATGGGGGTTGGAGCCCTAAGTGGCTGCCTTGAGAAACCCATTGTAAGTCGTTTTTAATAAGTGAAAACATTTACACTAAATGAGAGAAAATGAACCTAACAAGATAATTGTATGTTCTCTCCCATGCCATGAGTGCTAGTACAGACTAGGATGGGGTAGAGAGGACGCTTGGTTATGACCTTGCATACCATAGTATGCCTCGTCAGTACGAGAGGATACTAGTGGCCACAGGATCAGTAGGGACCCGGGATTCCTAAGGGATTGCTCGGGTAACTTCTACATGACTTTTGCGATGACACTTTCCCGCTTGCATATTAGATTTCCTACGTGTCTTGTGGTACCTCTGGGATTTAGATGTCGGTCTTTTTAGGAACCCTTGAGTTAGCATACTTATAGGATTTCCTGGACTTGGAGAGTATTTATGATTGTAGGTTTTGTTATCCTATTTGGGACTTGAGATTATCTCCTCAGCGCGGTGGGAGTGGACCATTTAGGTTCCATGCGGTCGGGTGGTAGTGCTTTTACTCTTACCATTGAGATCCGTTCCGTGGTCACCGTGGCTGGAGATTTCGTGATTGACATTTACCTACACTATGTTCTTGGATTAGTATGATGGATGGTTAGATGTTATGATAGATGTTTTATCATTATGGATGTATGGATGTATCATGTATGGTGAATAGTTTCATATATTTTTACTGTACTTTGTATCATGGATTTGAGGATGTTGTATCTTGATCTTTACATATGTATATTCTTTTAAGCCTTTCATACCCTGTGACATGTACAGTGGATGAATGAGCATTCCGAATTAATTTGCCAAGGAGCATTCGGAACAAATGTATATTATGGACATTGGAGTTTCTGATTATTCTTTTCTATGTATGTGATAGTTGTTAGACTTAGAATTAATTAAATTTAAACGTGACTCAACGTCATGGGATCTTTAAGAAATGTAACTTGCAATGTATGTTTGTCGATGATTACATGTTATTGCTTTCGCTACTATTTGTTTGATGTGTATGTCATACTTTCTTACTTAAAAAAAAAAAAAAAAAAAATGTTTAGCAAACTTAGTGAAACTTTAGGTTAATTCTTTTGGATCCCTTGGCGGGGCGTTACATCTGGTATCAAAGCCCAAGTTTCTACATTGGGAGCTCTAGGTATATTGGAACGCCACTAGTGTTAACTAGTTGAATAAAAATGCAAACCTTAAACTAAGACTTGAAGCTAGTTGAACTGAAACTGTATATAAACTATTAGTTACCTATTTTATTCATACTTCAACACTCAAAACTTCAAAACTGAAATTATACTTAAACTGAAATTATAGGTAAACTGAAAATTGAAAATATCTTGTTTGCAAAATATGTGTCTTTTATCTATGTATTTCAGGAGTATGTTTCATGGTTATTTTAGCATCTTGTGTCTTGGATATTATTGTAGGATGGTATCTGGGACGAGATCTTCCGTTAGGGGCCGTAGTCTTGGCCGTGGCAGAGGTCGTGGACGAGGCAGAGATGTTAGTGTTCATGAGTCTATCCATGAGAGCCCCATTCAGGAAGAGAATAGGGAAGAGCATGTCAGTGAGCATCAGGAAGAGAACCACGATGAGGGACATGCCGACTCTGAGGAGGTTGATCTGAGGCAAATGATGCGGACCCTTATTGATCGCTTACCTCCTGTTCTTAAGCAGGATAGAGCACACCAGGTTGGACATGAGCATAGACGCAGATCTAGGAGTCCTCAGAAGGACCGACATAGATTCATAGTATCTTCTCAGATGAAGGATCTTCAGAGGTCCAAGATCAAACCCTTTAATGGGCAAGGTTCTGGGTATGTAGCTGAGCAGTGGCTTATTGCCCTTGACAGGATTTTTGCTATGCAGGACTTTGACAGTAATGTCAAAGCGAGGTTTGCCATTACCAATCTAGAGTTATTTGGAGCCACCTGGTGGACTATTGAGGAGAAGAAGTTGGGCATTGACATGGGTAGTGTCACTTGGGAGATTTTCTTGGAGATTTTTCATGAGCGATTCCTACCAGAGGAATGGAAGCAGCATAGAGCAGATGAGTTCCATAACCTGAGACAGTTCACTATAACCGTTGTAGAGTATGAGCGCAAGTTCTATGAGCTCATGCCTTTTTTGGGATTCAGTGACAACCCAGCACAGTTGGCACAACATTTCATTCGAGGCTTGAACAACCGTTTTATTGGGGGTGTTAAGGTATTTGAACCTAAGACCCTCAAGGATGCGGTACATCGAGCTATCCTGGTAGAGCAGAGTGTCAACTTTGGGCAAGGAGGATTTGTGGGAGCGCCTACTATAGCAGGACCTAAGGGCAACCACAATTCCGGTGGAATTAGGAAGCCTCCCTTCCCTAGGAGGAATCAGTATTCTCAGCCGCATTCTCATCAGCATTCTCAGCAGCAGCCTCAACAGCATAAGGGATTTTACCCTCAGGCACAGAATGGTGGCGGTGGATCCAACCCTAGGATCAATCGCAATGCTCAACGTAATAGGCAGAATCAGCAATCTCGGCCTGCACAGAGCAACCAGTCTTTTGCTAGCAGGGGTAGCCACCAGCGGTCGAATGCACCACCTATAGGGAGAGGATTTGGCAGAGGCACGGGATGTTATTCGTGTGGACAGATTGGTCATATTGCAGCATACTGCCCACAGCGAGCATCTTAGTATTTAGGACCCAGGCCAGCAGCATCTGAGCCTACAGTCGGAAATACAGGTGGATCTCATAGAGTATTTGCAGCGGTGGATCACCGTCAGGCAGACCATCAGGGGACAGTAGTTGAGACTACAGGAGCTATCCGAGGTACACCTCTCTCTGTATTATTTGATTCAGGTGCTACAGATTCTTTCATTTCTCCATCTCTAGTTGATAAGTGTAAGTTGGAGTCGGTTAAGCAAGACCATGGTTGGCAAGTGGAACTAGCCTCAGGTGCTAAAGTTTCCACAGATTCGGTAGTTCACAAGTGTGGACTTAGCATAGGAGGGTTTGAGACTTCAGTCGATTTTCGAGTTATTCCTCTTGGCTCCTACGATGTGGTCTTAGGTATGGATTGGCTTGGCTCTCATAGGGCTAGTATTGACTGCAGAAAGAAGACCATTTTGTGTCAGGATGACCAAGGGAAGGATGTGGAGATTGTGGGGATACCGAGGCCTATATCCCTACGAATGATCTCTGCTATGCAACTTAAGCGAAGCTTTCGTAAGGGGTGTCAGGTATTTGCCGTTTCGGTAAATGAGCTTGATGAGGAAGAATCTACAAGGAAGACCCTAGATCACCCTATTTTACAGGAGTATGTTGATGTCTTTCCGAGTGAGATTCCAGGCATGCCTCCGAAGAGAGACATTGATTTTAGCATTGAGCTCACTCCAGGAGCGGAACCTATCTCTAGAGCTCCTTACCGTATGACCACTCAGGAGCTAAGTGAGTTGCGTTTGCAGTTAGAGGAACTTTTGGCCAAGGGTAGTATTCGACCTAGTGTATCACCATGGGGAGCTCCAGTGCTCTTTGTGAAGAAGAAGGATGGTTCTTTGTGCCTTTGCATCGATTACAGACAACTGAATAAGGTGACAATAAAGAACAGGTATCCTTTTCCAAGGATTGATGATTTATTTGATCAGATCAAGGGAGCTACAGTGTTCTCTAAGATTGATCTTAAGTCAGGATACCATCAACTTCGCATCAAGGAGGCTGATATTCATAAGACCGCCTTTCGAACTCGCTACGGGCATTATGAGTTCACAGTGGTACCCTTTGGGCTGACAAATGCTCCATCAGTTTTCATGTGCTTAATGAATGGGGTGTTCCGTTCCTATCTTGATAGATTTGTTCTTGTGTTCCTCGATGATATTCTGATATATTCTAAGTCCCAAAAGGAACATGAGGAACATTTGAGTTTAGTTTTGTAGTGCTTGAGAGATAATCAACTTTATGCCAATGCGGCAAAGTGTGATTTCTTTCAATCAGAGATACAGTATTTGGGACACGTTATTTCAGGCGAAGGTATCTCTGTAGACCCTGCGAAGATCCAGGCAATAGTAGATTGGCCTGCACCCACTACTGTTTCGGAGATTCGTAGTTTCATGGGTCTAGCTGGGTATTATCGCAGATTTGTTCAAAACTTCTCCAGAATAGCACACCCTATTACCTCCCTTCAGAGGAAAGGAAAGAAGTTTCTTTGGACAGAAAAGTGTGTAGAAGCATTTCAGAAACTCAAAGAGCTTCTGACCAGTGCACCGATCTTAGCTGTACCTGATCCAGAAGGTGAGTTCATGGTGTGTACAGATGCTTCCCTCGACGGTATTGGAGCAGTTCTAATGCAAAATGGTCGAGTGATTGCATATGAGTCACGCAAACTCAAGGATCATGAGTTGAATTATCCTACACATGACCTTGAGTTAGCAGCAGTAGTTCATGCCTTAGTGAGATGGAGACATTTATTTTTGGGACACAGATTTGAACTACATAGCGATCATCGTAGTCTTCAGTACATATTCACGCAGCCTAATCTGAATGCTAGGCAAAGGCGTTGGATGGAGTTTTTGTGCGAGTATGACTTTGAGGTGAATTATATCCAAGGGAAGGAGAATGTTGTAGCTGATGCTTTGAGTCGCAGGAAACATGTGATATCATCTATGACTCTTAGTGTCGATTTGAGATGTCAGATACTTCAGGCACTCCCCACTGATTCATGGTATCTGGAGGTGTGTAGTGAGATCAATTCAGGGAGATCCTTGGAGGGTAAGTTTTCAGGCTATGTCCTAGAGTCAGATGGCCTTTTGAGACTTTTAGGAAGGATCTATGTGCCGCTATTGGATGAGCTTCGCATATTGATCCTATCAGAGGCCCATCGTGCACCTTACTCGACACATCCAGGTGTCAAGAAGATGCATGCAGATTTGCGACGTTTATTCTATTGGTCCGAGATGAAGCGCGACATTGCTGATTTTTGTGGCTAGATGTCTTGAGTGTCAGAGAGTCAAGGTAGAACACCAGCATCCGGCAGGACTTTTGCAACCGAATCTCGTTCCTTCATGGAAGTGGGACATCATCTCTATGGATTTCATAGTAGGATTACCTATGACTCTTCGTCGTCATGATGCTATCATGGTCACCGTTGATCGGTTGACCAAGGTGGCACATTTTGCACCAATCAGGTCTTCCTACACTGCAGCTTCAGTGGCTAATGTCTTCATGCGTGACATTGTGAGACTACATGGTATTCCCCGAAAGATCATTTCGGATAGGGATCATGTTTTCACTTCCACATTTTGGACATTACTACAGCATGATCTTGGAGCGCAGTTGAACTTCAGTTCAGCATATCACCCAGAGACAGATGGGCAGACAGAGAGAGTGAATCAGGTTCTCGAGGATATGTTGAGGATGTACGTGATGGATAGGCAGACCCATTGGGAGGACTATCTCTACCTAGTGGAGTTTGCTTACAACAACGGGTATCACAGTTCTATTGGCATGGCACCTTTCCAAGCCTTATATGGACGCCCTTGTCGTACACCTTTGAGTTGGGATAGCCTTGAGGATCGCATCCTGTTGGGCCCCGAGATGCTTCGTGACATGGAGCAACAGGTGGTGCGTATCCGAGAGCACTTGACAATGGCACAGGATAGGCAGAAGAAGTATGCTGATGCTCATAGGTCAGATAAGCAGTTTGCTGTGGGAGAGAAGGTTTTCTTGAGAGTGCGTCCACGGAAGAGTCCGATCCGTTATGGAAAGGGCTCGAAGCTAGCACCTCGCTTTGTGGGACCATTCGATATTCTTGAGAGGATTGGTCCAGTTGCCTATCGTCTTGCTTTACCGCCCAGCCTTGCTCGCATTCACGATGTTTTCCATGTTTCAGTACTTAGACAGTATATTCCTGATGTTGTACATATTCTTGATTGGAATGCTTTACAGGTAGAGGACGGGCAGCTGGCTTTGGAGCCAATACGTATTCTGGAGCAGCGGGAGTTGACCCTCAGGGGTCGAACCATAGAGCAGGTAAGGGTCCAATGGGACCCTACTGATGACTCTTCAGCTACATGGGAGGATGCATCTAGATTACGGGATTTATATCCCTATTTGTTTATAGGCTTCCAGGAGTAAGCCTAAGTCTAGGGGGGGTGGATGTAGTGCCTGCCCCTAGTTTACATTTTTTCGAGCTACATTTATGATATGATTGCCAAACTCTTTTAGGCCAATTTATGTTTGATGAGTAGTATTATTATTTTAGAGATTATCAGAGGATGTTTACACTCAGTTTATTATATGATGAGATTACTTGGTACTCTATATTTCGTACATGTATGATGATTATTCAATGGTTTTAGTTATCGATGATGATTAGTTAGATGGCTTATTATTTCATGTGCCTCTTATGGATACTTACCCCATACTGCATGTGTATGGTGTGCGTGTTGTTTTAATTATGTATGGTGTTTCTGATATGGTTAAGGAAGGGAGTCGTAGTCACCTGCTAGTCGGGATCTACACGATGCACCACTTCCTGCCATTGCCTGTTTAGCTTAGAATATTGTGTTTGTACATGCGTGGATTTTATGCAGGTTGCAGGTACCGGGTATTGACTTCCCTGAATTGTCAGGATGAGCATACCCTATCGCACTATCTCAATGGTAAGAGAGGGGAGATAAACTCTTAAGTCCAAATCCTAAACCCTTTAGCCAATTGTCCTAATTGATAATTAGGACAAGTATCTGAGTTAAGTACCCTCCGAATGCATCAAATGATGTAATTTGGTGATTATAACCCTTCTGTTTGATTTGGTATGTATTTTTCTATGATGGGTTTTCGTATGTTGCTTTATGAGTCCTTGGTGTTTTTTCTATTAATTAAGTCTAATTAAAAAGACTAATTAATGATTTAATTTAATAAGGAATTATTATGATATCTTTATATTTAATTAATTAATTAATTAATTAAATAAAAGAATTAAAATTGGAAATTAAAGTTTAAGATATATTTAGAACAGGATAATATTTATTTAATTTAATAATAATATATTTGGAGTTCATTTTTAAATAAATGCTAAATATTATTGTTATTTAAATTAATTAAATATGTTATCAATTAAGTTCTAAAATAAATTAAAAAGTTGAAAGATATAAATTTATTAAGAATTCTAGATCGCATGATCTAATCATGAGTTAAATATAAGAATTAAATTAAAAGATTAAATTATAAAAATTAATAATGTTATTTTAATTTCTTAAAAGTGCACATAAGATTTAAAGTAATAAATTAATTAAGAATTGAAGTCAAGTGAAATTTTAAATAAAGTTATTTAATCATTCAACTTATTGTGCATGAAAGTTGAATGCAAAAGAATTAGAAAAGATAATAAAAGTTAATTTGAGTTAACTGAGTTGTGCAAAGAGTCTTCTCGGGTAAACGCACAATTAGTGCCCCGAATTGAGGAGAATTTGCTTATCACAACTTTGGGGGTTCATTTTTTTGAGGATACAAATTTGGACGAGAATTTTTGGGAGGAAGACAATTTTTGGAAGCAAATTTCAGAAGGCTGATACGAAGAAAGTCTTGAAGGGGAAGGTTATTGAGAGGAGCGAATTCGCATACAGTTTTCTGGAGGTTGCATAATAGCATCAGGATCAGGTAGGGTCTTGTGTATTTTATCCATTAAATATGCAATTATCCCTTCCTGTCTTCTTCGTGTCTGGGGTTTGTAGATCTGAATTCTCTGTGATAAAAGTTTTAAGCTTTCAAATCTTGTGAAGTTATTAATTATTCGTCAATAATTTTTGTATCCATGGAGACTGGATGAATTAATTAGAACCATTGTTTTCTTGATTTAGAAATTAAGATCTAATTTAATAAGGGTTTTGTTTTAATGAATTGAAAAGTTCTGGATAAAAAAAATATAAGAAAATATATATATATATATATATATATATATATATATATATATATATATATATATTTATATATTACATATTTACCCCTTTGGAAGAAATTGTTTTTATAAAAAAAAAAAATTAATTAAACAAAATTAATTTTTAAAATAAAAACTAATTTTATTTGTATTAGAATAAATTTAATTCAAAAAAAAAAAATATTTAAATTTAATAAAGTGGGGGGGAGGGAATTACCCCGTACCCGCCCCCACTGTCGGCGCAAGTCGACAGTACCTGCGTCGCAGGTACTGCGACGGCAGGTACAGAGTACCTGCCGCCGCAGGCCCTGCGACCGCAGGCCTGCGGCCAAAGCCGACGGGCTATAAACGTTGGGAATTCGGTTTTTTAAAATTTTTTTTTATATTTTTTTTTAATTATTAAAAAAAACGAATTTTATTTAATTAAAAATTTTAAATAATAAAAATTATAATATATTTAATTTTTATAATATATTAAATTTTTTTTTAATATTTAATAAATAAATATTAATTGCATTGTTATAGTTGTAAATTGTAATTTATTAATAATTTTGTTTAAATATTAATAAATTAACAATTATTGGTTGGATTAAAATAATTAATTAGATCTAATAAATATTAATTAATTTAATTAAAATTAGTTTAATTAAGTTAATTAATAAGGAATGTTATTTGACTAAATTATAAAATTGGATACTGATTTAATGTAAATTATTATAGAACTGGGTTATTCGAAAAAGGGTAGTTGTGAAAACTTTGTTACTTGAATTCGACATTGAACTAAAACACAAACCTTACCTTAATTTAAATAATATACTTTCAGATCCAATCTCTGAGACTTTGATGTTGACTTTGTACTTTGAATGTTTTGGGGTTGGTTTAGCGTTGACCAGTTCAGGTTGTTACCAGAGGCTCGGGGTTTGTGAACGTGATGTCTTGATGATTTGGTCTCGATCTTTCTTAACTTGACCATGGTAATGTGATGAAGTGCTCTATGACATGATTGTGTTTACTGTTTGTGATTGCTTTCCAGTTCCTTGTGTAAAGCTGAGATGTATGTATTTGAGAATACCTAACTTAACCATTTTTGAGTCTCGATCAGTTATATTTGATAACCATTTCTGAGTCTCGATCAGTTATACTTGTATTACTTTCTGGATTTCTCATTAGAGAACCATTGGATTTTGTGACTTATCATTGATGCCTCCAGTTGCTGATAGAGAACTGTCGTGATTACTTGATTACTATTTGATGTTATCTGTTGCTCATGAAGAACTGATATATTTTGTGGATTATCTTTTTATGATATTTTCAGTTGCTCGCATAGGACTGAGATGGTTTTATTATGATTCTTTGATTTATGAGTTAGGGTAGGTTATCTATGTGTAGAGTCGGGAAGTGGCTTGCAATGGGGGTCGGAGCCCTAAGTGGCTGCCTTGAAAAACCCATTGTAAGTCGTTTTTAATAAGTGAAAACATTTACACTAAATGAGAGAAAATGAACCTAACAAGATAATTGTATGTTCTCTCCCATGCCATGAGTGCTAGTACAGACTAGGATGGGGTAGAGAGGATGCTTGGTTACGACCTTGCATACCATAGTATGCCTCGTCAGTACGAGAGGATACTAGTGGCCACAGGATCAGTAGGGACCCGGGATTCCTAAGGGATTGCTCGGGTAACTTCTACATGACTTTTGCGATGACACTTTCCCGCTTGCATATTAGGTTTCCTACGTGTCTTGTGGTACCTCTGGGATTTAGATGTTGGTCTTTTTAGGAACCCTTGAGTTAGCATACTTATAGGATTTCCTGGACTTGGAGAGTATTTATGATTGTAGGTTTTGTTATCCTATTTGGGACTTGAGATTATCTCCTCAGCGCGGTGGGAGTGGACCATTTAGGTTCCACGCGATCGGGTGGTAGTGCTTTTACTCTTACCAGTGAGATCCGTTCCGTGGTCACCGTGGCTGGAGATTTCGTGATTGACATTTACCTACACTATGTTCTTGGATTAGTATGATGGATGGTTAGATGTTATGATAGATGTTTTATCATTATGGATGTATGGATGTATCATGTATGGTGAATAGTTTCATATATTTTTACTGTACTTTGTATCATGGATTTGAGGATGTTGTATCTTGATCTTTACATATGTATATTCTTTTAAGCCTTTCATACCCTGTGACATGTACAGTGGATGAATGAGCATTCCGAATTAATTTGCCAAGGAGCATTCGGAACAAATGTATATTATGGACATTGGAGTTTCTGATTATTCTTTTCTATGTATGTGATAGTTGTTAGACTTAGAATTAATTAAATTTAAACGTGACTCAACGTCATGGGATCTTTAAGAAATGTAACTTGCAATGTATGTTTGTCGATGATTACATGTTATTGCTTCCACTACTATTTGTTTGATGTGTATGTCATACTTTCTTACTTAAAAAAAAAAAAAAAAAAATGTTTAGCAAACTTAGTGAAACTTTAGGTTAATTCTTTTGGATCCCTTGGCGGGGCGTTACAAAATTGAGGAAGATGGAGTGTATGGGGCTTTAGGCAATTTTTGGCTAGTGACAAGCATTTGACTATGGAAGCAATAGAATTAGTGGCAAAAGAAGTTGCTAAAGAACTCTATAAATTTCCATGAGTTTCTTTGTTTTCTCAGAAACTGATACTGCTCCCATCTGCCAAGACATATTGTTAGTTCGAAATCAAGGAAGAAGAGGAAAGCTCAGGGTAGGATAAATGCGTTGGGAATTTGTGTGGCAGTTCTTCTTATCCCCTTATCCTCTGGTTCCCATCCTCTGCTTGCCACAAAAGGATAGGGGCCAAGGGGATTGCGTTTGTGATGTCAGAAGTCATCCCAAAAAGATCGGTGCCATAAATTGTGTTGCTACAATGCGGCAAGGGTTACAGTGTTCTAATTAGGACATAATTGATGGTGTTTTTGCACAGATTTTGCTGTGGTTAGAAGGGGCAAACATACTATTTTTGCATAGATTTTTGTGTGGTTACAAGTGGCGCGCACACTATTTCTGCACAGATTTTCTTTCAAGCCTGGACAAGCATTGGGTGATTGTGTGAGAGGAAGGATTTGTTTTGGGCAAACAAGCTTCTAGAAATCAATAATTTACCTGCTGACACACATAATAATTCATTCTCCAACAGCCCAGCCTGGATTTGTTTGCATCAAATGTTGCCAAGGAGGTTAAATTTATGATTAAGGAGCAACACCACCGGATTGTGCATGAAAATTCTATCGCTATATTTGTGGTTACAGTTTGGTTAATGGTTTGAAGGCTCTGAGTACGTTGTATGATTAAATGATTTTTATGAGAGGGAATGCTCAAAGTTATGAATTGGGAATAGATTAGTGTGCCATACAAGAGATGTTGTTGCAGGGGACTATGCTCTGCTAAGCTTTGGTGCCTCTACCACTGTGATTGGATTGTTAAGTCTTTTCTTGTGTCTATGGAGGAAATACAAGCGTTAGCCAAAAGGTACCCTGGCAAGTATTTTAGACCATTCCCAAGGCATAGTATGCTCAGTTTGCCAAATTAGAATTTGGGAGTTGGCGCCCGTTACTGTGCTGCAGAAATTGGCGGCCACAAATACCCCTGCTATCAGCAGGATCCTTGGTAATGATCCTATTATGGCTAAAAGGCCCCCATGATTCTCATAACTTAAAGCAACAGTCCACTGTGGAGATTGATAATGGCAGTGAGGCGGTAAGTACTTTAGGCCATGCCTTTTTCGAGATGCTTGAATCTAGAAATTTCTGCACACGCTGCCTCATAATTTTCTCATTTTTGGCTTACAAAATTTGGAGTAAACCCCAAGAAATTGTCACACAACCAATCACAAAATGACAATAAGTATTTAATAATTAAATTTTAAATCAAACTTTACATCAACCTTTATGAAACTTTAGAAAATATCATAATTTGTCTGCCATAAATGAATTGGGGGGTAAAACGAAAACATTAGTTCCCTGCCTTTAAAAGGCAGGGACTAATAATAAACTAGGTTAACAATGAATATCCATCGATATATGCATAAAACGTAGTATGCATGTCCGTACATTTATAAATAATAGAAACAATAATAATATACATGGGAAACTTGCACCTCAAGTTTCGCAACAATCTATAAATAGATATATTTAATCCAAGGTGAAGGTGAAGGAGATGAAAGCAAAAATCGCAGGAGAGCAAGTGTGAATATCAATAAAGATCAAAACGTCTAAGCAGAGATATCAAGCAGGAAGAGTGGCTTTCTATATAAATAATGGGGGCTTTTTAAGAGCAACATTCCACAGATTTCGAAGAAGTTTCTAGAAATTAATTTATTGAATTTCTTGTATGGATAAATCAAAATTACTCATGGGAAAATAGGGGTCAGCCAATCAAAATTAAGTAATTAATATGTAAAAATTAATTTAAAAATAAACTGACTTATTAGCTTTAGAAAGTGACTGATTTTAGTTGTAAAAATTAATCGTGACCTCAACTGAAACATTAGTACCTTGCCTATACATAGGCAGGGACTAATAAAGTCTTGCACTTTTATTATATTCATGAGATGAGTGTTTTTGTCTATGTGTAATCAACATTTATTTTTTCCTCATTCATTTTGATTTGTGTTGTGAGTGATGCTTATATTTAAGCTATGTATGAAATGAAAGCATTTGTTTATAGTGATATTGAATTTCCTTTTATTTTTGACAAACTTTTCTATCTTATACTTACTTGAATATAAGAATGCATACATATGCCTCATACATCTATACATAAAATATATAATCTTATATATATGATGCATGATACATCTTATTCTCTCAAAATCATGCGTTCAAACTAGAAACATAAAGTAAAGCATGTTCTAAAGTAAAGCATAATGTGCTTTCTCACTCTATAATAGTTATTGTAACTAAAGAAATAAAATAATAGCATCTACAAGACTTTGAATGTGTAAAAAAACATTACTCACTTTTTGGGGGGTTGTTTTAGTAGTCCAATGATCACTGGTCTTTGATGCCCTTTGGAATCTAATATTAATCAAACAACATTATATACTTACGTAAAATCTATTCTATTTTTTAAAATTGTGTCCGATCAATTATTTAAAAGTACGTAATATTTTATTTAAGTTCCTCCCTTTGACTCTAGAACTATACGAAACTAGGTAATTTCAGCTAATATCATATTAAATTATTCAAAAATGAATTTTTAGTTTCAATTAAATTACATCAAGTTTCCATTAATATTATACTCTATTATTTGATAAAGTAAAATAGAAATTTTAAATGTTGTAATTTATGAAATTGTTTATTGTCAATGTGGTTGGCTAAAATGAATTAGTGGGCAAATTTTGTGGAATTGAGCACTATATAAGATTTTAAGTTATTTTCTTGTTTTTGATAAGTTATGAACTAAAAGAAGGGTGTTGGCTCTATAGAAAAATTCATAAGGCCAAGAAAAAATAGAACTCTAAACAATCAAGTCACATTGTCAACAAACTAATAGCTTGGACAAGGAACTAATGCCATTAAATATTTTTAGTCATTGAAGCATCACTACCAATAACTAATACAACTAAACAATAACTGATAAGAAATATGTAAACAAGAATAGTAGTTATCATATCATAAACTAACCAAGAATTCAAAGAGTTTATCATAATACCATAGACTAACCAACAAGCCAGAGAATTTATCATAGTGTCAACAACCGATGCAAGGTAAAGCAACAAAACATGAATTTTAAGCGTAGTCCTCTCAGGGACACCAAAAGTAACCTTATACATCCAACAATTGAGAATAACATAACTGAACATAACAAGGCCATGAGAACCTTGAAAACCCAAAAACCTCATACCCCAAAAAATTAAAAGCCCTAGAAAAAAATCTTCCATTCCAAAGTCAGCATGAGAGCGGCCCAATCCATCACAAGGAAAGTGAATAGGTCCTTCCACTCATTTGTGTCCTTGGAGTTCTTCTCACTGGCAACTTGCATCGAACAAAGAGAGGTGGCAAAACTATGCATGACATTAATGGAAAACTTGTAAATATTGTACAGTTTAATGTCAAGTTCTTCAAGCTTTTTGTCAAAAACCCCAATCTTAGCCACTACCACTTCAAGGTATTTCTTTAGAACCTTTATGTCCAAAGGTGGGGTCTCATTCATAGGTTTCTATGTAATAGGGGCTTTCCCTATTTTTCAGTAAGTGGAGCCACTTCACAAACCAACATATCTTGGATGAGTTCCCTAGGGTCAAAATTAACATTGTTTGAGAGTCTACTACTTATTTCACTCTCTTTAGGAGTTTAGAGCACGAGGGCTCTTGCAACTCTTTTTCTCTTCTAGGTCGACAAATAACATTCATGAAAATACAGTAGTCCTAATGAACCTAGGACATCCCAATGTCACTGCATAAGTTATAAGATAGTAATTGCAGTGGAATTTACTTCCTTGGTTGTATTGCTATATATTGTTACAAAGACGGTGAACTTGGAGAGCACCGAGTTTTGTAGGATTTAATATTGTGATAATATTAGGTGAGCCAAGTAGAAAGAAAATATGTGCATTGAAAAATATTTTCAAAATCCAGTGTGCCCAAAAAAGCATTAACACAACAAGCCACTTGGAACCCTTTACTTTTGCCAAAGCTTTCATTATTAATTTTATTGTTGCATTATAAGACTATTGATATAACGTTGTAATCATGTATAGTTTTATTTAGTCATCTTCCTCCTCTTCACCCTTTCCCACATCTTTCTCTCATCCGCTCTCTTCCTTTATCCCACTAGCTCTCTCTCTCAAGCATTTTATACTTTATTCGTTATGTGTCTCTAAAAGAAACCATAGGAGTGTTTTTTCTATCTAAAGGATAGGACCATTAGATTATCTCTCTCTCTCTCTCTCTCTCTCTCTCTCTCTCTCTCTCTCTCTCTCTCTCTCTCTCTCTCTCCCCTCCCTACACACACACACACACATTGCAATGGATTAATCATGCTTCTCTAAAATAAGTCATAGGAGTAGTTTTGCTACCTAATGAAAGGATTGTTGAGTTGATGTTTCAACAATGCCTAGTTTTTTAAAACCTCTTTCTCCTCCTCTTCTTTTCCCTACTCTCTCCTTCTCTCCCCTTTCTTCATTTCCTATATCTCTCTCTCATTAGTAAATAAGTGGTTTAAGGATTGTAAGAAAAATAAATGTAAGTACCAACACCTTGACATGTAATTTGAATCCATGGGTAAAGGAGTTTGTTCCACCTCTCAATAAGCATATGCATAATCTCTTTATAAAATTTATCCATCCCATTTTCTTCTCCTGTCAATCATTGATTACTTTGATCTCAGACATGCATAAAAAGAACTATATAGTATTTAAAATAAGGAGTGACATTTATTGCTCATAGTTAAGGAATGGAAGGATACATATCTGTAAGGGTTGAGTATGTCAGATCCATAGTCCAAAAATAGGGCATGCTTTTTGTTTTAAATTTGGATACCACTATGTCTACACACATTCTAACTCCATCCTTTCATCGATATGGTATCTTTACCAAAATAGAAATCTAGAGTTTAGTATTGTGGTCTACAAATATCTAAAAATTGTTTGAAACCAACTTAACATGATCATATAAAGGCTTACTACATGTAAACCAACCCAAAAGAGGGATATAAACAAATTAATATCAACTTCCACCTCAGATAGTATATTCTTCCCACTCAAATGAGTTGTGTGAATTAGGAACCTTTGGTTCTATATAAGATCCTTGAAGAAATCCAAAATAGAAAAAGGGAAAGGAAAATTAACCTATTAGTAACATGTTGAGGTTTCTCCAAGAGTGAGAAGACCTACTTACCTCTCTCTCTCTCTCTCTCTCTCTCTCTCTCTCACACACACACACACACACACACACACACACACAAATAAAAATAAAAATAATCAATCATTTGAAATGTTGATGCGTAAAGAGTCTCAAATAATCAAATCCAAAAACCACAACAAAAATATATACTTCTAAGCATATGGAAAATTAGATGCATGGCTATTTTTTCTACCATAACGTTCATCAGGAATGAGAGATTCTATGGTTTTACTCCGAGATCATTTTTTATACTCATTTTTTGTGCTCAAAATTGTAGGAAGATTCCAAAGAGCATTGGAAGATTAGTAACCATCTTTATAAAATCATATACCAAATGTTTTAACTTAACCAAAATGTTGTCTTTTGTTATAAGCAACTTTGACAAATGGTAACTGTTCAAATTGTAATGGTTGCTCACCTCTAAATTTTGTTAAATGTCATCTTATAATACATGCTCTTTTTGAATTGTTCTAAACTTATGAATTATTATATTTTCATTGACAACTGATAAATTATTCTTAAAATATTAATTTTTCCTTTATTTTTCTTTATTCAATAAAAGAAAAAAGAAATAATAAAACGTAATTAAAGAAAAATTGCTCTTCCAATTTACATTTTGCTCTTGTATTGTCTCACTCTAATGTGCCCATGCCTTGTAACAATTGCTCTCGACCTTTTTGCCCTTTTAATATTCCTATTTTGAGAACACTCTATTGTGATTTTTCGTTTCATTACTTTATGCAATTTTCAACCAAAATAATAAATAGTATTTCAATACAGGGGAAAAAATACCAAAGGGAAATTGGAAACTGAATTTCCTTGGAGTGGTTCGCCGGGAAAATAGGGCGTACATTTTACGTCATCGAATCGAGTACACGTTCAATTATTCAGCAGCACGCGTGATGAACGTTGCATGTACGACCAGTTGAAAGCCACTCCTCCAACTTTAATAAGTCATAAATTTTGCATAGTTAAAAATTGGTTAAAGTAACATAAAGCATTATGTGTTAGTTTAGTGTAATCGTTTTTACATAAATATAGAACATTAAATTATATAATGATCTGTTGAACTCAATTATTGATTAAAAAAAAAAGGTTTTTAAAGAATTCATTTGGTAATATTTATTGTTCTATATAGATTTTTTGAGATATCAGTTATTCAAAAATATTTATTTCTTCACAACGAAATTTATTTATAAGACTTATTCAATATTAATATTTTATACTATTGATTTTTCTGAATTTTGATTAATCAATTTGTTATTTATAAAAAATAAAAAAATATAATTTATTATAGGATAGACTAACAAAAAGTCATTACAAATAAAATCAAAGAAATTATTTATTTATTTACATGCTAAAATGTAATGGTTATTCAATGAATTTATTAATCTTTAGAACTTTGATAAGGACACAGGAGCAAAATGTCCACGTTTGTTGGTTTATGCCTCACATGTTTCTTACAGCTATGTATAAACAATGGAAAAAATTGTAGCCAATTGTTTGTCCTGATAATTGGAACATGATATCAACCACTATGCTCACTGCTACAAACAAAATGATACAAGGAATGGTATATAACAGCATTAAATGCATGAAAAATATTTTATTATAAATTATATTTCTATATTATTTTTTAATAAGTAAAAACATTGAAGTTAATTTTACAAATGCCGATCTTTCAAAATCCGAAATAAGTGGAATGGAATTTTAAAAAACTTCAGACATCATTATTTGTATGCTTGATTTTTTTATGGTTGATTCTATTTTATTTTATTTTCAGAAAACTCTAACATACAAATAATGATCAGCCCACAACAAATGATCACAGCATAGGCTTACTATTATAAAAACATCTCATGAAAAATACCAGACCCTATATTGTGGACATCACCACTATATAACCACAAAATAATGTTAAAACTAAAATCCATAGAAATGTGAAATATGAAGCGTAAAATTAGCTCATAAGCAGCGGTCACCGTGCCATGAAAAGCATGCCAGACCTTATAATGTGGACATTAATTATTTTTTATTTGGGGGTTTGATCAACCCTACGGTGGAACATATTTGCACCGGCCTATGTCCCCACGAAATGGTTAAACTGCCGACCGAATGGCTAATATTTTTAATTTATATAGTACTTCAAAATTATAAAACAGTTTTATTTTAATTTTAATAATAATTTATTAAGTCGAGAGGCTTTCTACAGTGGAAGCATCAATCAATGTAAACTTTTATCAATTTTAAAAAAATTTGACGGTTGTATCAAAGTCACTCTACAATAAAATTTTGAAACAAATACCACTTCATGTTTCCCACCGGTTGAATTGAAATTATTATTAATTTATCAGCGGTTACTACAATTTCTTCACCAGAAAATTCTTCACACTCTTGCCACATATTAAATGAAACTTAGTAATAATAGAAGAATTTCAGCAAGTGAATTGACCACTTCAACATAATGAAACGTTTGTAATTGAATCTTTCTGGAAGCAATATCACTACTTTATTTATCCGCCTATACAGAGGAGAGGAAGAAGGTGAGACAGAGAAGGGCACCAAGCTGAGCATTAAAAAGAGTTTCTTGATTCTCGTCTCTGTCTCACTTCCTCTCCTCTGTATAGGCGGATAAATAAAGTAGTGATATTGCTTCCAAAAATATTCAATTACAAACGTTTCATTATGTTGAAGTGGTCGATTCACTTGCTGAAATTCTTCTATTATTACTAAGTTTCATTTAATATGTGGCAAGAGTGTGAAGAATTTTCTGGTGAAGAAATTGTAGTAACCACTGATAAATTAATAATAATTTCAATTCAACCGGTGGGAAACATGAAGTGGTATTCGTTTCAAAACTTTATTGTGGAGTGACTTTGATACAACCGTCAAATTTTTTTAAAATTGATAAAAGTTTACATTGATTGATGCTTCCACTGTAGAAAGCCTCTCGGCTTAAATATTCAAGTATTTTTATTAAAGTAAATAATTTAATATTTTTAAAATAAATTAATAATATAACATAATTATTTTATAATTTATTAGATTTATAATTATTATGAAAAGAAGATAAGTAATTTTGAAAAATAATATAAATAATATAAAATTAATAGTTATGAAGATTAAATAAATATAATTCAAAATTTTATAATAATGATGATTTTTATTTTAAATGAAAAAACTTATTTTATAAACTTTCTAATATATTTGTTTACAATTTGAATAGGTTTATATATAAACTATTCATCTTCAAATCGTAATATTTTTATTTTTGAAAAAATTTCTCTTGTTTTTTAAATATTTGTACAGAGTTGGTAGATAAAATACAATTTTCCAATATTATGGTGCAACTTTAAAAGTTGAACATAATTGACTAAAACATGTCTATAATATAAAATATAAAAATATCAATCAAACAAAAGATGTAATAGGAAAAACACAAAGAAACATGTCTATACTACAATATAAAAAATATCAATCAAATTAAAGATGTAAGAAGAGTCAAATAGGCAAAAGTGACGTGAAATTTGGGTACCGATAGGAAAAAAAAATTTGCTCTACTAGAGTTTCATGCAATCTTTCAATTTTCTTGCGTACAGCGCTCTGTCTGAGCTTTCCTTCTGTTGTTTCCACTTGTCAAACCACATTTACTACGAGAGTTTTTAGGCTAGCTTATAATGGCCCCAGCTAGTGGTGACCTAGTTCTTGATACTAGTGTTCATGTTGCTGCTTCGAAAAGCCTTGGTGTCTCCATTGAACAAACATCCTCACAAATTTGTCTCGAAGGTTTTTCACGAGGTAATCCTAATATTATCCTTCCTTTACAAGAATTTGATGTTGCTTGTGATTGGTTAGAACAACATACCTTGATAGGGTATTTTGTGAGTAGGACTCCTCCTGAAGCTATGCTCCGAGAATGAGTTAACAAGAGCTAGGCTCCTCATGGAGTCTGCCTTGACACTATGCAAAACCTTACCAAAAGTGTTTTTTTCAAATTTTGCCTCACCAACCCATCGCAGGTAGACACAGTTTTTAGCAATGGTCCTTGGTCTGTGCATTCCTCCCTGCTTGTTTTTCAAAGGTGGTCAAGAGACTTCACTATCTTTGATGACAAAAAGCTTAGGGTTCCTGTGTAGGTAGAGTTCCCAGGTTTAACCTTGCCATGTTGGCCTTTTATTGAGTCCATGGCCAATACTCTTGGCAAAGTTATCACGCTCGCCCTCATATTGGCACTTGCATTAAGGTTGATCTTTCCAAGGATCTTAAGGATGTTGTGGTAATACAGATTAGGGCTCAAAACTTTTCTCAAAAGGTTCTTTATTTGAACCTACCTAACACCTGCTATAGGTGCCAATTAGCGGAACACAAGATTAGGGATTGCCTTTCGGCTATGCCTAGGGTTAAACCCCTGCCTAAAGAGGTTCCTACCAAACTAGCAGAAGGGAGAAAAGAACAATGGACTACTATTGGATACAAGGGCAAGGCTCCCTTGGCTCCTAAATAGTCATATGTAGCAGTCGTTATGGTTCCTCCTATTTCAATAGGAGTGCAAACCTTGGCCCGTTTAGGGACGCAAGTAGTTTTTTAGAACCAAACCCTGGTGTTTTACAAGTTTCAAACCTTGGTGTTTCATAAGGGATTAATGCAGCTGCTAGGGCTAATGCCTTGGTTGTGATTCATACCCCTCTTGTTGCTTCTTCTATAGCGACTCAAAATGTATAGTGTTCTCGTAGTCCTCCTAAACGTGCTAAGAAACTAGAGGAGAAATGACGAGCCATCAATCTAGAAGATTTTCCTTCTGGCTTTAACCCAGTTTCTACCTTCTTGAAGAACGATTACTCCTCTCTCGAGGATGAGGAAGATATGAAAGAATTTTCATGATTTTTTTAATCATGGAATGTGAGAGATCTCACAAACATCTCTAGAAAGTACTATGTCAGGGATACCCGTCATAGACTTGGAGATTTAGATTTTCTCTATATGCAAGAAGTTAAGATCTCTAGTTTCATGCTTTCTTCTGCATGTTGCATCATTTGGCTGGATGGCATTATGTTTTCCTCTCAACATGATGCTAGCAGAGGTGGTGTAGTTACTCTCTTGTCACCTCGTCTTCATTCTGCTATTATTTTGCATGGTTCTGACCCCATGCACAAAAGCATTTGGCTTTTTTTTTCCATTAACAATCATTCTTTTAGAGTTGTTAATGTTTATGCTCCTAATGATGTTGTGGAAAGATCTCAATTGTGGGGTTAGCTAGTTGACAACTTGCCTCTAGCTACTTGGGTTATGTGTGGTGACTTCAATATGGTTGAGTTGGCCTCTGACAAATATGGCATTTTTTCTTTTCACTAGATAGTTGAGGAAAGGGAAGCCTGGTACTACATGTGCAATAAATTGGGCCTTTTTTATCCCAATACTAACTGTTGCCAACATAGTGGGGTTTGGCACACTTGGTTCAACTTTCAAGCTAGCTTTGACCACATTTTAAAGAATCTCGATCATGCCATAATTACTGCACAATCATTTTTCTCCTTTTCTGAGGATTGAGATTTACTTATCATTCCCTTGCCAGATGTGACGTTATCTAACCACTATCCCATTTATTTTTCCATTTCATGGCAAACAACTATCCAAAAAATTGGCATGTTGCAATTCTTCCTCAAAACATCTATGTTGATGCATGCTTCCACTATTGCTCATATCCTACATGTCTAGAATTTGGAGCCATGTCCACATTCCTAGACAAGGTGGATTTAGTGGTGGAATGATGCCATTACTAGAACCACTCATTTTCTATGCATTTATGGATGACAGTTAGCGATTTTCAGAAGGTAGTCTTATGAATCTACTACTTCTACACTCAAAAAAGCTTTTGAGGCTTGATGTTGATTTGCAAATTTAGCTTGCCAAACTTCGCCATGACAAATAGGTTGCGGATAATTATGCCGCTCAGGCAGCCCAAATCAAAACTCACCTCCATTGGTTGGAAGTTGGGCTTTAGCTTTGAAGGAGTTCTTCCAGGCTCTTCAAGCTTGTCATACCAATTTTGGGATTAAAAAAATCAAACAAGGAAATTCTATTCTCTCTAGTCTCTTCGACATTCTGTAAGCATTTATTCATCACTGGGAGAACATTTTTGCTTCGCAAGAAAATTCGGTTGCTCGGGAGGAAGCTCTTAGAAAGTGTATTTTTGTTACTCTCAACTACCTAGTAGTTGAGAAATGTGCTTTCTATGAGCAACTTCTTACCCTTCGAGACCTTAAAGAGGCAATTTTCTCATGGTAGATGATAAGTCCCCTAGGTGTGATGGATTCCCTTGTGAATTTTACAAACACCTATGGGAATATATTGGTCTTGATCTATACAAAGTTTATCTTGAAGCCTATCATTCTAAAAGTCTAGAGCTATTATCAACAATGGAAACATTAAATTCATATCTAAAGCTAGAGATCTAGAGGATATTTGCAATTGGCAGCCTATTACCCCTTTGAATGTGTCATATAAGATCATTGCTAAGGCAATTTCTCTCAAAATTCACCACCTCCTACCTTTAATTGTGCAGCCTGAGCAAACTAGATTTATCAAGTCCAGATATATTCTTGACAACATTATTGCTATCTAGGAAGGAATGGAGTGGGCTTGCAAGTCTAAGCAACCAA
The DNA here is from genome assembly GCA_028749045.1 of Cupressus sempervirens. NCBI lineage: Eukaryota > Viridiplantae > Streptophyta > Pinopsida > Cupressales > Cupressaceae > Cupressus > Cupressus sempervirens. Next base: position 52,066,344 of record CM053786.1, read on the forward strand.
CTATTTTTTTGAAAATAAATTTTGCAAAAGTCTATGACCAAATTGAATGGCCTTTCATTTTGGCTATGCTCAGAGCTCTTGGTTTTGGTCCCAATTTTCTACAGTTTGTGGAGATGCTCTTTGGAGATGCTAATGCTTGTATTACCATCAATAGCTTCCAATCTAACACCTTTGGGCTTTTTTGTTCCATTAGGCAAGGTTACCCTCTAGTTCCGGTGCTTTATGTTCTTGTTGTTGAAGTGTTTGGTTATTTGCTAGCCCACTCTGTGTCTTCTGGTTAGGTTCATGGAATTTCTTTGCTAGAATCCTCTTCCCAGTTGGTCAATGGTCATTTTGCTGATGATTCCTTTCTCACTCTTTTGGAGGATGAAGAAAACATCAATAATGCATTAAATTGCCTTGACACTTTTTGTCAAGCCTCTTGCTCTGTTATTCAATGGCATGAAATGCTCTGTTATCGCCATTCTTTTTTTCCAATGCCACCTTGGTGGAATCAGTTTGAATTGAAATGGGTCACTCATGGGGAGATCTTTCACTTTCTAGACATTCCTTTTTCCTTTCAAGTGTTGCTAGCAAATCTATGGAATGTAGTGCTTGCCAAGATTACTAAGAACCTGGATTATTGGCTAAATAAACTGATTTCTCTTGTGGGCAAATTCTAGATTTTCTTGAAAGTCCTTGTGGCTACACATGTCTATTATTCTTCTTGTTGGGCTCCTTCAAAAGCCTCCTATCAGAAATTAGAGAGATTCCTCTGTGATTTTCTCTGGGCCTCTAGTTCTGATCATCATGGCTTTCACAGAGTTGCTTGGGATTTTTGTTGTCTCCCAAAAGAGTTTGGAGGCCTTGACCTTCTCTTCACATAGAAGCAAGGTCTTGCTCTATGTGCCAAATGGATTATTTGTTCCCTCACTGGAGATGAAACCTAGAAGATTTTGGTTCGGTATTGCATTTCTTTCAGATTTCACATTAACATGCCTGCATGGAAAGGGATTGGCTTTCATGTCCTTCTCATCATGCGAGAACCCGTGCTTATACATGACTCTTTTGTTATCAAGAGCATATGGAAAGCTTGGGAAGTTGTCAAGCCTTGTCTTTGTTGGTCTAGTAATGAGTTTCATGATGGGCTCTCTTTGAACCAATAGAACATTTGGTGGTCTCCCCTATTTGCCATCCAAGGTATTCCTCTTGCCAAGAATCAAGGTGTTAATGCTCTGCATTTTTTCAAATGAAGCATAAAAACTCCTAAAGATCTAAGTTTCAAATCTTGGGAAGATATTTAAATCTACTATCATCTTACCCATTAAGATCAGAAAACTTTTGACTTCTTGCTTTCTATAATTCTAGGGCACTTAATTCATAAAGTGGGTATTCAGTCTATTAGACCTTGGTGGATTGATTGGAAGTGGTATCCTGCCACTCCTTTCACTAGTTACAAACCAAGTCTGGGTTATAGATGGCTTTCTCCCCATCTGTTGATGGCAGATATGCTCAATCAGAGATGACATTTGCAATCTTCTCTTTCTCAATGGAGAAAGCACTTTGACATATTTGGGGTGCTATTATAGAACCCAAGACTGCCCATTCCGCTTGGTGCTTGGTTTTTCAAGGGCTTCCCCTTGGGCCTCAACTCAAGTATATTGGGGTTACGGATCCTAGGTGTCCTTTCTGTGGCCAACCAGAGTCCTTCCTACATATTTTTTAGTTTTGGAGACGTGCTCAAAATTATTGGCATTCGATTCATGATTTTTTAAGCCATTTTGGCCTGAACCATTTTCTTGGCACATCGCTATTTTGGGTGATTCCCCCAGGATCCCTTAAAAATTTAACCAAATTTGGCATACCTTCAAGATGGAGATTTTTTTCACTCTGTGGAAATATAGAAATGTTGTTCTTTTCTCTCAAAGTGCTATGTACACTAAAACGTGCATTTGTAATAATGTAATGATGTAGGTTCAAGTACAAGCAAACAAGGTGGCCCACCTTCAAGAGCTTCTCAATTACTGGGGAAATTCCCCTTGTACTATTTCCAAGGTACCTCCAGATGCCTCAATTGATACCTTAATGCCTAGAGGTCACCGCTAGAGGCACAACTCTTTAGGTCATTGCTTGCATACTTTGCATTCTTGGGCTTCCTGCCATCACTCTCCCAGTGGTGGCAATGATGGATGGAGGCACCACTCGATTTCCTTGCCCCATGGTGGCATTGGATGGTCCCTAGCTCCTCCTCTTGGCACTTGATGAGTGATTTTTGGGAAATGGCTTTTTTGCCTAGAACTAGCCATTTCACCTCCTCAGCCTAATATGAAGGATGCTGACCAGGCCACTGATGTTGTTGATGTTGCTACAGACAGATGGACTTTGTGAGTTGTAATCTTAATATATTATTTATTAATAGAAAAGGACTATTCATCAAAAAATAGGCAAAAGTGTGTTGCCCAGATATCAAAATTGCCTCAATTCTGACCTTTTGAGCTATGTTTATTCTCAAAATATGCCTCATTTTAAGCATTAAAATAGCCACTTTCCCTTAGATTTTTTGAGAAATTTTGCCCTTTAAATATCTCCAACTCATTCCCAGCTTCCTCTAGCACTTCAAATTTTCAAAATCCAACTTCCGAGTCAAAAGTTGTCACAAGTTAATGGAAGGAATCAAAATATGTACTTTCAATCAAAATCTTAACCATTATCTTTAAAGAGGTTAAGATAAAATTCCAAAATACATAATCTGAACCATTAACCTTAATTTCTTAACCTTTAAAAAGGTTAAGGTTTGGGGTCCAAAACACGTGTTTCGCTTTGAAATCTTAACCTCTCCATCAAAAAGAGGTTAAGATAAATTCCCAAAACACGTATTCTGAACCATAACCTTAACCTCTCATCCAAAAGGGTTGAGGTTAGAGACTCAAAACACATATTTTTGAGACAGATATTAACTTCCTTCTCCAAATGATAAGGAATAAGAGTTAAGAGTTGGATCACCTCAATGATCAAGTGCAGATGATGTTGGCGTGTAGTTATGAATTCTTAGATTATGATTACCCCTCCATTGGATGGTGTACATAGTATGAATATTCTATTGTGATGTTTCACAACTTTCATCATGCTCCAAGCTACATCTTATTGAAGTATCTTGTTCTTCCTTCACAATGCCAATGCAAAAGGTAAAGGTATAATGATTATGTATAGAAGATAATATATGAAGCACTGATGGTTTGAGATAACAGAATGATGCAAAGAGTGGACATCTCTTCAACAAGGCGGGACTGAACTACTTTTCTATACCAACTTTTCCCCTCAATATATTTGCAACTTTGAACTTCCCTCACACACACAGATTTCAAATGTGCCAAAGGCCTGCACACAAACTATTTGACATAATGCTCCTCAATGCACTATCATTGGAGTCAAAATTCACGGGGTGAGTGTGGAAGAATAGGTGAACAAGTCTGAATATCTTTTAAAAAGAAAATTGTGTTGTTGGGCCCATAGAAAAATCCAAGCATGTGGCCTACTTTACAAACTCCTCTCTCTACACTCCAGTTTGTGGCATATGAATAGTAATAGAGATAAAGCATGCAAATTGTTTGATATCATTCCCATCAGTATAACCCAAGGCATTCAATGCTCCTACCTGTAGCTTCCAATGGAGAACATTGGTATTTGCCATAGTCAAGGCATATTAACCATTTGATAAAATATTTGTGCATTAGCCCAATCATAGATAGAGAACATGAAGTGTTTGACCAACCTCCCTTCATCTTCCAGCCCAAATGCATGGAGATCAATGATAGGTGCAAAAAAAAATAAGGCACGAGAGTTGTTTGATTTGAGTTTCTTATCCTCAACTGGACCATGGCCAAGCACATGAACTATTTGGCAAAATTCTCTCATAGCTCCAACTGATAGCATTAAGTGATTTTCAATTTTGCAACCTTCTTCAAATGGGAGTGTGAAATATAGGTGGATGTGCCATGAAGAACATGGGAGGTGATGTGTGTGACATGAATAGCACAGTGCCATGAAACCAAGATGGAGTTGTAACAACCTCAAAGACATCTGACTTGTTTGATTGAATGCATTGAAGGCCATATTATCATTGTTTGAAAGAATGACTTAGAGATTCATAAATTTTATCAAGAATTCCTCTTGGGAGTTTCTAATGATGGAAGAGTTGAATTAATGCTCATGCAAAGAAGATAGTACCAACTCTCTTGGGTTCCAAGTGTTGAGAAAATGTCAACTATTTCTTCTAACAATATTCTCTATTTTGCAGATTTGAAGACATAATCCCAATTGAATTGGAAAGTTTTTGGTCTTACATAGTGAAGACTCGTCTTAGTAAAGAAGAGGGATCCTCTTTTACATGCCATTTTGATAAGGCCATTACCTTATCCTTTATGTGATGTAATGGTTTTAATTCTCTATCTTTGTAACCAGTGACTTGTGTCATTCTGGGGTTAATTTTGTAGAGGTTAATTAACCCCTCCCAAAACACATGATTGAGAGGCAGTTATTAACCATGAGAGGGTAGTTCTTAACTCTATCTCTATAAAAGGGATCATTTGGCTTTGTAAAGGGACTTTTTGGACTTTAGAAAAAGGGAGCACTATGCTAAAATTTTGATTAGAAGATGATATTTGGAAAGTGTATACAAATTTTGTCTTTGTAATCAAAAATTCTTCTTATGTTCTTGGTGCAAGAAAATAAAGGAATGTGCAATTTGAGTTCTCTTCTTTTGGATCTAAATTGTTAGAAATGGTGATTCTCTTTGCAATGAGCATTCTCACGATATTGTGCAGATGTTTATGAATATTTGGATCATCATTATGCTAGTAATAGTTGTCAAGCGTAGATCTTGATTGTTGTTAGTAGCGGTTTTAAGTTAGTCCAAGAAAGCTTTGAAGTCATGTGGTGCATTCATCATCAATGGATTTCTATTTATCTTTTAAAGTTTGATTTCACTTTTATTTGAAAAACTTTAAAATTATATCATATGAGGGAGCTGCCCCTCTAAACGCAAAGGAAGGCCGCATATCAAGGGCTTATCCAACTATTGTGAATAATTTGTCACATACACTCCATTGGCCCATTTTCAAGTGAGAAATATGTTTACCAATAGATTTTTGGCAACTCTACTAGGGAGATCAAAATAAGAAAGATTAATTAGTCACCTATGATGAAACAACAAGGTATTGCCACATGAGAATGTGCTTCTAGTTGTACAACTGAATCTTGGTTTCTAAGACACATAGGAAGATATTACTTCATATTTGAACACTCTAGCCTTGAGGTGTAGACAAACTGCTCAACAATACCATCAGGTGAATCGAGTTCTAGAAGAAGAATAAGAAGAATTCAAGGAAATATTGTAGAGAGCTCCTATTTGTCAAAACATTGTGTTGACTGAAAGAATAGTTTCTATTCAAAGAAGAAACAGGTAAAATCTTTGTCCCATCCAAGATTATGTGAACAATAACCAGTAACACGGTTGGTAAAAGGTACCTTCCCTTGAATGAAGGTTGGAGACTCTATCTAAAAGACTAAATTATTGGCGACTCTATCTGAGGTTTGAATTCAAAAATGGTTTGGTACAAAGGGAAAATTGAAAGCGAGAGTGATAGCAACAGTGATGATGAATACTTTTCATATCCCAAGAAATAGATTCCTGATGAGCCTCTGTAAGTTGAATTCTTGAAGAATTTCTACGGTGCCAGGAGGCTAGATCCTAGAATGGCTCATCCTTGCTGTAAATTTTTCTAAAGATTGAAGAAGACGATGGAAAAGATTATGATTTTATTTCTCATGATCAAGAATACGTTTTAGTAAAATCTTCAACATATAAAGATAAAGAAGGTCTTTTTGAAAAATGTCTTTCATCTAAATAAGCAATGAATAATAATGGAAATGTCTCTCATTCACCTATCTCTCAACCAAATCAGATTTTTGTTGATCATAAGAAAGATAGCTTCTTGAAGAGTCTCTATGGTGGGTAGAAACTAGATCCGAAAAAGATTCATCTATCTTTGCTTCAAACTTTGCAAAAGATAGATGAAGAAGATGGTAAAGATAATAAGTTTTTCTCCTATAAGCCCAAATCATTTTCAGAGGAAAGTTCCTCATACTATTATAAGGAAGACCTTGATCATAAAAATAATTCATGTGAATCAAGGATGGATAATGGTGGTCAGAAAAGTAGCCCAACACATGCACCTATTTCTCATCAAAATCATACTTTCATTGATCCTAATTAGGTTGAGTTTTTAAAAAGCTTCTATGACAATGCATGCTTAGATCCTAACAAAGTACATCCTTATTTAATTTGAACACTACAAAAACTTGAGAAAGAAGACCCATGCAAGAATTATTTTCTTGGTAGCAAAACATCTCTCGATCCAAAGGTTAGAAAGGACTCATCTAAATTTTCATGCATGAAAGAAGACATGGATTTTATGTCTAATCAAGGAGAGGATCAAGAAATGGAATCTATAGGAGAAGGGTTTGCTAATGTATCAAGGCATCACTGTGAAGATTTCAATACTTAGGAGAACATATTCAATCATCTCAATCCCAATGAAAAAAAAAAAGGAAATATCAAATGTTTCTCAAGGAACTACACAACATATGATTAAAGATGAGGGAATTGTGGATCAAGGTGAATTTCATACTACTTTTATTCCTATTTAGTGCCTCAATGCTTTATATGACAACTTCCTATGTGGAGAAGATCTTCCTATTCATCCTTCTATGATCATTCAAGGTGAAGGATCTATTGACAACATCAATACTTCAGATGTTATGGCACAATCTGAAAACATTACCATTGATAAAGAAATCACCTCAAGTGAAATCTTGTAGACATCTCTGTTAACTCTTGAGATTGAAGTCTTTACTTTTGAGGATGTTGAGTAGTTTCCAGAAAGTGGTATGATCATCACAAGAGTAGACGATCATCTTCAAGAGAAAGATAATGAGTTGTCAAGAAATCCTTCTCAAGGTTACATGCAAGTGGAATATGAAGCTTTCCCATTTTGTGAAGATGGTCATCAAGAAGAATCCATGAACCAAGTTTGTGAAACATGGATGAAAATTTAATAATAGGTACGATGGAAATGGGAATTAAAGATAGGCTTCAAGTAAGAGAATATGACACATCAAGTTCTTACTCTTCCTCATGCATGAAACCTGAATTTGAAGCATTCAAGTTCACAAGTGGAGACCATAATTAAGAAAACATTGTGATGGTATATCACACTAGAGAAGTACTTGGCCTTGCAGAAATGTGTTGTGACCTAATGATTGAAAAATGTGAAGATAAAGGCATAGATGATGATGCTCTTTTAAAATAATTTCCCTTACATCAATATCAACTAATGATCAATTCTCCTGATCAGATAGACTCATTAGAGAATGTGCGCACCAAAATGGAAATGATGATTGTTTCTTCTTTGAGTGATCTAATGGGAGAAGAGGAAGAAATACATCATGGGAAGATCCCATGTGACAAGGATGTGTATTCATATTGGAATAATTTCATAAAGAATACAAACACAATCATCCTCACGGAAAAGAAAGAGTGTCTGGTGTCAAAAATAAGTTCAGAAATTCATGATGACCAATCACTAGAATTTCAAGTAGAAAGCTTGTCAAGTGGAGAAAAGAATCATAAATGCATTTAGAAATTCGAGAGCCTTATCCTTAAACTCTTTCAAAATGAAGTCATGAATGGCATACAACATGAAGTAGAGTTGATTCCAAAGTCAGAGATTTTTTATGAGACATGGTTATTTGGATACATCCCTTTATTAAGTGATGTGAAGCATAATAGGAATCTTAGAATTGGAATTCAAAGAGTGAACTTATATTTGAGTCCACAGGAACCTAAAAGTTTCCACATGTTAGCACACTATGGTATTTATTTTCCTAAACTAGTGAATGGATTTTCATAATTATAACTTGAGTCACTGGAGGTAGGGAAACCTGCCTTGTACATAGTCTAGTTAGAAGTTTTTGTTGTGTTGTTTTGTTGCTCCTAGTCTTTCTTTCTGTTGTCCCATTTTTGGTGCTCATTCCCTCTTTTGCAAAGTGGTTCCTGAGGTGACTCTACAATCCATTGGATAAAGCACTATTCTAATTTTTTTGGATTTGAGCTTCGTCCTTATAAAGTCTTTGTCCCCAGATAGAGCTAGTTGTTGCCTAGATATCAAAATTGCCTCAATTCCTACATTTTGAGCTATGGTTATTCTCAGAATATGCCTCATTTAAAGCATTAAAATAGCCAATTTCCCTCAATTTTTTTGAGAAATTTTGCCCTTCAAATGTCTTCAGCTCATTCCCAGCTCTGTCTAGCACTTCAAATTTTCAAAATCCAGCTTTAGAGTCAAATTTTTTTGCAAGTTAATGGAAGGAACCAAAATACATATTTTCAATCAAAATCTTAACCATTAACCTTTAAAGAGGTTAAGATAAAATTCCAAAACACGTAATCCGAACCATTAACCTTAACTTCTTAACCTTTAAAAAGGTTAAGGTCCAAGGTCCAAAACATGTGTTTCACTTTGAAATCTTAACCTCTCCATCAAAAGAGGTGAAGATAAATTTCCAAAACACATATTTTGAACCATAACCTTAACCTCTTGTCCAAAATGGTTAAGGTTAGAGACTCAAAACACCTATTTTTTAGATGGATATTAACTTCCTTCTCCAAATGATAAGGAATAAGAGTTAAGAGTTGGATCACCTCAATGATCAAGTGCAAATGATGTTGGCATGTAGCTATCAATTCTCAGATTATGATTACCCCTCCATTGGATGGTGTAGTACGAATATTCTACTGTGATGTTTCACAACTTTCATCATGTTTCAAGCTATATCTTATTGAAGTATCTTGTTCTTCCTTCAAAATGCCAATGCAGAAGGTAAAGGTATAACAATTATGTACAGAAGATAATATATGAAGCACTGATGGTTCGAGATAATAGATTGACACAAAGAGTGGACATCTCTTTAACAAGGCGGGACTGAACCACTTTCTATACCAACCTGCCACCTCAATATATTTGCAACTTTGAAGTTACCTCACACATACAGATTTTAAATGTGCCAAAGGCCTGCAAAAACAGTTCGACATAATGCTCCTCAATGCACTATCATTGGAGTCAATATTCATGGGGTGAGTGTGGAAGAATAGGTGAAGAAGTCTGAATATCTTTTTAAAAATAAATAAATAAATAAATAGTGTTGCTAGGCCCATAGAAAAATCCAAGCATGTGGCCTACTCTACAAATTCCTCTCTACGCTCTAGTTTGTGGCCTACTTTACAAATTCCCATTAGTATAACCAAAGGTATAACACATGATCTATTTTGACTAAGTAATTCAATGCTCCTGCCCACGGCTTCCAACAGAGAACATTGGTATTCGCCATAGTCAAGGCATATTAACCATTTGATAAAATGTTTGTGCATCAACCTAATCATAGACAAAGAACGTGAAGTGTTTGACTAGCCTCCCTTCATCTTCCAACTCGAATGCATGGAGATTAGTGATAGTTACAAACAAAAATAAGGCATGAGAATTATTTGATCTGAGTTTTTCATCCTCAACTGGACCATGGCCAAGCATGTGAAGTATTTGGCAAAATGCTCTCATAGCTCTAGCTGACAGTATTAAGTGATTTTCAATTTTGCAACCTTCTTCAAATGGGAGTGTGAAATATAGGTGAACATGCCATGAAGAACATGGGAGGTGATGTGTGTGGCATGAATAGTATAGTGCCATGAAACCAAGATGGAGTTGTAACAACTTCAAAGACATTTGACTTGTTTGATCAAATGCATTGAAGGCCATATTATCACTGTTTGAAAGAATGACTCAGAGATTCATAAATTTTATCAAGAATTCCTCTTGGGAGTTTCTAATGATGGAAGAGATGAATTAATGCTCATGCAAAGAAGATAGTTCCAATTCTCTGGGGTTCCAAGTGTTGAGAAAATGCCAACTATTTATTCTTGTAAGAATTTTTCTTAGGGCAAAATTCACCCAAGAACTAAGAACTCAAACACAAGCACAAATGTAGACTAGAAAAGAGTATGATCAGAATAACAATGTATTCGATTCAATATACATTAAAGTACACTAGGACTGCCTATATATAAAGGCCTCTGAGATGCATCTAGAATACCTTGGAATCAACATCATGATAAGTCATACAACCAGGCACATGTCCACCAGATATGGGTTATCCTCCATCAAGCACGAAAGTAAGTGCGATGATGAGAGGATAAGCCTACAATGGTGTATCACACAAATCAGTGTTGTAGACAACATGTGCTAAAAAAGAAGTGCGAATAATTGTGTTGCCAACATGAAAACTCAGTGAATGATGCAAACTATGGTGTTGTAGACACCATGTGCTATTTTATAGTTGCGTACTTCTGTGTTGTCAACATGACAACTCAAAAAGATACACAAATTCCTAAGTGTCTCACAAAATAAAATAATAAAATAATACAATATAACAAAATAATGCATTAACCTAAGTAAACTTAAGTAAGTGTAAATAGTAAATACGTATTTACACCAACACTTCTAACAATGTTCTCTATTTTGTAGATTTGAAGACATAATCCCAATCAAATTGGAACGTTTGCGATCTTACATAGTGGGGACTCATCTCAATAAAGAAGAGGGATCTTCTTGTAAATGTCATTTTAATAAGGCCAATACCTTATCCTTTATGCGATGTAATGGTTTTAATTCTCTACCTTTGTAATCAATGACTTGTGTCATTCTTGGGTTAATTTTGTAGAGGTTAATTAACCCCTCCCAAAACATGATTAGGAGGCAGTTGTTAACTAGGAGAGGGTAGTTCTTAACCTCTATCTCTATAAAAGGGATCATTTTGGCTTTGTAAAGGGACTTTTTGGACTTTAGAAAAAGGGAGTACTATGCTAAAATTTTGATTAGAAGATGATATTTGAAAAGTATGTACAAATTTTGTCTTCGTAATCAGATATTCCTCTTAAGTTCTTAGTACAAGAAAATAAAGGAATGCGCAATTTGAGTTCTCTTCTTTCGAATCCAAATTGTTAGAAATGTTGATTCTCTTTGTAGTGAGCATTCTCACGACATTGTGCAGATGTTTATGAATCTTTGGATCATCATTGTGCTAGTAATAGTTCTCAAGTGTAGATCTTGATTGCTATTATTAGTGGTTTTAAGTTACTCCAGGAAAGCTTCGAAGTTGTGTGGTGCATTCGTCATCAATGGCTTTCTATTTATCTTTTAAAGTTTGATTTCACTTTTATTTAAAAAAATTCAAAATTATATCATACGAGGGAGTTGCCCCTCTAAATGTAGAGGAAGGCCGCATATCAAGGGCTTATCCAACTATTGTGAACAATTTGTCACATACACTACATTGGGCCATTTTCAAATGACAAATCTGTTTACCAACAAAGTGAAAGTAAATTTAGATGATATATAAGTTTTCCTAAAATCTTTTAATTAGAAATCTTTAAAATGTAACTATGTTATATTATAAAATTAATTAATGAAATAAACAATTATTTCATTAGATTTATGAATATAAATGTAAAATAAACCATATTAATTTTATTACTGTATACTACATTTTAAAATTTATTTCAATGTAAACATATGTAAAATAAATAAAATTTACTTTATTATTATTGTATCATAAAAAAGACCATTTTTCAAAATAAAGATTATAATATAATCATATTAATTAAAATTTAGATGTTTCAAAATACAGATTATGATACAATCATACCAATTTAAAAATTACTACTAACTTCTAGTAATAAATGTTATACTAATAATTAAAATTCAATCTATCTATATATTTATAATCTATAATCATAATAATAAAAATAAAAATATACTTTTTTTATAAAAAAAGTATTTTTAATTAGTCCAAATAAATAGTAAATGTACTTATAAAACAAGATACACATGATAATAATTTCAATAAATTACAATATAAACATAATCAATAATATTTTTATTATTGTTTTATACTAATAATTTGTGATCATAATACTAAAATTTATTTATAGTTTTAATAAAAATATATTTTTACTTATTGAAATAAATAATAAATATTATAAAAAATACAACAACATAAACATGATAATAATTTTAAATAACAATAATCTAATAAAAAAGTTACAATTAAAACTGAAGTAAAAAGACACTTTGGTGGAAGTGACAAATATATGGGGAAATAAAATGCTGACTTTGCAGCATATGTCACAAAATATGACATTGCAGCATATGTCAGACAATATGTGCATTCCATGGGATGGGCATGGGGCATGGCACTCACAAACCTGTGCAAAAATGTTGCACCGTAGCCGGTGCCCACAAAACAGAAAAACATGAGAAATAGATGAGTAGCCCATTGGGCTTTGGTGCAAGGTCTGATCACCACATTGAAGTACGCCTGCATGGACTGAACTAAACTGAGGTCGTGGATTTTGTAGAATCTCTGTACAAACAACTGTTCTCTGTACACTATAAAAACACCTTGTTTTTCTTTATTGATTTCCAATTTCCAACTAATACAGTAGAAATCCAACTCCTTGTTATATTCATCTATATAGCAAAGCTACAAATCCTTAAGCTAAGTCACAAGGTCTGAATTCCAGTTTGTGGATCATAAAATTCAGATGAAGTTCGGAAAGGGTGCCAATTTGCTGAAATTTGAACTTCATAGATGAAATTCGGGGTATCCTATGACTTCGCTGTCAAGACACTAGAGACAACAATGCTACTGATCACTCCCATTGAGAGGGGACATATCCATGGGATAGCTACCCAAAACTCTGAGAAAAGTAGTGAACTCTTGAACCTCTTGCAGGGCATTTTGTGCCCTAGGATCAGCCATGGATGCCTCAAAATCAACATAAAAGATGTACTCAAAGAAGTGCTTGGCAGTGCCTCCATTGAGGTCATCCACAACCCTAACAGGCTTGCTCCTCTGAGGCCTACTCTCAATTTTAGTCAAGTTAATGTTCCTAAAAGCAAAGGCTGACAATACCTTGAAGAGCACACCAGTCCCCTCTTCATGGGCAAAGACTATGCTGGTCTTGAATGGCCTGTCCTTCCTAGGAATCACAGGCTCTCTGGCAAGCATAACAAACCTCGTGACATTTCCCCTGTCATCTTGAATACCATCAGCAAGTATGTTCATACCATATATCTCAGCAGCCCTTGTACTTGCAATGGCAGCAGTGTCCCTGAGGTTGTTGACAGCAACATACTCAGCAGCACCAGCAGTGTCATCAAATGCTTCCCTGGCCACATTGAGGCCCATCATGGTCAGAGTGTTCTCACACTGGGCCAGGGCCTGTGGGTGGCTCATGACCCTCCTCAATCCATCTGCCTTCACACCTGGCAATGCAAGGAGGCAGTGGTGCACTGGGAACTGAACCTCCCCAACAATATGAAGTGAGTGTCTAAGAAGCAGATCATAGTTCCTGTGGATGCTCCCTCCCAAGGAGTTCTCCACGGGGAGGACTGCCCTGTCAGCAATCCAGAGCTCCACAGCCTGAAAGGCAACCTCAAACTGATCACATGGGATGGGCTCACAGCATGGATAAGCCTTGCTTGCAGCTGCCTCACTGTATGCCCCTGGGACTCCCTGATAAGCAACCCTCAGCTGGGATCCATGCATTGGGGGTGGGGCTAGATCTGTTATGCTCAGGGGCCTTGGCATGGCTGAAATGTTTTGGGATATTATGGTGTTCAGATCCCCATTTGGGGGCTTCTCCACTGGGACTAGTCCTACACCTACACCATTGTTGCCCTTGCCATTCTCCAACACTTGCCCTGCTAGTATTGCACATGATGCCTGCCAATCTGAGCCCCTCCCAGCTGCAAGAGACAGATCTCCATTGGGATTGTTGTTGTTGCTGGAGTAATGCTGCTTCCTCCCCATGTGATTGCTTACGATGAATCTACTAGGAGTAAAAGCCCCCTTCCATAGCCTTGACGGCTGATACAAAACAGCCAGTCCCTGCCTGATGTGGCAGATACCCATTACCACCTCAGCACCATTGTCCCTCAATCCATACACATTCCTGCAAGCATTCAGATTCAGAGCCATCCTGAATGAACTTTTATCAGGCCTCTGTTGTCCCAAACCCTGAGCTGGGTATGGAGAATGGGTGTTTCAGGGGTCTGATGGCTGTGAGGCAGCCCAACAGAGGCACGAAGTCTGTGAGCTATCAATCAGCTAAGACTACCACAGAAATGTTTTAGCAACCAGATGCCAAGGCTAAGAGCTAAGGACTGAGAGGCCTGATTTTGGGCAGAGGGTGTTAAGATTTTGGGGGTATGTAGTTGTACTGGGTGGTGTTCTCAATGCCTGATTTGGGCAAATGGGCACTCAGATGTAATTATAATAAAAAACTTCACAGGCCTGAATTGGGAAATGATATCGAGAGATTTGGGTGTGTGTGTAACGAATGGGAAAAAGCAGATGAGTGAAGAAGGGACAAGGACTGAGCAGGGGCAGGCAATTTGCCTATACCATACTGGTCCTCAACCAGCTGCGGGAGTTTCCCAAGCCGCTGTAGTTATAGGAAGTCTTTTGGGGAGGAATATGCTTTTGGAATCTTATAGACGTTTCTGTGATGGTGGTAGTTGAATTGGAGCATGAGGTGAAGTAGATGGAGGGAGTGGAGGAGAGAGTTCGTTGAGGAGGAGTAGATGGAATAAGCTTTCTTTCAAACGCTATGCATCATTTCATAATCATAAAGACTAGGTAATGTCCCTCACAGCGCAAGAATAGAACATCATGGTGCGGGGATGACTGTACATGGAATTTATTTCGTGTTAACGATTCATGTTTTTTTTGTTAAGAAAATAATTCTAAGTACCTTCACTATTCTTTTATCTTTTTAATGGAAAAAATTAGTTTCCTTCTTTTATTTAAGGGTAAAAATGTTATTATATGTGTTAATATCTTTAAATTCTTTAAATTCTATATGTAATTAGTTTAGATTTTATTATTCATGGTTACTATTACTATATGTATTAATATCTTCAAGTTCTTGTATTTCTATGTAACTTTTGTATTTCTTTTTCTATATTTGCATTCTCTCTTTCTTGTAATTTGACATTCTATATGTAATCAATTTAGAATTCATTATTCATAGTTACTATTACTATATGTGTTAAAATTTTCAAATTCTTATATTTCTATGTATCTTATATGTGTGTGTGTGTGTGTGTTTAGGGATATGATTGTTGAGCTTTTATACAGTAATTTCAAACCATTCACTATCCAAAGACATTATGAATAATAATAATAATATTTGACGTTTTTTTTTCCCCTTAAGATTGAACAATTATGTAGCTTTTGTGATATAAAAGATCATTGTGTTTCACACCAAGTTATATGTATTATGGTTTATTCAATTTTAATACTAGTTTGATCTAAGAATCATTAATTTCAACCTTTATTAAATAATAATTCAAATAGATACAATTTCTTTTGATTACATTTTCTTTAACTTTATTTAAGACAAATGCAGTAAATCCACTTAAATTCTTATAATATCATATTCAAATGTAGGAAATTAGATAAAAGTAATTAAAATGTATACATTTTCACCATAAATATATGAAACATTAAACACATTTTTTTTTTAAACATCTTGATACTTTATAAATTATATTCATAATATACATTTATTAATAAGATTATATAGAAATAGATGCCATCTTAATTATATACTTATACAATTTTTTGCTTCTTGATAAATAATTTATAATTACTTATTTGTATTCTCTTTAAAAAGGGCCACTATTGTATTCATGTAAGGACATATATAATTGGCTTTTGATCTTATCCTCTATATATATGAATGATACACCCATTTTTTTATCATTATGCGAAAAGTTTTGAAAGGCACCCTCCCCTATCACTAACTATCACATAAAAGAGCACAAGATCTAATCAGTTCAAATCTATAGGTTAAAGTGTCAAGAGCCTTTTCTAGCCTATGGAACATAGACTTGGACGAATGATAAGCTTGGACTGAGTTTTAATGATATGGGGTCAAGAGTAAGGATGACCACATTTATGTGTCATGTTGCACGTTATTGTTTGAAGGGTTGCAATCCTTGTAGGGCCCCCAACTTTTGGGTATAGTGAATTTATTCAATTTCTAATTTGGTGCATATGGTGGAACAATCATTTCATAAGAATCTTGTAATAAGAGTCATTTTTTAAATTTCTAAGGTAGAGTTGGTAGTGAAATATTTATTTTTAACTTTGTTTTGTTTCACTGAATTATTTTCAATATTAACACTTTTTAAATATTGAAAATGTAAATAATGTTATAAAAATTAATAATAATGGAAGGTAGCAAGGCTACCATTAATTATATCATTCTACATTTTGAATAATCTTTTTATTATTGTACATTTAATTTTGCACTAGTATTCTTTTATATAATTTTCTTCAAGTTTCATTAGATTTTTTTTATTTAAAAATTTTAAAGTCTTATATATTTGTATACGAATAAGTCTTGTATTTATTCATTTGGCATGTTGAATACTAATGGATTCATGAAGATTGATAAATTGGTAGCAAATAAATCATGTTACATATTTTTTCATTCTTTGAAACAACTTCACCATTCTTTTACCTATTATCAATACAGATGTCACACAACACTGTATCTAATGTCATATATTTGATAAAAAGTTTATTTCTCAAAAATGTCAAAAATAATTTATCAACCATCTTATTGGACAATGTTGTCAACATAATGTAATGCAAGCTATATAAAATCTTCTAACTTTTTGTTATTTCAATATTAAAAAGTGAGTAGTGCAAACTCATGTTTCTTTTTCCAATTTAGTTAAAATTTTATTTTTATTTAAAAAGTAGTAAGTTGTAGGCTACAATTTATTCATGTTACAATGTATTCAAAATGTGAAATATAATATATTATGTTTTATGTTTTAAATGATTAATTGTTCTATCAAATTAAAGTCTTTTTGAAATTAATAATAAAAACAAGTGTCATTGAGTGGCTAAATACTTGTTGCTTGTTTTTAAATAAGCACATATATTAGGTTTTTGCTTGATTATTTATAGAAAAGAGTAGAAGATATTTAATAATATATTTTTTATCCTAAACATATGTTTAAAACTAGTAGCTAATTTTTTTTGGAGAATTAAAACTTAAAATGAAGAGACGCATATATATTATGCAAATGAAAAAAAATATTTTAGGAGTTAAAATAGTATTGATAAATATAAATAAAAATGTATTGCAAAATTTTGATTGGTTTATGAAATTATATTTTAAATCTATGACAAAATTTGATAGTTTTTTTGGTAAAAAAGGGTGGCCATTTAGTTGATCAGTTTGTCATTATTTAGAAGAAGTTGTAAATTGTTATTGTAATTTTTAAAAGTAAACAAGAGAAGTGAATAAATTTCACCAAGATATATCAAAAGAATGTCATAACGTTGAGACAGTAGAAGATTGTTAAAATGGTCATGTATTTCATGTTAATTCCAATTTTCTCTAGAAAACAATGCATGTTGAAGTCATGGCGATAAAGAATTAAATAAATAATAAAAAAAGAAATATTTCTTTGTACATCCATAAATTCTCATATAAGAATCTAATTGAACCAACTAATAGAAACATAAAAAAATAATTTTAAAAAATTATAAAGTTAAAAAAATTATTATCTACTTTTATTAAAAAAAAATGTAATATTTATATAAAAAAACAAAAAAATTAATTGAAATTGGTATATGGAAGTTTTTTTAATAACACAGTAAGTACTAATAGCCTACCAATAAGTACTAATAAGAGGAACAATATATGATAAAGGTCAATAAATTCATGTACTCTTATGTCTACTTGTTTAGGCTTGGGGTTGAGCTTTTTAGCTCCTTACATACTCTTATCTCATAATGTCAAAAGATGATGAGGGGGTACAAGAGAAATAATGAGACAATGACCAAACCATAACAACTTAAAGTTGAAAGAGAGATATGCAAAATTTATATATGTGTGTGTATATGTATATATATGTGTATACACACACACACACACACACACACACACACACACACACACACACATGTATATATATATATACATATGTATATGTATATATATGTATATACACACACTTGCACATTGTCATTTATATATATATAACTATATATGATAGAAAAGCAATAAGTGCAATTGAATCCAAAAATATTCTAAGAATTCATCTTTGTGCATCATTTATTTTCACTAATTTAGAAATTTGCAAATAGATATCACTAGAAAACCATTTTTCCATGTTATATGGAAGAAGCAACTAGAACCATTTTGAAAAAAAAATAAAAATAAATTACAAACAATTCTAAAAATGTTTTATTAAAATTTTATTATAAAATTTCAAAATATATTAATATATTTACAATGTAATTAATAAATTATATATATTTAAAATATTAAAATAAGATTAAAATTAAGTTAAAAATTTATTTATTGACATAAGATTTATTTTGACAACTTTTATATTTAAATAATATCAATAATAATCAAATAATTTTTTCACATTTAATTTATAAATTGTTAAATAGATTTTGTTTATTGCTTGTTATTATTCTAATCTTTTCCTAAATTTCTTTTAAATATCCATCTAACTTTAACTTTGTTTTTGTTTTATCAATTATACTCTATAATTATTACTTCTTCAATAGTGAATATAAACTTTTTATAAAACAAAATTATTTTGTAACATATAATATACATTTTAATCATTTTAAAATATAAAATATGTTTTTAATAAATATAATTATTTTTAAAATAATATATTTCAATTTGCATTCTTAAAAATGGAAAATTATCTAAACAAACTTATATTGTTATATAGGCAAGAGCTTACAACACAATGGTAAATTGTGAGCTCTTACCGAAGAGGTTTTGGGTTTGAATCTATTCACTCTTAATAAATATAATATTATATAAAATGATTTATATCAAAAAAACTTATATTATTAGGTAGCATTTGAGATACATGATCATGGTATCTCACTTAAGATTGTATATTTTATTGCTATTTAACTGTAATACTGATTTATTTTAAATATCATTTATTTCAATCTTATTATTATAACATATACAATTATGTTGATTGCATATTCTCTAACTTTATTTAATATAATTATATAAATTCACTTAAAATATTATGTTCAAATATAAGAAATTTCATAATAATAATAAAGTATGTTGAAACATCAATACAATATAAGATATATTAATAGTCTACATTTATTCAATAAGAAAAATAAATATCAAACATTATAAACCATCTCAATTATTTAGTTAAAAATAAATTGTTGCTTGTTCATCAATAGTTTATTTATTTGTTCATAAATGTCCTATTTATTATTGATGCATGTTTGTTCATCATCACTATTGCGTTCATGTAAGCACTTATATAATTAACTTTTTGATCTTATACAATGTAATTTTTGTGATTATTAGCCATATATAAATATTTATGTACCATAACATGGCGGACCCCTTCCTTCATCATTATGTGAAAAGTTGTGAGAGGCGTCCAATCACTTAAAAATAGATGTAGGTTATGGTGTGAAAGGGCCTTTCTTAGCCTATCCAACATAAACTTGAACGAATATAAGCTTTCACTCAATTTTACTGATTGGGGTCAAGAATAAGATGGCCACATTTATGTGTCATGTTGCAAATTATTGTTTGAAGGGTTGCTATTCTTGTATCATAAGTAGGACCCCCAAATTTGTGTGTATTGACTATGTAATTGAGGAAAATTAAAAACTTTCAGAGGATGTTTTGTTTGGTGCACATGATCATAGGACAATCATTTGGTAACCATCTTGTAATAATAATAATAATCATTTTCAAAATTATCAGCTTGAGTTGTAACTTGGGTAGTGGTGAAACATTTTTTATTTTTATTTTTTTAAATTACTGAAACCACTTCCATTTTCGATATTGAATGAGGAAAGCAAAATCAAACACTTTCCCAATTATGTGTTTTAATGTTTAATGTTATCATTTACTTTTTCATATAATCATTTGAAATTTTCTAAAATGGGAACATTTCAAAGGTAGTTTTAAGAATTTCTTTAAAAGAGGAGTGAGAAGTTGAATTGGACAATGTTTGAAATTATATATAAATGAAGTTGTGGGAAATTTTGTAGTTTAGTTTAGTTATTTTTTTAAAACAATTTTAATCATATAAAATATCTATAAGAATAAGAATGTAGTAAATCTTTTATATCTTCATAAATGAATAATTTTTTAATTAATTCATTTTATATATTGGTAACAAATAAATTATGTTAGTTTTTGTTCAAGATTTCTTTAAAATATTCAAATTAAATCATTAAGGGGGGTTAGAATATTATATGATATAGAATTTTGGTATTAAAAAAAATTGATATCAAAGAGTTAATAGTGCAAATTTGTGCCTCTTTTTCAAAAAAATTATTGTTTTTGAAATAAAAAGCGACCAAAAACAAGGGTGTCGGTCCTTACAAACAAAAAGCTGCTAACTAGCGCATTACCAGTAGTGAACCACAACACACATAAAACTAACTAAAGCTTCACAAAACCACAGATCCTTAAGAATGTAAGTAACCAGTAAAATACTAAGAACAACTAAACTAAAATAAAAGTCTAGAATATCCAACAACTATAGAAGTTCATCAAAATATCTGTTGGCATATCAACCCAACCCAAGTCTTAGTTACAGCTGGAAACCAACAAAACCATAAACAACAGAATAACATAAAAGTCTTGGATCCAAGGATCCCATTAAACTAAAAAACTCAATTTTCTTTTTTCCCCTTCCCCTTCACAGCCAACAAAATTCGGAACCAGTCATAAGCAAGAAATTCGAAGAGGAGCTTATGGTCCTCCATATCCATCCCAGTATCTTCCTTTTCCTGTGCCAACAGCTAGAGGGTGGTGGCTACGGCATGAGTGATTTTGAGGGTAAATTTAGAGAAGGTAAAGAATCCTTCCTCTAAAATTTTAACCCTCTTATCGAAATTGGCATACACCTCCACCTGCTCCTCGGTCTCTTCCTTGATATCCATTTTCACCTTTTTTGCTTCCTCCTTAGCTTTTTGTACTTAGATATCATCCTACAAAACCCTTTGATTAGTAGAAATCTTAGATTTTTCCTTAGCTGGGGATGAGATAGTTATGGGGGAGGTGTCCACTTTGTTGCTCTCTTCATAGAAGGTTATGGGCTGTAGGGTGAAGCTAGCAGACACATGGGTGACCTCCATGGTAGTAGCACTGCCAGCTGACACCTGATTCTGAGCATTTTCAACATAATTATCCTCCAAGTTAACACTTTTTTCCACCTCGTCCTTTCCTTCTTCTCTTTTAGAATTAGAGTTGTCTTCCTCCTCCCTTTCTTCTTTGTTATTTTTTGAGCTTTCCTCCTCAACCTCCTTAACTCTGAATTCGTTGGATTTCTATTTGCACCTTGCCTGGGATTGGGCGAGTCTTCCAGATCTCCTCCTAGCCTTACCCCCAGCCTCCTCCTCCGAATCCTCCTCTTCCACATCAACAAGTTTTTCAAATTTTATCTTTTTGTTGCCCTTTTGTTCTGTAGTCATATCGGGTTTTTTCTTTTTCTTATTTTCCTAGCCAGGGGAGGGATGAGAGGTATGAATTTTAGTGCCAGTACTAGTGCTCAGGGGTGAATTCTAGTGCTAGTGCTAGTTGTCAACCACCACCACCCTAGGGGGCACATGGCAAGGTGGAATTGGTAGAGGCAAAAAATTAGTCCTTGATGGATTATGGTAAAGTTATGCCCTTTATTCCTCTTTTCCCTAACATCAGCTACCATATCCTCAAGAGAATGCAGAAGAAAAAATGGGATAGAAATGAAATCCCTATTTCTAAAATGATTTAACAAAGGAAAATGGTAGTAGTAGCAAACACTAAACCTGGCCTCCAGTGTTAGATATCTCATGAGAACCAAGCACACATTGTCCCATGGGGCTAGCAACTTGTCCCTTTTAAACCCTCCTTTATATCAAACTGGTTCCTCATCTTCCACAAAGAAATTATTCATACTAGCCTCATCAGTAGTTGTAGTGACCTTTCTCCATTTTTTTCCCTTTCATTGAAAGGCTAGTCACCATGGAAATCACTTCCTCATTGACTTGGAAGGTGATTCCATTGATGGTGATCTTGCGGTCATTCCACCCATTAACAAACTAGAGGGCGCAATTCTTGTCATACCCCACCATCGACTGCATGTAGGGCAGAAAACCCCCTTCCTTTAGCAGAAACTAGGTGGCCATCCTATCCTTGAATTTCTCCATTTTCGTGGCTCCAGCCTATTCAAGTCCCCACCCATATCTATTCCGCCAATGTCTCGTTCCTCTTCTTCAGTGGTGCACATTTGAACTTCCTTCTCTACGAAATCTCTGCAACTACTATCCACCTTGAGACCTTTAACAATAAGAAAAATAATTTTATAGTCTTGTGCTTGATAAGTTTCAAAATCCCATGCAATTTCATTATGGGAATTGTGATTGTATAGTATCATAATTTTCACACCTTGAAAATCTCTAACCGTCTGATAAATGATATCATTCGTACTTTTAATTGGTAAGTAATTTTAATTCTATGATGGGTTACCATAATGGTGAAAAGACATCCCTCTTAATTTGCATTCACTCATTTTTCCTTTTGTATAGCCACATCTTTTATTTATTTTCAAAAAGCCTTTGTCAAATTTAGTGAACATTGAAACAAAATTGCTAAATTTGGCCTCGACTTTAAATTTTATGGTCATAATTAAATCATATTCCCGCCTCTTTCTTTGGTTATTGATGACTTAATGTCTTTGTTGAGATCTATCATATCCCTCCAGCACATGATTGCTACTGATTTAAACCCCATGGCAGCTATCACGTTAGCCACCTTATTTCCTTCCCTGTAAATTTGCTACAGGTGGACACTTTCCATCCCTTCCAAAATTTGCCTAATATCCATAATGATAGTTTGAATATTCCATCCTGGGTGGGAAAATCCCTTAACCAGATTAATGATTAATTTGGAGTCCCCCTCTATTGTTATTTCCCTAATTTGCATTTTGCTAATCAGCTGAAGGCCCCAAAACAATGCCATTGCCTCAGCCAGATTATTGCTTCCATTTCCCACCTTCCCAACATAAAGCAATAGTGCATCACCATTCCTATCTCGCAACACTCCTCCGACCACTCCTATACCTCCTCTTGTAGCACCATCGAAATTTAGTTTATATTCTGTAAGGGTAGGTGGTTTCCATCTCATTTATTGTCTCCTTAGCATTTTTGAGTTATCAAAGAGGAAAAAATCCTCATGACAACCCCAATTTTCAGCAATTAGTCCTTCTTGTCTACCTGGTTCTTCCCTTGACATTTTACATTTAGCCACCCTTAAATTTTCCTTCAATAATTTCTCTATTATTCCAAAAACCACCTCCACTGATTTATTCTCCTCTCTAAATATTTTGTTATTTCTTTCTTTCCATATATCCTAGCAAACATATGGTGGAACAATTTTCCATAGAAAAATCAATCTAGGGTGATAAAAGGGACAACTCTAGTTCTCCACAAATTGACCCAGATTGTCTTTCATAACCTAGTCCAAACCAAATCTCTCCTAGACCCTAGTCCATATCTCTAAGGCATACTAGCATTCTAGGAATAGGTGAGAAATACTCTCCTCCTTTTCCTTGCAGAGATAACAATGGTTTGTTATATAAAAGCCCCTTCTTTTTAGGTTGTCCAAGGTTAAAATTTTTTCATGTTGAATCGTCCACCAAAAGAAATTGATTGTAGGAATAAGGTTACAAATCCAAACCTTACTCCACAATGGTGGGTAGGGGTCCTTGCTAAAGAGGTGTAAGTAAGCTGATTTTATAGTGAAGTTACCACTTGGAGTTAAGTCCCAAGTCGTACTATCCTCCTAGAATAGAACTAGGGGTCTCTATTCTCTTATCAGCTTTTCCAACTCCTTGAGAAGTTGAACATCCTCTTTGGAGTATGTTTCCTTATAAAGTTTCTTCCACTTCCTCCCCTGATAATATAGTCTCCAACTTTTCTTCCCACATCTTCTTTAAGCAACTCCATTAATCTTCTAAATTTTCTGAAAACCAATGATTTCCCTCCCATCCACTTGTCTTCCCAAAATCTGATACTATGACCATTTCCCACAATCCACCTTGTTCCTTCCCCTAATAATCCTCTACTCCTAACAATATTCATCCAGATTTTAGACCCTCCTAGGAGGTCATTATTAAATAGATTCCAATTGAAAGGGGAATTTGATAGATATTTAGCTTTCATAATATAACTCCAATCTGTTAGCCAATCTTCGTAAGGAGAGCCTTGTTAAGGTCTTGAAGTCTTTTAACTCCCAACCCTCCCTTAACCTTTGGCTTACACACCTCCTCCCAATTGACTAAGCTCAATTTATTTCTCTCCTCTGTTCTTGACCAGAGGAAATTTCTTTTTATTCTCTCAATCCTCTTTGACATGTTATGGTTAATTTTGAAGAGGGATAGGAAGTAAATGGGAATACCCTAGAGAGAAACTAAGAGCAATTGTAGTTTTCTAGCATTGCTTAATATCTTCCCTTTCCATCTTGCAATTTTCCTCTAAATTCTCTCCACTATCGTATTCCAGAAGTCATTAGTCACTTCTTTAGTAGTTAGTGGTAGTCCAAGATAAGTATTTGGGAGGCCGACAGATTGACATTCTAGGATATTCCTTATCCTCCTTTGTAATGAGGCATCAGTATTAAAGAAATAAATCTTACTCTTATGATAATTAACTTGTTGTCTTGAACTTTCTTCATAATTGTGTAGTATAGCCTTCCAAGCTTCAACCTCTATAACTAAAGATTCTCCAAATAGGAATTTGTCATCAACAAATTGCTGTAGGACCTTAGTATGAGTGGTAGTAACAATCTTTACCCCTTTGACATAGCCAGTATTCACAAGTTTATAGATAGACCTCCCTAAGACTTCAGCAACCATAATGAAGAGGTAGGGAGAAAGTGGGGCACCCTGTCTCAGGCCTTTCTTTGCTCCAAAATTTCCCCAAGGAGAACCATTTAGAAGAACAGAAAATTGAACTAAGCCAATCATCATCTTGATCAGATTTATAACCTTGTTATTAAACCCCACTCTTTTAAGCACCTCCTAGAGGAAATCCCACTTAACCTTATCATAAGCCTTGGAGATATCCAATTTGAATGACATCCCTGATTTTTATTTTTTTTCCATTGAGTGAATAACCTCATGTGTGGTTATGGCCACATCTAGAATCTATTTTCCTGGAACAAATCCTTTTTGAAGGCTGCCAATTATTTTAACTAGAAAAGGCTTTATTCTATTCACCAAGACTTTAGCAAATATCTGATAAATAGTATTACATAAACTTATAGGTCTGAAATTTAACAGGCTCAATGGTGTGGGGATTTTAGGAACTAATGCAATAAAGGTCTTATTGATCATCTTTAGTATCTTTCAAGTTCTTAAAAAATCCCTAGGAGCCCAAAACAATTTAGATTTAATAACCTCCCAGAAATGCTGGAAGAACGTGGGAGGGAACCCATCTAGACCCGGAGCCTTATAAGCTTTCATAGAGAACCCAACACCTCCTCCTCCATGATATTGCCAAGAATGTGACTTTTGTCCTCCATACCTAGTATTTGTGGAATCATATTAATCAAGCTTCTTCTAATCACTGGATTCCCAGCTTTATTGTCCTTGACATAAGCCTTGCTAAAGTATTCCACCACATGTCTTCCCATCTCCTCTTGATCCTTAAAGATCCTTCCCCCTTCACCATCCAGCCTATTGATTGTGTTTCTTCTTTTATGGTTAGAGGCTAACTTGTGAAAGAAAGTAGTATTCTTATCCCCTTCCTTAAGACATTGAACTCTTGATCTTTGTAACTTCCAAAAATTTTCCTCCCTCAAGAGAATATCCTTTTACTTTTTTCTATACTCCTCCTCTTCCTGAGTTGCACTGTCCAGGTTAATCTCTTCAACAATTTCCCCTTGGATTTTTTAAAGCTTTTCTTCCACATCACCTTTGATTTTGAACAAGTCTCCAAATGAACTCTTAGCACAACCCTTTACATTCCTCTTTATGTTATCTAGTTTTTGGGTCAGTCTATACATAGCAATACAATCTATCCTTATATTCCACCAATCTTGAACTCTCTCTTTGAATTTTGGATGAGACTGCCACATTATTTCATATCTGAAAGGTTTCAGCCCACTTTTGAAACCATCCTCCTACTGGAAAATAATAGGGGAATGATCTAAAGTAGTTCTAGTGAGGTTCTCTAGATGGGAATTCCCAAAACTATTCCAGTTCCTTGTCACCAATAACCTATCTATTCTAACCTGGATAAGGTCCTTCCACTTTCTATTGTTAGTCCAAGTATATGGGTTCCCTCTCAGTTCCACATCAATAAAGTCCATTATGCTCATAAAGTCATTAAGGTCTTGCAAACTTTCTAGGTAGTCCCTATTACCACCCAATTTATTTGAATGGTACAGGGGGGTATTAAAATCTCCCATACACATCAATTGCTCATCTTTCATTGTTTCAGTAATCCTATCTATATCATACATTTCCTTCCTCCCTAATTTTCTATTAGAAGCATAAATATTGATTAGCCCCCAATAATGAATACTAGAATGGAAATCAGTAATTATAAAATTTCTATCCTTCCAAACCTCAGCTCCTGTCATAGAGTTCAGATTCTACATAGCAGCAATACCCCCCGAGGCACCATCAACATCCATATGTAAATACTCAGCACCTAGCCAAATATGACTAACTATTTTGTCAAAACTAGCACTAAACATTTTAGTTTCTTGTATAAAAACACAGTCTACTTTTTCCTGAAATATGCATTGTTTCAGAGCATATTGCTTTTGGGGGTTATTTAACCCCATCAAATTCCAAGAAAGGAATTTCATTTCTTACCTCTAGTAACTATCTCTAGTGTAAGTTGCTTACCACTAGCAACATCCTTTGTTGCTCGATTTGTCGTGGTTGCTCTACTAAATGGTTTTCCATCTATCCCACATGCACCAACATCTGGTTTTTTTCCCCCCTCCTCTTCTTTTTTTGAACCTCCCATTCTCCATTATCCTCATCTTTTGGTGAGGTAGGGCTAAGCTCCTTTTCAACCTTATCAATGCTTGCCATTACTTTTTCTACAATCTCTGCTGGGGAGGCATTAACCATCTTTAATGGGGTACAAACTCTCTCTCGAGTATCACATTTTGTGGCCATAATTTCTTGCTAGCTGTCACCACCCTGATTTGTTAGGGAGCTAGGAAGAGGGTGGAACACCTCTATTTCACCTTCCTCCAACAACTCAACATCCTTAGGCCCCCCCATGGGTGGAATCAATAGTTCCTCTAAATCGCTTCTAAAGGGGTATTCATCCATTTTCTTCTTATCCTCCAAAGCTTCCTCATCCCTCGGGACAATATTTTTGTCCAGCGTGGAGAGCACTGGGGGAATCTCCATAGTATGAATAATAGCAGACTCCACCACCTATTTAGAGGCAGTAAGTTATAGGCTATAATTTATTCATGATATGGTATTTGAACTATTATTATGTAGTAATTATGTGAAACATAATAGATTGTATTTAAAATGATCAATTATTCTATTAATATAAAATATTTTATATATTAAGAATAAGAAAGTTCAACTAAGGATTTGCTAGTTGAATTTTACTTAAGGCTAAGTTAATTATTCCCTCTATATTCTAAATATCCAAAAAGACTTGCAATCCAATATTAACACCTGTAAAGAGTGTAAGAAAAGAAATATATTTGCAATTATATGTACTGAAATATATATATTGTATTAAAATTAAAATTTACATATAATATTAAAAAAAAAACAATTGAAACTATACCAGTTGAACAAATGCAAACCTCCTATAGGTACATTTCTTAATTAGTTATTTAATTGTTGACCTACCATGGGTTGCAATTTGGATAAGCAAGAGGTATGTTAGGTAGAGGTCAAAGAAGATAGCCATCAAAATATAATCAAGGATTAGGTACATGATTGGATTGTCATTTAAGTGCTCTAGTACATTCACCACCAATATAGATGTCAAACAATGCAAGAAATGGGATGGTCAAACTAAAGCAACTAGACAGTGTCACTAAAAAGGATAGCAAATACCTTCAACTAAACTACTTAAACATCACACACTAAGGCTTGATTCCTAGGCTAAAAGTGTTAAATATTTAGATTTGACTTATTTTTCCAAATGTAGTTTCTTCCTTAGTGTGTGAGGTTCAAGGGTGGACCTTCCATGATGAAGACAATCCAAATCAAACTAAAAACAATAAAAAGGAAGGACACAAGAATATCTAGATATAGTAGAAACAAATCTCAATAATATATATTGATTAAAGTTAGTAGAGATAGGATATGGTGAAATATATTTCAAAGTATGGGTGACTTTAATCATTGTAAAAGAAATATATGAAAAAATAGATACTTTTGTGGGTAGATTCCAAGAAAGGATAAAAGGAATAAGCAAATATCAAAACCAAGACAACAAGTTAACAGATAAGAGCATCAAAGACAAACAATGAGAACTCAATATGTTTGAAA
This sequence comes from Cupressus sempervirens, assembly GCA_028749045.1. NCBI lineage: Eukaryota > Viridiplantae > Streptophyta > Pinopsida > Cupressales > Cupressaceae > Cupressus > Cupressus sempervirens. The sequence goes on from CM053786.1 coordinate 52,095,065, forward strand.
TTTTCTAAAACTTTGAATGTTTAAATTTTTTTTTTGATCGATAAGAGGCTAAAGCCAAGTTTTTTTTTTGGTGATTGTTTATTAGTTTGAGTAGATTCAAACCTAAGACCTATCAATTAAGAGGCTCACAATTCACCATTGTGTTATAGTCTCTTGCCTCCAAAACTCTGAAATTAATATAGCAAACAATAGGGGAATTTTTGGTAAAACAAATATGTTGGTTTACAAAAGAAGACAAAAGAAACATGGAGAAAATACTAATTGATATAATGTGGAAAAACATATAAAAGGTAGATCATTGATGTGAATAAGCATAAATGTTTTTTCACAAAAATAAGATACACTCTATCCACCATGAACTCCTTTGCTTTCCCAGAGGAAGAAAACCCTTGAACAAAAAAAAAACAAAGCTATTATCAGTAACAACAGTGGAAATGAGAAGGGCGACAAAGTTGTTTCCAACACCAAAAATAGTTGAAAGCCATGGATTGTCTAGATTAGAGGCAAAACTCCCAGGTTTTCCACAAGAGCAAATAACTTACCCCTCGATTCTTCCATTGGTGAAATCCCAAACCAAAACACTCGAATGAGCTTCAATACTTTGACTAGGAATAGGAAATAATTTTATGTGCCTACTTTAAACCCTAACATAGAGGAGGAGATTATCATCACTAGTAATATGTACTCCAACCACATTTGGAATCATTGCCAAATGAATGGTCTCTTTGTCTTTTGAAATGACAATTTCATCACAAAATTAATTAATTTTTTCCAATGGATCAAAGATAAAATCAAGGAACATTTAAGTACCACAGCCCTTATGGAAAGTTTTTATATTCCAGAGGTCTTTTAGTAATTTTTTTTACTAGAGCATTAGTTTTTTTATTGATAAGAGGTCGAAGCCAAGATTAATTACTATTACTACACATTGTTGAAATCCTTTAACAGGGTAAGATCTAACAATCTTGTAAGCCTTTAATAGGGTAGACCTTTTACAGGGTAGATCACATTTTATGAGCAAACATTGTAACCTTCATTGGATACACTTTACAACTGTAGTAGTAAAGATTTGTGGGTGTCATCCCCACCCCAGTTTTACCTTCTCCTTGGAGGGTTTCTGGGTAACCAAATATCTTGTGTCATATATGTGTTGAATGTTATTTGCTTTCATGCTATGTATGAATATGTTTAGCTAGCTATTTCAGTTTACATGAAAATTGTGAGATGGATGTGTGCTGAATGATTTTATGGTTAAAGTTTTGAAGGACTGATTCACCTCACCCTCTTAGATTTTACTTTCCCTATTGTATTTCCAACAAATAAATGCATGATAACTAAGAGTGATGCAATTGACAACCTATCAACTAGACAAGATGTAATCACATGTACACTAAAGGTGGATTATTATCCATTGTACAAAAAAGTATGTGAAACATGTGCAATAATGAGAGGATGATAATGTGATAAGAACAAAAAGGTGGAGCCCACAAATAATGAGGTATGAGACAAAAACTAAGTGCATGTGTATTTCTCCTACACTACGTGATAAAGTAGAAAGTGAATTCCTAGGTGTCTACATCAAAACTAATACATAAATGAATTATCCTAAGTAAACTTAAGTAAAGTGTAATTAGAAAATACTTAATTACACCAACATCCCCCCTTAAGTGCAACTTAGTGATGGAAACTAAAATTGGAATAATTGTTATGCTGCCATTGATGTCAAACCTATTGGTGAGATATTTACTAACAATGTAGAGAGTTGTACCATTTGATTGATGAAGATGATTTAACAAGAAAAGATGACAAGGTGAGCTAGTCAAGTTGTTGAGAAGAGAAGTTAAGTATCATGGAATTACAATGGGCACTTGATATGTTAGTCATTGACAAGATAATGTGTTTTTTAATCATTACATAAAGTAAAGAAGACAAGTAGATTGATGTATGAGTGAAATGAAAAGAATTTAAGTAAAACTCTAAGCTTGGTCGAGCATCAATTTCGTTGGTCAATGAATAAAATGAAGCAAAAGATTAAGGAACTTAAGAAGAAGCTAAAAAATTAGTAGAAGTCAAGTGATAGTTATTGCCAAGTAAGTTGATGAAGGCATTGTTAGTATTGATCTATTAGAAAGGCTAGGGTTGCCATTGTACCAAAAGATTGACTTGTCAATGCCTGATACAACTAATGGTCTTATAGAACCATCAGAGATAGTTAATCCAAATTGAAAATCTTGAAAGGGATGTTGGACCACTACCAATAACCCCCTCTCAGCATCACTCATTGTAGCCCATGAGATTCAAACCTATTACCAAGCTCTCATACCAATTGTTAGAAAGGCCAAGGTTGTCATTGCACCAAAAGATTGACCTATTAATGCTTGATAAAACCAATAGTCTTATAGAACCATAGGATGTGCTTAAGCCATGTCACAAATCCTACAATGGGCACTAACCCACTACCAACATGATCGAGTGTTAGTAACAATGAAGAAGAATAATGAATACCAAGAAAGACAAAATAATGTATGCCAAGCTACAAAGTGATGACCAAGAAAAATAACTTAGTGATTATCATGTGAAAATAAATGTTATAGTTTGTGAAAGAATTGAGTTTGAGGCTAACATAGTTGAATTTTTGGATTAGTCAAAATGCGTAGATGATAAGTATTGGTGACCTAGCATATTTAATGAATGAAGAGAGTTTGTTATGCAATCAAAGGAAAGGATTTAATGAAAATGTTCTAGAAAGGAGAACAAAGAACATAATGATCTAAGGATTCAATGAATCTAACCTAACCCTAAGATCTATGGTGATGTTTAAGTGGGAAAAGATTAGAATTACCTATTTGAGGAAGTATAAGAGATATTTTATAAAGTTGGTTCATTATTGATTGGAAATTTTAAGGAGAACATGTGAAGCATGGAGTAGCAAAGGAGAAGTGAGAGATTGGTCAAGTGTGCTTTCTTGAAGGGATGCCAAGTAGATTAGTGATAGAGATGATCATGAAGGCCAATCAATTGAACCAATAGATGAGCAGGAGATCTAAATTTTCAAAGTGAGTTGTCTTTTATTGATTTAATACACAATTACATTCTAACCATTGTAGCAGTCAAAATCCTTTAATCAAGGTTGACTTAAAAATCATTTTGTAGATCCTTTAATTAAGGTGACATTCTAATGAAATGATCCAATGTCCTCTAATTGGGCCACTCCTAATAGGGTGATTAAATCCTTTAACAAAGTTAAACCTAAAAATGTGTTTTGTAACCTATAACAGGGTTGGCTCTCAACCAAGCTCACTTTAGAAGAGTAAAAAAGTGGTAGCATGTTACTTGGCATTTATTCCTAAATTGGGTTTCCATGTTAAATCCTAGTCTGAAACTATTATTTACTTGTATGAATGTTACTTTATGCATGCTATTTTATTATTTATTATTTTACTTTTAGTCAGTACACATACATAGAACTGAGAGTTAAAGAATGTTAAATTACTGATAATTTGTTATATAGATACTTTTTTTATGAGATTGTTTAAGTTTTTTGAAGTTATTAAGAGTTGAATTGGTACATATGGACCCAAGGATAAGTGATTCACCCCCCACCACCTTAGTTATTCTAAATTATTCTGACAATTGGTATCAGAGCATAGTTTCTTGTAGCACACTCAAGTCTAAGATCAAGATGTACAAGAGAGAGAAACCAAAGTTGAACAAGGAGAACTTCCCAACATGGAAACACTTAATGAGATTGCACTTATATGGAATCAGATATTCTACATCATGCTACTTGGACAATGAATACATTGAGGTACCTAGACCTATGACAGTTGAACAAATAAAAGGGAAGCAGGAGCATAACCAAATGATGATTGAGCTTGCATCAGCCCTAAGTTATGCTAAATTTGATGATGTGAAGGAGTGTACTAATACAAAAAAAAATGTGGGACAATTTGGAACAAATCCATGGTGGAGACAAAAATGTATTGAGAGCTAAGGTAAAAAGCTTGAGAGGTAAGTTTGATGATATGAGAATGAAATAAGGTGAGACAATCACACAATATTATGGCCAAATCAAATAGGTAGTGAATGCTATCAAAGTTGGTGGAGGAATTATATTTGAAGAGACTATGATAAGTAAGGTATTGAGAAAATTACTTCCTATTTATGGTATTAGAGTTTATGCAATATAACATTTGAGGTCTACACCTAGTAATGATACGACCTTGGATAGTCTAGTTGGTAGACTCACTGCATTTGAATTATCAAATTTTGATAATTATTCACCTAGTAGTGTTAAATCTACTTTTAAATCTTAACTAACCCTTGATGGATCTAAGAGAAAGAAGAAGAGTAGATATGTAGAAAGTGATAATGAATTAGATGATGATTTTGATGAACTTGAAGTATCGTTGGCTAGAAGACTACCTAGAGGAAGTGGATGCAAAGGTAAACTTCCTATAATCTATTTTACATGTAACAAATTTCATCATATTATTGCCAGGTGTCTCGACAAAGATGAAAAGGAAGAGAGGAAAGAATTCAAGAGGTAGAGGAGACAACAAAGACAACTAATGTAACAAAGACTACAAAGATAAAGGTAAGAAACCTTGCTACATTGCTAAAGAAGATGGTTTTAAGAGTAATTGTGATGATCATGATCAAGAAGTTGTTTATGTTGCAATGAAAGACAATTCTGATGATGATGAGGAAACTACATTGATTTCACATGGGAGTAAGAATGTTAAATGGATAATTGATAGTGGTTTCTCACATCATATGACTAGTGATACAAGCAAGTTTGAGAAGCTAGAACATTATAATGGAAGTAGCATTAAGTTTGGCAATGATGCACCATGTTATGTGAAAGGTAAAGGATCAATTATACTAAATGATAAGATTAGATGTGATAATGTATATTGGGTTTATGGTGTGAAATATAAAATTTTGAGTGTGACACAATTGATTAGTCTAGGCTACCTAGTTGAATTCTAAAATGAGAATGCAAAGATCTATGATGCAATTGGAAAACTAATTGGAAGTGGAGAGAAAACAAGAGGTAACTTTTTCTTTCTACACCTATCTAAAGATACTTGTCTATTTGCACAATTTGAATATTTTTGGCTATGGCATAAGAGGTTATGTTATCTGAATTTTGATAATTTGGTAAGCAATAGTAAGATAAAAAGAGTTATAGGGTTATCAAGACTGATAAAACTTGATAAAGTGATGTGCAAACAATATCAAATGGGTAAAATGACACAATCTAGTTTCAAGAGATTGACGTATTCTTTTGATGCTATTTTGGAGTTAATTTATACTGATTTGTGTGGTCCTATTGGAGTGAAAAGTTGTTATGGTGATAAATATTTCATTCTATTTGTTGATGAATTTTCTAGAATGATGATTGTGATGTTTCTTAAGGAAAAATATGATGCATTTCAAATGTTTAAGTGGTACTCGGCCAGATTTGAAAAGAAAATAGGGAAGAGTCTAAAGTGCTTGAGATCATATAGAGGAGGAAAATTCATATAAGATGAGTTTAACGTATGCTACAATGACAAAGGAATCAAGAGACAAATGAGTGCACCAAGGACATCACAACACAATGGAATTTAGCTGAAAGAAGGAATAGATCAATCATGGATTGTGCAAGGAAATCAATGATGGAGAAGAATGTTTCACATAAGTATTGGAAAGAAGTTGTAAGTACTATAGGGTATACTTTGAACCAAGTTGAGGAGAAGAAAGGTACACATAAAAAACCTTTCAAACTTTGGTATGGCTATTCACCTGATGTGAATTATTTCAAAGTCTTTAGAAGAGAGTGTTACATATTGAAAGATGCAAGAAAATGAAAACTTGATGCAAAAAGTGATGAAGGTATTTTCCTAGGATATTCCACTAAAAGAAAAGCTTATAAGTATTTAAATTCTAATACTAACAAAGTTGTGGAAAGTAGAAATGTAAGAGTGGATGAATTTTGTAAACAAAAATGAAGGAGAATGTAAGAAAGAACTTGAAGCCTACAAGAGTTTTCTCTATATCTATGAAGCTGAACATAACACTTTGCCTGAACTAGAGAAGGTGGTTTCTGAGCATCTACAACCAAGAAATATTGAAGTTAAATAGAAGAGTTCTGCCAAGCATCAATAGATTTCTAAGGATCAAACTATTGGAGCTATGTGATAGACATATATTGTTGATCATTAGAAAAAGGAAGAAGAGTTACAAGAGAGTACAGTAGATGTAGAACTAAGTGAACTACATCAAGAAGAAAGAAGACCTGAACCTATTTTGGAAAAATATGTGAGAAGACATCATACACCAGATCAAATCATTGGAGACAAGGACTCAAAAGTCATTACATGAAGAAGACAAAAGAATGATACTATTGAATGATACATGCTTACTGTGCGAGTTTGAACTTAAATCAATTAAAGATTATTTGGAGAATGAAGATTAGAAAGGAGTAATGAATGAACTGATTGAGAAAATTGAGAAAAAAGAAAAAAAAGACTTGGACATTGATACTTAGACCAAAGGATAAGAATATGATTGGAACTAAACAGGTTTTTAGAAACAAACTAAATGAGAAAGGTGAAGTCACAAGGAACAATGCAAGACTAGTTTGTAGGGATATTCACAAGAAGAAGGAGTTGACTACGGTGAGACATTTTCCCTACTTAGAAGGAGTCAGAACTCTACTTGCATATTCTACTTACAAAGGATTCAAAGTAAACCAAATGCATGTCAAATCTACATTTTTGAATGGAATCTTGGAAGAAAAAGTCTACATTGAACAACTTCAAGGATTTGTTGATCCAAACAAGAGGAATATGGTATGTAAGTTACATAAAGAATTGTGTGGTTTAAAGAAAGCCCCTAGGACATGGTATGAAAGGTTACACAGTTATTTGGTAAAATTTATTTTTGCAAGAACTAATGACAACAACAATCTATACTTGAAAAGTGAAAATGAAAGTAAGATATTGCTAGTTGAAAGTTTTGTTGATAGTATCATATTTGGAGGACAAGATTTTTTGTGTAAGTCATTTGCTAATGAAATGAAGAAAGAATTGGAGATTTCAATGTTTGGTGAGATCAAGTTCTTTGTTGGATTGAAAGTTTACCAAATGAATAAAGGTATTTACATTACACAATCCAAGTATACCAAGGATATATTGCATTTTTTGAAATTGAAGACTCAAGGCCAGTTGGAACACCTATGGTTATTAGTCATAAAATTTCAAAGAATGTTGATTCTACAGAGGTAAATCAAACATTATACAAGTTGATTGAAAAACTACAATATGTTGTACATAGCAGACCTAATATGGCTTTAGCAATTGGAATTTTTGCTAGACTTTCTGGTAATCCTAGAGAAAACCATATGATGGTAGTGAAAAGGATAATGAGATATCTAAAAGTAACATAAGACTATGGATTATGGTACAAGAAAAATGATAAGTTCAAGAGTTGAAGGTTTATATAGATGTCGATTGAGTAGGCAACATTGATGATAGAAAGAGTACAAGTAGAGGTGCTTTCTTTGTAGGAAGGAGATTGAATTCATGGACAAGCAAGAAGAGAAATCACATTTCTCAATCAATAGAAGATGTTGAATATGTTGATGCAGTGGTGAATTGTTCTAAAATTGTGTGGAGCAAGCAATTGTTGAATGTATGAAGGAATAGATCAATGAACTTGTTGTGATAACACAAGTTCTATAAACATATCAAAGAACCATATGATGCACAAAAATACTAAACATATTGATATCATGTATCATTACTTAAGAGAGTTAGTGCAAGATAGATAAGTAAGATTGTAATATGTGAACACAAAAGAGTAGATAAATGCCATATTCACAAAGGCACTACCTAAGGATGCTTTTTATTATCTAAGAGGTAAGTTAGGGGTTATTTCCCTACCTAATGCAAATTGATAAGAGATAATGCATTGAACAAATTTTTATAATCATAATATCTTATACATTGATGCAGGAGGTCACACTTTAGGATATACCTAAAGATTATGAAAAGAAAGAAACTGAAGAATGAGAAGATGTGATTGTAAGGAATCAAGGTAAAGAGAAGTGAAATGATAATATCAATTAGAACAATGAGATGAAGATGATGATACAAAACATGAGAATGGTGTCTTTGGCATTTTTGTCAAAGAGGGAGATGAATGTGTTCAAGTTAACATACATGCTATATAGAAAGAGGGAGAAGTTATGTAGTTACCATTCGATATCTGAAATGAAAGAGGGTAATTGATATGAAGAAGACAATTGATGTTAGAGGGAGTAGCCATAGACTACGTAGATGATAATTTGAATGAAACTTAGAAAGAGAGAAAAAAAACACATAAAGAGAAGATAGTACAAGTACAAAGCAGCCATAATGAATATCTTGGATTGTATGGTAACTAGAGTTGTTTCCATTAATACAAAATATGGAGATCATTGGAAACTACAATTGGAATTATTGTTATATTGTCATTGATGTCAAACCTATCGGTGAGACATTTACTAATAGTGTAGAGTATCATATCATTTGATTGATGAAGAAGATTTGAAAAAAGGAGATAATAAAGTGAGCTAGTCAAGTTGTTGAGAAGAGAAGTTAAGTGAGAAGAGAAGTTAAGTATCATGAAATTACAATGGGTACTTGATAAGTTAGTAATTGACAAGACAATGTGTTGTTTAATCATTAAATGAAGTAAAGAATATAAATAAGAATGAGCAAAATGACAAGAAGTTAAGTAAAAATCTAAGCTTGATTGAGTATCAGCGTTGGTCAATTAATGAATCAAATGAAGCAAAAGATTAAGGAACTTAAGTAGAAGCTAGAGAACTAGTAGAAGCCAAGTGATAGTTATTACCGAGTAAGTTGATAAAGGAAATGTTAGTATTGATTGAGTGTCACTAATGACTAAGCATAATAATGAATGCCAAGCAAGATAGAATAGTGTATGTTGAGCTACACACTGATGATTGAGCATAAGAAATTTGTGATTATCAAATAACAACAAATGTTAGAGTTTGTAGAAGAATCAAGTTTGAGACCGACATAGTTGATTTTTTTGATTAGTCAAAATGTGTGGATGATAAGGATTGATGAGATAGCCTATTTAATGCATGAAGAGAGTTTTATATATGATCAAAGGCAAGATTCAATGAGAAGCTTCCAAAAAGGAAAAGGAACAAAACAATGATGGAGGGATTTGATGAATCTGACCTAACCCTAAGATCTACAATGATGTTTAAGTGGAAAAAGATCAAAATTACCTATTTAAGGAGGCATAAGAGAGTTTTCTAAGTTTGGTTCATTGTTGATTGGAAATTTTAAGGAGAATGTGTAAAGAGAAGGGTAGTAGAGGAGAAGTGAAGAGATTGGTGAAGTGTGATTGCTTGAAGGGATGCCAAGAAGATTAGTGATGTAGACAATAATGAAGGTTAGTCAATGAACCAACATAAGATAAAATGGAGATTAAAATTTGTAAAGTGAGATGTGTTTTATAGATCAAACTACTATTATATTCTAACCATTATGGTAGTCAAAATCCTTTAATCAAGGTTGACCTAACAATCATTTCGTAAATCCTTTAATCAAGGTGACACTTTAATGGAATGATCCAAAGTCATCTAACCAGGTCACTCCCAATTGTTAGAAAGAAAAGTCCACTAAGATGATTGAGAGGGGATTATTAGATCAATACAAATTTTATCAACATTATTAAACTTTAAGCATGAGAATGATATAATCAATGACCATCAAAAGATACACATACACAATAACAATAGATATGTGTTGTGATTTCATAATGCATGCCACATTTCTCCTAGAAATGGGGATCCCCTAGTAAATTTTTGTCTCTTAGACTCCCAGTCTAGGGCTTGGGTCATTTTTGGACTCTCCCAAGAGTCTAGGTCAAGTCTTAGTCTCTGACTAGGAGAGTTTAGAGTGTCAAATCTAGGGAGAAAATAAAACTTTTGTGTTTTTTAGTACAAAAGTACATGCTAGTGCACTAGTGCACATGTGTGCCTTATAGAGGTGCACAAGTGCACACTCATCTCTCTTCAAAGATGCACACATGTGCACTTGTGCATGTGCACACCTATAGAGATGCACACCTAGGGCATGGGTCTATATAAACCTTGGACCCCCCCTCCATTTCTTCATTCTTCTCCTATGCTCTCTTGAGTTCCACACCCTTGCACTTCTAGATGTGCACTTCCAATCACCTACACCTGCATACACAAAGACCAAGCTCAGAAAAACTCAAGATGAAATGTGAATCATATATGTTGCAAGATAGAAAAATTTACAAAATAAACTATGAACAAATTTATTTGAAATGCTTGGGATGCAAAGAAGTGAAAGAAGTTTTGGAACAATTTCATGAGAGGTATGACACGGAAGACAGATCAACAGAAGCTACAACTCACATGATTTTGAGATTAGATTAAATTTTTCCTACCATCTTTAGGGATACATTTGAACATGTATGTTCTTGCCACATTTTTTAGATAAGTGCCAATAGAGAAAGATATCCAACTATGCCAATACAACTAGTGTTTGATGTACGCCCTTTTTCTAAGTCAGGGCTAGCCTTTATTGGTCCAGTAAACTCACCATCATCTATAGGACATATGTTCATCCTTGTAGCTATAGAATATTGCATGTGCTAGACAAAAGCTAAAACTTTTCAAAATTGCACAAGAAAAGTGGTTATAGATTTCTTAGAAGAACACATTGCCACAAGTTTTGGTATGCCATTCTTCCTTGTATCTGATAATAGGCCATTTTTTTCATCAATCTTCCTTACTCAATGGGCATTAGACAATTAGGTCATAATAAAGTTCTCCTCTAATTACTATCCCCAAGGGAATGGTGTGGCTGAATCCACCAATAAGAATTTAATTATAGTGATAAAGAAATTGCTAAAAGAAAACCCAGAAGATTGGAATAATTAGTTGAAATATGCATTATGGACAGATAGAGTCAAGATAAAAAAAATGCTTTGGGGACATCTCCCTCTTTACTCATCTACAAACAAGAACCAATGTTCCCACTTAATCTTAGGATTCTAGTACTAAAATTTATGAAGGGATATGCTGAGGACACAGACAGAGTTCAAATTAGATTAATGAATCTCTTGAAATTAGATTAGAAAAGAGCAAGATCTTTGGAACACATGGAAAAACATTAGGCTATCATCAAATGATGGTTCGGCAAGAAGGCCACAATAAAATATTTTAGAATATTTGATCTCGTTCTCCTATGGGATAGGGCTAAAGAAAAGCCAGACAATCACACTAAGTTTCAACACTTGTGGATTGGTCCTTATCTAATTGCAAAGACTTTGGGAGAAAATAATTTTAGGTTGAGTTCCTTACAAGGGGAATTGGTCCCATTTCCAGTTAATGTCCAATTCCTGAAACATTACTTCAAGGCCTAAAAGTAGAAAACATGCCAAAAATAAAAAATAAAAAATCAAAAAGTGTGTTTTATTTTTATTCTTGCAAGTGGGTTTATTTCTGCAAGTGATTTTTCTTTTAGTTGTATATTTACTTTTAGTTGTGTGTTTTCTTTCGAAGTCATGGTTGTCTTTTCCTATCAATTTGGGTGTTAGGTATAATCAAGATTCTTTCTTGACATATTTCATAGATCACTCCTTGTGGTTTCAAATTTTATAAAGAGGTATTTCTTTGTCAAAGCATTTAGATGATTTTGTTTTTGGTACCAACTAAAAATGAATGTTATTTATAGGTATAAAGGGCTTTCAATCTTGAAATCAAAATTGCAAATCGATAGTTCTCAACACTTTACAAATTTAAAGATTGACCATCTTAGTGTTTTCAAATCAAGGTTGACAGTAGTAAATAGATAGTTCAAACTAACTAGTTTAGACTAAATGATCTTTTCAAAGAACTAATAAGATTATTGTTTGGTGTAAGAGTTTCCTAAAGTTCATAAAAGGGGAATGCAAAGTTTATCAAACTCAAAAAGGAATCTAAGAAATGACACCAATTCCTTGGCCACACAGTCAAAGCATGGTTTGGGTATAGAAGAAAGAAAAAGGAAAGATGGTGATAAGATAAATATTTCAAAGGATCAAAAAGGGTAATTAGACAATAGGGATATGCACCCCAAAATGGCTATCCACTATCTATAAAAATTTCTTAATGGAAGAATCAATTGGAAATGTGTGAGCTCTGTGAAGTAGAACAAAAAAGGATTACTAAGGACCCAAAATAAAAAATTCATAACCCATCAAGAGCCCTCAGAATGGATTCTATCATCTGGTCAGACAATGATTGATACACAAGTTTTATGAGGATTACTGATGAATGGATTGATGGAGTGAAAGATTGTCTCTAAGTTTCTAGAAGCTCATGATAGATTGCACTTTGAAATGTCAAAGGAAATGAATACACTATGCACACATTGAGCTTGAAGATTTGAGATTCTGAAGTTTTGACTATCAAAGAACTTGAAAGTTTTTTGAAATGTTCAGGATTCAGTTGTCATTTGAAACATGCTAGAAGAATTCTTATTGATGAAGAAATTCCTTTGTCATTTCTTCCTTTGTGTTGGGGCTATTTGTTGTGGTTTCACAATGCACACCCCATTTCTCCTAAAATGGGGACCTCCTAGTAAATTTTTGTATCCCAAACCCTTATTCTAAGACCTAGGTCATTTTGGGACTCCCTCAGGCATCTAGGTCAAGCCTCAATCTCTCACTGGGAGAGTTCAAAGTGTCAAATCTAGAGAGAAAATCAAAATTTTGTGTTTTTAGTGCAAAAGTGTAGACTAGCGCACCAGTGCACATGCACACCTTCATGCAAATGTGCACTCATCTCCCTTTGTAGATGTGTACATGCACACTCATCTCCCTCTAGAGATGCATACATGCATACTTATGCATGTGCGCACCTCTAGAGGGTGCACACTTGCAAGGATGCACACCTATGGTGGTGCACACTTGGGGCCTGGGTCTATATAAACCCTAGACTCCATCTCCATTTCTTCATTCTTCTCCTACGCTCTCCTAGCTTTTGTACCCTCACACCTCTAGATGTGTGCTTCCAATCACCTACACTTGCATAAACCAAGAACAAGGTCAACAAACACAAGAAGGTGTGCACATGCACACCTCCTCTAGGTGCACATGTGTGCACCTTTCACCCTTGAAACTAAAACCTAACTAAACCTAAAAATAATAAGCCTAAGTCATCAAGAAGGTGCACACATGCACACCTCCTCAATGTGCAAATGTGCACACCTCCTCAAGGTGCAGACATGCACACCTTTTCTATGCTTTCCAATGCACTTAAGGCATAGTAGGGTGTGCACATGCACACCACATCAAGGTGCATGTGTGCACCCCCTTTTGCACAATTAAAAAGAAGCATAAAAAACTAAGTCCCCTTGACTATGACCACTTGCCATTGCACATGTGCGTAGTTGTGCATAAATGGTTAATTAAGGACCATTTAGCGCACCCAATGCACCTATAAGGGTACACTAGGTGTGCTAAGCTACATAATAGGGCTTGTAGGGGGAAATTGACTACTTTTGACTATTTTAGGTGGATTTGTGCTAGGGTTTGATCTATTAAGGTTTTATTTTAGCTTTTGAAACTAATGTCTCCTCTCTTGTGTGGATAAAATAGCATAATCATCCTCTTCAATGGCCGAAAATATAACTCCAAAAATGATTATTTTCAAATACCAAGTTGCATCAAGAAAATCCCATTTTCAAGATGGATATGTTGAGATCAAAGATACCAAACTTGGCCACATTGACAAGATAGACATGCTGAGATCAGAGATACCAAACTTGGCCACATTGACTAGAATGCATTCCTCACCATTTGCAACAAGCCAAAAGAAAGGTATGCCATGGTATCCACACTTATGCATTTGGGATTAGTCAACATAGTCTCACGCCCAACTTTAGTACAGTCCTTAGAGTTGATTATGACCTTGGAAAAACATTATTTCTATGAAGAAAATGTCATTATGAGTGTCACTAGAGAAATGGTTTTCAACCTCCGACCTAATGGGACTCAAAATTAAATTACCATTTTGATTACCATTCCAAATTTTGAGTCAAATTGAGCCTTTTAAGCATTTTTAATACTAATGTACCCAGTTGTCATTTTAAGGTCTACAAGGTGTTTTATGTTTTTAACACCTTTCATTTAGTATATCCATGCATCCTATAATGATAAACTTAAATTTTTGAGTCATTAAGTGAAGTCTCATTTTGATGAATGTTCAGTTCTACATTTTTTGGCTAAGAGTCAAATGGTGACAGGAAGCCTAGTTTGCATTTGAATATCTCACACCTAGTTATATTTCATGTTTCACCACTCCGAGAGTATTTATTATGCATATGAAAGAGCCTATATTTCAATTTTCAAGTTATTTTGATATGTTTTGACTAGGTTTTGAATCCCTCAAAGTTGGTTACTTATCTTTGTCATGCTAATGCAAATTGCCCTAAATTTTGGGAGGCCCTATTTGACCAAATATAAATTTGACCTAGTTGACCATATTAAAAATTCCTTTTGCATTGCATTCTAGAATTCACACACTTGTTACATTCCAACTTTGAGCCTATGACAAATTCGTTAGATCAATTTTCAAATGTGATTCTGAATGTAAGTTGTGATGTTTTACTGGTGTCAAGAAATGTAGATTGATTAGTACCCCTATTCAGGATGTCACAACTCTAAATATATGAAATATGGAATAAAATGGTTTGTACCATTTTATTCTACTCCAAAAATTCCTCAAGTGTGTCAGTTTTTGAGTCGACCATTCCATCTACATACTTTCCCAGGTCCATTCCATTTGCAAAAAACATAGCTCTATTGATGTTTTGATGTAGGACCACCCTGGGTGTAAGAGCATTCTTGCATCACTCAAAAATATTTTCTTTTCAGTCTTTTCTATTTTAATAAGGATTGGTAGATAGGGTGGTTACTATTTATTGGAACTTTCTATTTTTAGTAAGCTTTTCATATGAGCTTAGAATGTTCTCATTTTCTACATGAAGGTACATTTTAGACTTATAAGCCTACCATAAAAATCTCATTACTCCAGCATAAGAAGGATTTTCGGAGGAAATATTTGTAGAAAAATCTTCAGGCTCACCATTAGAGGCCTTAGAGTGCCCATATGAGGTCTAAAAACTCAATGGAAGGGTGCTTGCACAGTTTCATGCCTATAGATCAGGAGTTGGCATTTCCAAAAAGTGGTTATAATAGCCAATCAGAGAAACAGTTCATGAGTTATGGCCTTTCAAAGTTGGACTACCCGAAATATCTAAAATAATTGTCAAAGATGTATTTGGCCGATTCTATATGTTTTGTTAGGGTCTGTCATCCCTAGGTATTAAGTTTCAATGTCTAGAATCTTTTGAGGTGGCATAAAACTATTTAAGAAAGGCCCAAACATTATCTAGGATAGCTTTGGGTGGTACATAGCTTAGTCTTGTAGATTACTATAATGAAGGTGCCCATGTGGGTTAGCATTTTGTACTTGTGAATTCTATAATTTCACATTTGTGACACAAATAAGAAGTCCATATTTTGCTCTCACATTTTTTTTTGTTTCTTTGTTTCTATTATAGGTTTATGGTTTTAAGGGGAGCACCCTCCATCATGTTCACTATTTTGTACAAGTACCTAACTTTGCACACTTGCCAACTACATCCTATTATTTTTCATGAGACCAAATCATATAATTATATTCCCATCATGATAGTGAACTAATGCCCCTATTTTCAAGCTCCTAAGTATTTGGATGACCTATTTTCGAAGCCAAAACCAAATGCACTTTCCTATTTTCTAACATGTTTGCTTGTAGGTAGTTTTGACTAAGAAACTTTGATAGGTATTATCTTTTGACCCCATTATCGTTAGGACATGAAATTTGACTGGTTGAGAGAATGTGGAACTATTAATCAATTTGTTCAATTTCAAGACTCAGTCAGGTGTTTCAATCAATTTTTAAAGCTAACTTTCAGGTCTCTTAGTTAGAAAATGTCATTTTTTAGAAAGAGATTAAAATGAGTTTTAATCAATCAATCAGTGATTGGAAACTTGGATCTAGTTAGTATGATAAACTTAGTGCATCAATTACAAGAGTTTAAGAAGTCAATTGTTTGAACATATAATTTTTTTTAGCTAGACCTAGTTTGGGCCTGAATGACTTTATCAAGTTGATAAGCTATTAAGGAGTGACATTGCTCAAAGGATGTTTTAATGATTATGATCATTCACTATTTTGGTGTGTGGGAAGAAAGGGTGCATATTAGGATGAATGCTTTTCTAGGTTGATGAATGAAATTGAATGCATTGGGGCAATTCATTTGAAGTAAAAATAGGGAAATGGTTTTCCAAGTGTTGGTAAAAACAATTTTAAAAAGAAAGGAGCCTAGAATAGAAACATAGGAGGTGTGGTTCAAATTGGATGCAAGGACATCAGTTTTCACCATGTCATTATATTCTAGATCATACGATGATGCCCAAGTTAATAGTGGAAAGAATTGCTCGGGATCCTCATAGGGAAGAGAAGCAAAAAAGAGTTCCATGGCATGAAAAAGAGGAACACCCATTGAAATGACAAAAGGTAGAACACCATTTTAAAATAGAGCAAGAGTATAATGCTCGATGAAAAGACTTGAATTTTTTTAGAGAATTCAACAAGAAATGAATAGGGCGATTGACATGAAGGTTTTATTGGAGGTCTGAGGTAAATAGATTGGAAAGGGTGGCTTCAACTTCATTAGATGAATCCACTAAATCAAAATGATCTTTAATGGTTTCAAATGGTGTTTCTTCATCAATTATGGTTTCCAATTGGAGACATTTTGGTGTGGGCACTGGTTGTTGCATGAAATGCCCAAACGAAAGGGATGAATCATAGATTGGAACCTAATGAAATGGTGGTTAATTTTCAACTCAAAGCTAGATTAAGAATATGGGTTCCACCGTCCCCTACTCCCAAGATGGATATGCTACTCATGATGTTAGTGAACTTGAGGTGGACATCACTTGAGCAAATAAAGAAACCTAAATGGAGAATTGTGTTCCTACATGCGTAGAAGAATAAAATTTTCATGACTGAGCAATGGGTTGAAGCTATATGTAGAGGAAGCCTAAAACTATGTGATGATAGTTTATCCCACATTGAAATATTTGAGGTTTCTCATAGAATTTAAAGATGCCAAGGCACAATTTTTAAGTGTCTTAAAAGACACAGTGGCTCTTAAAGCTGCTACACACTTAGAGAGGCTCACCCATGGCCAGCTTGGCAAATATGAAACAAATTTTTGATCAAATGAAATTCCCAAATTATAATGTGATAATGTGGAATCTTTAAGATTCAATCATAAGTTCAAGAATCATTCAAATGAGAGTTATGATCTTATGAGGGGAACTTACGATGTTACGATGGAGGCATCCCTTGGCATAAGATTGTGAAAGGAAATAAATATGTTTAAGATTCTATGATTGGAGATGGGATCATGGATCAGGAGGTAAAAAATTATGTCTTGAGATGATAGGATTAAATCATAAGGTGGATTCACATTTCAAATGTTGCATAGGAGATGTGGGGCTTGCCTATGCAATCGGTTAATGGGAAATCGACACTTGGCATCCACTAGGAGGATAGGATGAAAATGAAAACATTTTAAAATATTAAAGTCATATCTCGAATGCTCACATTCTCATTATTTTAAATTTGAAATATTTAAATTAAATTGATATGTTATATTTTTCAACTATATAGTATTTATTAAATTTTTCAATTTTATTACTCTGTTCATAACCTGGGGCCTGGATTTTCAAATCTACTCTAGAGGCACTATTTTTATTAGAGATATAGACTATGATATACTATTAGAACTAGGAGAATCCAAATTTTTCATTTATGTAATTAGATTTTACACAGGTCTCCATCAAAAGAAGCTATAGAAAATTTTATATTTTTGGCACATCCTTAGTTTAAATGCATATTTGTTGTTTCGTTTGGAAATATAATTAGATTCATATCAGATTTGCATGAGATCAAATTCACTAAGACCCTATAAAGAGTAAATTGAATTTTTTTAAGATAGTTGTAAGGGATAAGGTCTGATCGACAGGAGTAGTTGAAGAGATTCACGATTGAAGGAAGAACAAGACAAAGCAGGATCAGATTGTAAAACTTTTGCACATATTATTAGATATCTGATGTTCATTCAAAGGATGGTTTTTCTTCATTATTTTAAGGAGATACATCTAATATTCTAAAAGCAACATTAATGATTTTTATTGTCAACATATGGAGAAAGGAGATAAGTTTCTATAGAAATAGAAAGAAATTCTTGGGTGAACAGATGGCAAGATCAGATTTAAATTCAAGAGTCTTCTTCTTCTCTTCTCATCGTAAGGGTTCTAGTTCTGGGTATTTTTCATTGCTATGTGACCACTCTGTTGGTTCCAACCACATTAAAATTCCTTCTTCATGATTGTTATTCCACATTTTTGACCACTTCCTCTATTATGAACAACAGTGCAGTTTCCTAAAGCATTCAAATTATATAGTCATCCCTTGTGTTATTCTCTATGTTTTTGCATAACATGATGTATTTATTTTAAGGAAATGAATACAAAGTTTTATTTGAAGTTTTATTCTAAATTTTGTCTCCTTTCTATGGGTTTGTAGTTTTCTATTGATATATGCCCAAAGTGCATATCATTTAGTTGCAACTTGTGTTGAAGTTGTATGTTGTTGTATATCTTGCTATTGGGTCAAGGACCTAAGTAATTTTCTTGATATTTCATTGATATAATTGCAAGGACTATAGGAGGATTTGATAATATGAATTTAATTTGAAAATAGATGTCTATTTGCAAGGTAAATACATAGATCAGATGTTTGGATGTATGAGTATATTTTATGTATCCATGTGTGTGTTCTGACTTATTGAATGCTCAACGGATAAGGGATTGGTTAGATTGGAGATTATATATGTTTTTTGTTGGATACTTGGGTTATGTTGATTCAAATATTTAATCAAATATCTTTTCCCTTTCAGTTTAGGAGTTGAAAAGACTTACCCTCACTTATTTTATTAGATTCATGTGCTCTGTTATTAGCTATTTCATGTCCATGAATTTTTGCATAAACATAGAAGATTTAGGGGTTTTATCTATTATATAGATTTAGTTATATGCCTTTCCATTGGTACCATATAAAGAATATGAGGTCCACCCACCTAGGTCTTATAGATCTTGGCGATTAAGAAGGAGATTAAATAGCCTTATAGTTGGCTGTGGTGTCTGAATAGGTGCATTGAGCATGAGAATTAGCTACCCATAGGTTTATTTTTTCTTATCACTAGGTTATTCAAAAGTTGTTAATTAAGGAGCCAACATGACCTCAGAACATTGAGAAGGTATTTCATCTCCCAAGGGTAGATCAATGTTTGCAAATCACATATGAAGGAGCTAAGAGATTGTATCAAGAGAATGAAAAGGAAGATAAAGAGAATTCAATCATACTTCTTGATTGATAGAACAAGAGTAGGCTATAGAGTTGGTAAAGTAGATATGACATAAGGGTACATGAAGGATGATATTAGCTATGCAATTGTGCTTTTGAGTAGAGCAATGAGACTCCCTACATTTGGACGTCTTCACATTTGGATGGTCCACTTCATACAAACAATTAGGATGGAAGGAATACCAATTGATTGGGCCACCACTTTAAGAAATAACCCTGATGAGAAATTGGTTACTATTAAAGCCAATCCAAAATTCCACATGACATCATATTTGGTTTACTTATTGGTGGCTAGAATGATAGACTACCTGGGGCTTTATAAGAAGGGAAGCATATAAGATGCTAATGCCTGGCCTTATGTGGCATACCCTCAACTAGTCAAGAAGAAACTCTCAGACCAAAGCATAGAGTATAGGGTGGTGAATGATAGTTTCATATTTGCAATTATCTAATTCATAGAGGGTGATTATGCCAAAAGGATGTTAGTAGAAATAGTGGCCTGGATCATAGAGGTCAACTTTTACTATATCTAGTTCAAAACATTCACCTACCTAAGGGTGGCTAGTACATTAGAGAATCCAAAGAAACTCCTAAGGTATCTATCAGATAGGCTCATTTTTTTGGAGATTTCCAAGAAACTCATATCTACATACGATAGAGTGAGAAAATAACATAAGAAGACATGTGTATGACCTATGACAATTGGTCCTTTTAAAGTTAAGAAAAAGAAAGATATTGCTACTTTTGTTTCAGAGTGGGATCAATATCCACTAGAAGAGTACAAATCCCCTCACCTATACTTCAAAAATATAGGGATGGTGTAGCACTTGGTAGGAAAGTAGTTTGTGCATGAAGACACATTGGAAGATCATTGGATGAATGTGGTAGAAAACTATGATATCCGAATAAGGGATTATTGTAGAATTACTCTACATCTAGCAAAGAGATCTCATTAAAGGTTTTCGAGAAGGATATTGAAGATCTATTGGACCCATGATATAATAGGGATAAAATCTATGAAAAACCTATAATGAATGTGGAGATTGGAAGTAACAAGAACACCTATATTAATTAAAGAGCTCGCCTCATAGTAAAAATTGATGAAGGAATGGATCAAGAAACCTTTCAAACTTGATCCAGTTCCTTAGGTTATTCCTCTTCAAGCCATAACATTGCTTACAAAAAGTAAAGGTGCAAAAGTTATAGTACCAACCTTCCTAGCTTAGTCTCCAGTGAGGCTAGAAATAGTGCATTAACACAAGTGGGAGGTTGATTATTTTGAAGCTAATAGGGGAGTAAGAAGGAAGAGAGCTCCAGAAAGAGAAAGAATCAAATGGTTCCTATGCAAATGCCTCAACAAGAATATGTACAACCTAAAAAAGAAGAGCCCCAAGTTGACCTAGGAGCTCAAGTCCAAGAAACTAAGCAAGTGCTTTTGCAACAAGAGCAAGTATAAGAATAGGAACAAGAAGAACGAAAAGTGCCACAAAAAGCTACAAATGAAGAAGCTTGTCCTTGAGTGCATAAAAGAGTAAGAATTAATTATAGGTGGCAAGTACAAAGAGGAGAATTTTAAATAGGAAAGCTACTTCAATTCCTTAGGTTCTTAAGATGATTCTTGAAGCTGAAGTAGAAGAAGAAGAGGATGAAATAGGAACAACTCATCTAGTTCCATAAAAGAGGTGAGAAGAAAAAGCTTAACCACAACTCCTCAATCTATTCCAAAAGAACCAATTCAAGTTTATACTTAAGAGGATGAGCAATAGCAGTGGATAGGTGAAATGGAGGGTCAAGAAATGGATGTATTTGACATATCTAATTTTAATTTCATGCCAATAGGTACTGAGATGGTGGGTGAAAAGATTAGATACACTCCCATGAATGAATCTAGAATCAATTTCCACCTCTACCTCAAGGACCTCTTGGTATACCACCACCACCATCTCAAGATTTGTCATTCTTGGACAAAGGCTTAGTAACTCTAATTCCTCTTGCTATAGAAATAGAAGAACAAGAAGTGGAGGAAGAATAGACCCAAAAATTGAAAGCTAATGAAGTACTGGAGGAGGGGAAAATACCTAAAGAGCATCAAAAAACTCCTCGTAATATAGAGGCTAGGATCTTAGCCCAAGCAGATAAAAAGACTCCAACTGCTGATCTTTCTCAAAGGGAGAAAACTCTAGAGAGGACTAATAATGGGAAGGGGCCTAAGGTAGAAACCACCTCTTTATTCAAGTATGTGTCTTCAATGGGAAATACACCGATATGGGTGAAGAGGGAGG
The DNA here is from genome assembly GCA_028749045.1 of Cupressus sempervirens. Classification (NCBI taxonomy): domain Eukaryota; kingdom Viridiplantae; phylum Streptophyta; class Pinopsida; order Cupressales; family Cupressaceae; genus Cupressus; species Cupressus sempervirens. Next base: position 52,116,920 of record CM053786.1, read on the forward strand.
TTATGTTTCAAAAAAATAAACACTTGGATCTAACTATCAAGGAGGGAATGATAGAGCTGGTAAAATCCATCAAGATGCCTAAGCCACCCATGGGTGATGCATGAACACTAGCTTTCGTTATGAAGAAAAAAGATCGAGACTTGCTTGCACATGTAGCCATTCCTCCTCTGCATGATAATACGAGACAAATAACTCCTAAGGATTACCAGTTCTAGGAGGCCATGTTGGGAAGGCCCACAATAGATACCACACAATTGATGATCACTACAAGCATGAAAGCAGTGCTCAGACATATCGACTTAGATGAGTTCAAATTGCTAATGTTGGAGAAAAAATAAGCTTTTGAGAGGCTATTGGAATGGATTTGTGAGCCCGATAGATCTAGATAATCTAGAGATCACTCTTGCTACAACACTAGAGAGAAAAGAAAAGGGAACTATACAATTGGATTCATTTTTGGGAGCATGTCGACAATGGAATGATAATTTTGAGGAAAAGGGTGTATAAATAATATAGGGGAACTTGAACCTATCACACCATATTTGAATTAGTGCAGATAAGATGGTGTCCATAGTGAAATAGGATTTTAGATTGATGGATGAGGTACATACCTAGGAAAATGACCTTCAGGCACTCCAATCAATAAAAGGTCAAAGGTATCGCTCCTCATAGATTCGAGGAGCTTGATAAGCTCAATGATTGGATCAAAAAAAATCTATTGAAAATCAAGTCATGGAAGGACTACATACAAATATTTAGAAGACAAGGGACCAAACTCAAGAGAAAATTTTGCAAGTAGAAAGGTACTATAACACTACTTGCTTTGATATTTTTGAAGATGAGTTAATGACCAAGCTCAACATAGTGAAATCAATGGTCCAAAAATTTCTAGAAACCTTTGAATATGCTTTTCCAAATGAAGATATCATGCAAACATTCAAGACTAAAGAGGTATTGTTGGAGCTGGACACTAAACTTGAGGATTTTGCGATAACCTAGATAGAGGTAAGAAATTACCAACAATTAGTAAAGGATAAATATGAAGCATTGGATTTTATATAATCTTCTCAAGTAATGGAAATAATAGAGAAATTTAGGAGAAAACATCCAAACATCATTTTTCTATAAAGGGGAAGAAAACCCTGATGTTGGAAATTTAGTTTTGACACTTGGAAATTTTTTGCATTTTTGGAACCTATATTCAAGGTACAAAGGTGTGGAGGTGTGCTATTCTTAGAAGTGTATTGATAATTTTGAAGAAGTAGTGGTGCACTAATTGTTAACTTCCAATTGCTATTTTAAGAGCTTTCAATGAACCAGAAACACATTTTGATGGCAGTTGAACTCCCAGAAACATTCAAAGAAGGTCAAGCTTCTATTTTTAGAGCTTCTAGTGACTCTTAGATCCTCTTTTATTTTCCTTCTTCTTTTCTACTTCTTCTTTCATTTTTTAAAATCATGTAAAGGCTCATGCACCCATTAATTGATATAATCAAGGGTGGGGACCTACTTATCACCATTTAGAGAGTCAATTTGTATATAGCTAGATTTGTTTTATTAGTTTTTAGTGTGAGTTGCATTTTAAGAATTCTCTCTCCTAGCATAAAGGGAGGAGATGATTTATTATAAATACATGGATGTAATATATACTCCAAGCCATTATTTTTGATGCAATAATATATGCTATTGGTGCTCTCATTCTGAGAGTAGTTATTCGTTTTGGAATGTGTTATTTTTGTGAATGCATGTTCATGAATAATAATGGAACCAATGGTTTTATTGTGTTGTTATCATTGTGTGAAATTTTAGTTCTGGAGTTTTCCTTGTGTTAATGAATTCCACTAATGTACCAAGTGGGAGAAAAGATCACTTATTGTTCTTGCATAGCATCTTGTCTCGCATGAGTGCACTTTCTGTGGCCTTGCAATTTGATGAAACATAAAATATCTTTTGGTTATTATTGAGATCCCATCGATGGTTGCGGTAATGGAATTAAGGAAGTGTTGCTCCTATTTTCATTGGTTTCCTACCCAATCTTTTTGATGATTTAACATGCAGACGTGTTGTTACCATGGTTTATGTTAGTTAGGAATTTTACCTTCAATTTATTTTCTTTAATCTCTCATTAGCTTATCTCATGACAGTGAACCAACACCCCAATTTTCATTTCCCCAAGTGTTAGTTTGCCTAGTTTTTGAAGCCAAATTTGAGCATGATTTGTTGTTTTCTAACACATTTTCTTACAGGGAATTATGAGAGGGAAACTTTTATAGTCAATATTATCTTTTGACTGAGAATTCATCATGAGACAAGATTCAACATGGTGCAAGAATGCAGAATAGAGAATCAATATTGTTGATTTCAGAGCCCAGTTAGTTGCTTTTGTCAATTTTTGAAGATGGTCAAAGGACCTCCTAGCATGAAGTTGACAGTTTGCAGCTAGGTGTTAAAATGAGTTTTAATGGATGGTTTAGTGGTCAAATGTTTTCAGTGAATATTAGATGATTAATGGATCAGTTTGATAGTTCACTTGTTTGAAAACAAATTTTTTTAGCCAGACCCACTTTGGGGCTCAACTAATCCTATCAGATTGATAAAGCATGGGGAATAGAGGATGTTTTGAAAAGGGATTATAATATTGATGATTTAAGGGGATTGAAAGTGCACATGTCATTTAGAAGAATAATGGTTTGAGATTACTTACAATGGGCAAAAAAATATGAAAATGATACAATGTCAAGCCATGATAAATACTAAGATATCATTTTCTAAGAGTACTTCAGAACACAATTTTGACTTGTTAGTAAAAAAACATATGGTGCATGCATATGCTAGATTTTGAACTACCAGGGAAAAAAATGATATTTCACTCCCTTAAATCATTAAAAATTTTAGGAGAGAGGAATAACATAAAATTAATGTGCATGAGGTTAGGAGCTTAAAAGATAGCCTAAGTCTTTAGTGCTATAAAGCTACTACTAAAATTGAATGCATAAAAACACTCAATTTGATTTCAATAATGACAAGGGAATTTTCTATAAAAAGAGTTTTATGTGAATTCATAAGATGATTTGCCATTTTCTTTCATGGATGTGATTACTTTCAAGTACTTTCTCCAATGATCTCACCCCTGGAAAATCAATTGAGAGATAATCATAAGTTAAGGTGAGTTGCACTTTTTGGAAGCCTTTAAAAGAAGTCATGGCTACATGAGAATGGGCTGAATTGATAAACTTCTCTTGATTGCTTCACTACCTTTCCACAGGGAGAGTAGCACATAATCTAGAGATCACACTTTGTCAGGTCTTGAACAAATCAAGCACTAATTATGAATGATGAGATTTGGTGCTAACACATGGAAAGCCTTCATTCACATAGGAGTTTCACTGATTGGTCAATCATGTAAAGAATGGATTAATGAAAGAATGGAGGGGATTTGTGGAAAGAATATTGGAAAATGATATGGAGTGTAGGAGCAACTAGTCCAAGGTTGGGAGAAAATATCAAAGCTATCGTTGGAGACATGTGATATAGAGGAAAAGTTGAGTCGAATGATGTGAGGGAGGTAGAAATTTTCTTTTGCAACCTTCTTAGTGAAAGGTGATTCCATGGGGCACACATTTGGATTTATCATGCCATGCAAAGTTTAGGAGTATAACTTTTCTATAGTTGGCTACACTTCATGAATCTTTCCAAGTGTGTAGCAGGTAGTGGAAAAGGAGGAAGCAGGGAGTTATGTGGCATTGGTTAATCATAGCAATGAGCTAGCAGAAGAGTAAAATGAAAAATGCATCAGCCCATAGTACACAAGTATGATTTGCATCTTTTTCATTTCTTTATTTAGCTTCTTCAGTTCCAAAAATCCCACTAGTTTAAGAGGGTGGTTGATCGAGTTCCACAATGGGAGAAAGTTTCCCCTCCACATCTAAGTGTGCAGTGTCTAGTGAGGGATGAATGGGCATGTAGAGGGGACAAAAGGGAAGAAGTCATAGAGTTTCATGTTCTATTTTCAAAGAGGGAAAAGACCATTTGATGGCCATGTAAGGGCCCTTTCTTAGGCTATGGCATGGGAAGGAGAAAACTTTCCTCAAATATCCTACTAGTTCATTCCCCCAGCATTGACCAAATATGGGGAAAAATGTGGTGTTTATTTTCTTTTTGTCCCATGTTATGGAGGGAGTGTTTCCCAATTGTGTTGTAATATACCACTGCACCATCTTGAAGTGTCTTAAAGATGCCCTATCTTTTGAAGATGCAAGGCTCAATGTGGGACCCATTTTTATATTACCATAGAGTAAATTTTGAACACATGCAATTTTTTTTTTCTGATGTGGACCCGAGAACCAACCACACAATGACAAGTGGTAGTGCATGGCGACAAAATGATGAATTGGGTAGTGACATGACATGGATCTCAACAAGGCATAGGATGGTGACACATGGCAGATCAGACTATTATCACCATGTCGCCAAAAAAAGATGCTCAAAAAATAACCATGCGACATGGCGACCAGTTGATGTGGTAGTGATGTGGTGAGCTAAGGTGGCATGATGATAGGATAGTGACATGACATGATGACTAGATGCTGATGAGGACTAAAGTGACATGTGTCACATTATCGCTATGTTTTGATGACATGGCTAAATGTTGACTTACCATGTGACATAGTAGCCAATTGATCTGGTGATGGCATGAAAAGATGATGTGGCTGCCATGTGGAAAAATGAAGGACAAATTAGATGGTTACACATGGTGCCTAGGTGGTAGGGGTTAGATGACTAAGCAGGAATCCAGTGAATCAGAGTGTGACATGTGTTGCAACTTGGTCAAACATATTTGACCTAAATGGAATTTGAGAGGGAAAAATCAAAAGTCATAAAAAATTAATTTTGTATGTTTTCCTTTTGGCTAAGCATGCAAGATTTACAAATAAATTTTGTTTTAAAACTATATTGTAAACTTTATAAACTAGTCAAATATTTGCAACCAAATGCAATATCAAAGCCTAGAAGGAGCCTAATTTTTAAAGCAAGATTTTGGGAGTTTCTGATAAGCCCATATAGGAGTATTATATATCACCAGAATTGAGAGAAAATGAACTTTCCATTTTTGGAGTTTGTTTTTACATAGGAGGTCACTCGTTCAAGTTATGCAAGGATTTGTCTTAGGCATCCACTTTTTAGTTTAATTCAGTTGAGGCAGTTCAGATCTAATTCCGAGTGAAATGGTGAACTAAGTGAATGTAAAAGGTAGTAAATACATATATGGGTGAGTTTCGTCACATCCAAGTTAGGTGAATAAAAGTATTAGCAACATTTCATGATGAATTTCATATATTTTAGTAGCAAAAGGGTTTTCATCATCGAGGGAGAGATATTTTGGGTTTGTTACAAAATAATGATGAATACCAAATTAGATCTCATGGGTAGAAAGATGAGAGAGGTTTTACAACAACAAGGAATGGAGATTCAAGTGGAAACATGTCACTTTTAGATTAGGTCCAAGATTCCATTCTTCTTCTATTCTTTCTCTTTCTCATCCATTGTAAGGGTTCTAGTTTTTTACTGTGAGACTACGTTGTTGGTTGGTTTTACTTCTTATCTATTGAGCAAAGCTCTAGCTATAAAGGCCACACATCCATTTTTGTGCAAGTTTCTTGGTTCATTTCATGTATTATTTTTCTAAGATAATGAAAATTGTTGATAGATCATGTAATGTATCCTGAGTTTCATTTAGTGTTACTAGTTAATGTATTCAATCTTTCCAAGGATAAATACAAAAGGGGATTTACAATGAATTATCTATTCTCTCTTGTTTTGTCTCCTAATTCTTCATATGTAGTTAACTTTGTGATTGAATGAATAAGGTTCATTTAATTTAAGATAGCTTGGATGAGTTGTGTGTCAGATCTATTATTACTTATAATTTAATGAGTTAAGTAAATCCTTCAATGATTTGATAGGGTTTCTAGGTGTATGGAGGGGATGCTGGTAAGAATGGAGTTTGGGGATTTCAATTGATAAACTTAATTGTAAGGAAATCAAGTTAGGTCATCCTGTTGGTAGTGACTCTATGTTGCAATGGATAAGGCACTAATCACTAAATCAGATGCAAGTTGAGATGAAGGTCATTTGCACAAATCATTTTAATCAAATTAGTTCAGTTTTTCATGTTTTGTAGTGGGCTGAAAGGAATTAACCCTCACTTAGTTTATGGGTTCATAGGTTATGATTTGTAGCTACTTCATTCCTATGTTATTGCATAAGTATCAAAAGATATAAGGGTTTCATCTTTTATTAATAGGTTTAGATTTTATGCTTATTTTCACTAGCACCATATATTAGAACCTCAAGCTTGACTCACCTAGGTTTTGTAAAGCCTGAAGTGAAAAAGGAGTTATGCCTTATAGTTGGCCCAAGATTTGAAGTCAAGTGCATCCATCATACGAATTTGCTAGCCTTAGATGTATTGGTTCGGTTTCTTAGTTATTTTTTCAATTTGTTAAATTAGGAGCCAACAAGATATATTAATTAGGAGTGATTTTATGTTATTGGTTTTTAAGCTAAAATTTTAAGATCCTGATTCACCCCCTCCCCCCCCTCAGTGTCTTGTTTCTCATATACTTATTCCAACATGTTTGAGAAGAATAAAGAATTTGGATGAATTTTTTTACAAGATCATTGACTAAAATAATTTATAGATGACTATATGGAGAATATTTTTTATTTTTAGAATGAACACAAGATTTAAGATGGACTAGTAATGACCAAATTATTACCAGGATGAGAGAATGAAAGAATAAAAAAAAAAATGTGTAGACTACACCTCAATAAGAAGGAAAAAAAGATGGGGGAAAGGTACACACCATAAGATGGAGAAGGAAAATAAATATAAACTAAGGGAGACACGAGAAAAAAAGTCAACTATACCAAATAAGTAAAAACAAAAGAAAGGGAATCTACAAGAGACTAGGAAATCCTACAAAATCAATATAAGCTTTCTTTTATATATATATATATATATATATATATATAAAGAAATAAAAATTAAAAAGAAAATAAATAAATATCAAAAATGAAAAACAAGCACAGAATATAGAAGGGGGCCACAACATACAAAAAAATACTAAAAAAGAAAATCCATAAATTCACAAATAAAAGGAACCTAAAAGAAACCCGTAAAGTTAGGACCAGATCAAGCATGAACCTAAGAGGGGGCCAAACCTAAAAAATAGAAAATCACAAAAAAAAAGTCACCAAAATTGATATATACCAAAACCTAAAAATAACATCCAAATACAACTCAAAAGGCAAGAGATATAATAGATGAACCTAAATGAGTATATATAATGTGTGGTATTTATGCATGCATATATATATATGCATGTTCATATGTATGTATATATGTGTTTATATATGTGTGTATGTGTATGTATGTATACATGCATACATCTCTCTCTCTCTCTATATATATATATATATATATATATATATATATATATGATTATGTGTGTGTGTGTGTGTGGATATATGCATAATTATATATGTAGATAGATATGTCTATATATATAATGCAAGACAAAAAAATACATCCAAAATAGAATACTGAATTAGAAAAAAAAGTGAGGGACACTCAAACTATTAAAAAAGAAGGAAAATCTATAATACATGAAAAGAGAAAACTAAGAAATAAAAAATACTTACAAATTAAGTGAAAAGAATTCAACAAAAGGCCATCATAAGAAAAGAGAAGGGGAAGAATATAACAAAAATAAAAGAGGATAGGGAGAAGCAAAAATGAAAGGGAGGAAGGTGGGGAGGAAGGAGTGCGCCAAATAGGGGAACTGAGGTGGAAGGACAAACCAAGGAAGCATCAAGGATGATAGAGGTTGTCAACATAACTTAACAAAGGTTCCTACGATAGGTTAATGGACCACCCATCTTCTCATTTTAGGTTGATGGGATGGTGGATGATTTCAATAGCCTCCTTGAGCTTCCTCTTGAAAAATTTATCTTCCTTGGAAAGGAATTGGGAACTCTCCAAAAAGATGTGATGTTTGGTTGAAGAGGAGTGCTCCACCAAAGTAGATTTTTGAACTCTATCATGCTTGATGGCAACAATGTGCTCATGAATTTTGGTATAAAAAGAGCAACTAGTTTCACCTATATAGGGAGCACCACAAGAGCACACAAGCTTATAGACTCCTAATTCTAGAAATGAATATTTTTAGTCTTTTAGAGAGGGAACATGATCTCTTAAGATTGAAAGAGGTTTGAAACTCTTCAAGTTCCTGAGGTTTTTGTAAAACTCTTCTAGGATTGAAATATGTTGGCTCTTTCAAGGATGAAGATCATTTTTTTCTTCATATTCTTAGCCTATAAAAACTAGAAGAGTTCCATAGGCACATCAACACATACAAACATAAGATGGCATTTATTCTTGAAAGAACACAAAAAAAAACAATGAATCATATAATGAATTTATTCTACACAATTGAAACAAAATTCTGACTGTTGCAAACAATTAAAATTCACAAAAAACATTAAAATAATAGCTGGATATTTTATTTTCTTAAGTCATGCTTTTCTAGCAACTTGATGATGTCTAAGACTATAGAAGTAGGGATGAAAACATGACCTCTTCTTTGTTTTTTGACCACATTTTTTGATTTGATGATCCTTAGATTTTAAGTAAAAACTAGTGTCCATTTATAAGTGCCTCCTCCCAATTGGACAATCATGTGTACCTTGACCACTTTTACATAAAATTTATGGTGAGGTATCTTATTTGAAATATACCAATTTGATTACATGACATGCTTATCTTAAAGTATTTTGTGGATATTTTATGTTTGATGGATACATTGAATTACATGCACAACTTTTGTTCCAAATGATAAAGTACTCAAATTGCATGGGTTGTGTAATGCCCCACCAAGGGATTGAAAATAATTAACTTAAAGTTTTTCTAAGTTTACCAAACTTTAAAAAAAAAAAAGAAAGAATAACAAACACATCAAACATATAGTAGTGGAAGCAATAACATACAACATGTTGGAAATACAAATGGAAAATGTATACTTTTGCGGAGGGGGGGTGAATCAAAAGTACTAAACTCTAACCAATTTCAACTTTAAAACATTGCATGCATAATCATATAGAAATAACATGTAAAGAAAATGCATTCACATAAATGCTTGACACCAGATATGATTACCTAGAAACTCTCCAATGAGAAGGTAAAACTGGGGTAGGGATAACACCCACAATTCTTCACTACTGCAGTAATAAAGTTCACTTGTTAAGGTTACATATTTTGACCATTCTCATGATCTACCCTATGAAAGGCCTACCCTATTAAAGGCTTACAAAGGATTGTTAGATCCTACCCTATTAAAGGATTTTAACACCTTGTTAGAAGTGTGCCTAGCTAAAAGACTTTAGAACATTCACTTGGAATGTCGCCCTGTTAAAGGCTTTATACAATGGCTATTAAACCAACCTCAGTCCATAGGATTTTATTCTGCTATAAATTTTTTTAGAAAGTACAATAGAATGTTTGATTTGATACACTTACAATCTAATATTGCTGATTTCATATCCTAATTTAGTTCATCTCGATCCTCTCTAATCTGACATGAAAATGCTGTAACCTTGATCCTCTATTCTGCTAACTAATTCTATTATACTATCCTTCTTCTAAGTCACCTTCAACCTGATCAATTCACCCCTTTCACTTCCTTCAAATCTTTGCTAGCATTACCTCCTTGCATTCATTCTCTATTACACTCTATAAATTATGGGGCTTTGTATCCCTTTAAAAAGACTTTGGTGGCTTAGGGTTAGGTATGAATCTATAATTGAGATTCATCCAACTTTCCTATTCAATTCCTTCCATTTTTCTCATTGGTTACATTTAGATCACATAGCGAATCAAATAGATTCAATCTTGTCTTCAAATCTTCAAAATCTATCTATATGTTGGCTCAAAAATGGTCTACATAGTTGTTTGTGCCATCACAAACAACTAGGTCAATTCTGTGTTACTCAACACTTGTTTATTACTGATGCTCAACACATACTATAATTCTATCTTGCTCGACACTTGAACTTTCTCAACATCTATAGTTCACTTGGCACTTAAAACTTGCTCGGCATCTACTGTCCACTTGGCACTTACTCTTTTCTATTTATTTTCTCAGCACTTACTATTTACTCAGCACATGAGTGACTTGAAACTCATTGCAACTCATCATCTATATTATACTCGACATTAACTTAGAAAATTTCTTAAGTGTGTTGACACTTAATTGTCAAAACCAATCCGAGATTAACAATCTCCCCATTTGACATGAGTGGAAAAAACACTTAACTATACATGATGAATCTAATCTCCTCGAGTATAATATACATTCTATTCAACTATATACAAAAATTCAAAATTTGTTCAAAAATATATACCTCAAAACTTTATAACTTGCCCTGAGTTAATGTTCCTTTCTGTATCCAAAATCTCTCTAAGTAGAGTGATTTGCCTCTGCTAATACTCCTTCTCTTTATTCTGAATTTTGATACTCTTTATCTGATGTGTCTTTTTATAACCTATTTCTTGCTATTTTCTCTCCCACTTTATTTTCTCTATTTGTTTTGTAACTCCCCCTTTCATTTTGGCTCACCCTTTTATATGTCTCCCCTTGTAGATTAAGTCTCCTTCTGGCCTTATCTCCCCCTTTTTAAATTTCTCCCCCTTTTTGTCACTTATGTCAAAGGGCCCATACATTGACTAAGTATTTTTCCAAGGTCTTTTTTACTTCCATTACAATCTTGAGAGCAATATCCCAGTTGTCTATGGCAACATCTAAGGACTTGATTTGGATTGTTGTCTCAACTGCAAGGTGAACTAAGCCATCTAAAGTTGAAAGATTAGGATCTTTCTTTAATACATTCTCTGCATAGGCTAGTTCTTTCTATAATATCTCCATGTGAGGGGTTAGAGAGGCTTGAATTTGAACTAATTGAGCTCTAGTATTAGCCTCTTCTATTGTCAATACAACTAGTTCCTTTTGCGTGTGAAGCATTGTATGAAAGTGCTTCTCACTTTGAGCTAGATATTTTGGAAATTTTATGCTTGATACTTTCAAATTTATTTTCAAGCTCATTATTCTTTGGCTGGTTTCTTGTGTGAAGATTACAGGATCACACAATTTTTGTGTACAGTGAGAATATATTCTCAAGTACCTTCTTCACTTTTTTCTATCTTAGTAGCCAACTCTACTTGTGATAGTGCCATCCCACTAGGTATTTTCTCATTCACCTTTCCTTGAAACTTCTTCTTAGACCATTCCATAAGTTTTACATTTTTCTCCTGGTCTTCATTGGTCACTTGTTCAACAACTTCTGACAATTGTTCCAATATTGGCTTGGTTTCATCAAGTGCCTGCAAGCTAAATGCATCTAGAAAGATATCTTTTATCTCAATTAGTGCTTGCCTTTTCTTGTACTCTTTTCTAAGTATCTCTTAGTTTTTCTTTCTTTCCAATGCCTCCTACATCTTATTGATCTAGTTTATGTTCATAGTTGCATAGTCATACTTTGGACTGACTACTTCTTCATCTAATGTAGGGTCTCCATAGTGAAGTACCCTTGTAACCTTTGTGGAGCTCAAGCCTAGTGCTAAAATTTGGAGTGGCATTGTTTCAGTGCTCGACTTTTGAGGCATTCTTGTAGGAGTCCTAGTAGTTAGTAGATTTACCAAAGTTTGAATTGCTTCTTACTCCTTTTCCTTTTGAATCTCCTTCTCCTCCTCTATTCTTCCTTGACCAATCACTATTATTTGTGGTGCACTTTGTGTCTGTGTAGTAGGAACAGATGCTTCTGCCTATCCTATTTGTTCCTTTGCTAGCTCCTCGGTAGTTGTAGCAACTTTAATTGTGGTATCAACCTTAGCTAATGTATCTTGTGGTGGTTGCTTTTGAGGTTGTCCACTTGTAGCTATAGGGATGGTAGGGGATGTTTCTTGTGTGGCCACCTTGTCCCTAGTTAGGTCAACTACTACTTTCTGCAACTCATCTACACTGACCAATACTAGGTTGTCACACACACACACAACATTTCCTGCAATGTTGATTGGTCAAGGATCTTCTTTAGATCCTCTATAGTGAGTGTGTTGATGTTCTGAATTGTGCTATTAGGAACATCCTTCACTTTGATTTTTTTGCAGGTGTGTTGTTTTCATGTGGAGGGCTTCGTGGTGGCAATTGTGTATCTTGCACACACTCTGATACATTTTCTACTCCTCAAAAGTTTCCATATTATCTTCTTTTTGTGTTCCCTCCTCCATTGTGTCATCGTCCTTTTCCTTCTCACCTTCTCCATCCTTATCATTGTCTTCCTCTTCTCCATTATTTCTTTCCTCAAAGGGATCTTCTTATCCTTCCTTAACAGTGGTTAGGCCATATGTTAGCTTCCACATTTGAGTGGACTTCTTGACAACATCTTCAATATTGCTTTGAAGAATATTGAAGGCTCTATATTTAGGTACAAATTTGCTACTATGCTTTTCATTTTCCTTTGTTATTTGGCCTTTAGAAAATTTGGCATCACTTGTGCCAATGTAGACTCCCTTATTTCCTTTTCCACATTTAGGAAATAATGCCATTTATTCTCAAAAATGAAATATAAATCCTTAGGCATAGTAGTGTCAAATTCAAATGGAGTATTCTTGAATTTTTCCATCATGGCATACACTAAATCCTTGATTTTATTTTGTTCATCTCTACTTAATTTATTGAAATTAAAAATTTTCAAGCCAGTTAAGTCTGCATTATCCCTAATATTTTCACAAATTTTATCAATATTGGACTTGGGTGCATGACTTACCACTCTGAACTGGCTGTTGTCATTTGATTTACTCCTTTCTTGATCAGATTTAGGTGGTGCAACATATTTCCTTCTTATCTTCTTTCGCACTAGACCTGGTTTCTTAGTAGCCTTCTTCTTCTCTTTTTCCTTTTGGGTGGTAGCCCTTGTAGTTTCTCTTGTGGTTGGGGTAGTAGGATTGGTTGGGCTTGGCTTTGCTATCCTTTTACCCTTGGGATGAGTTGTAAGCTATTTCTGAGCTTTTCTCTTCTTAGGCTCTGGCTTAGTTGGTACTTCCTTGGCTCATTCTTCATCAACACCTTCTTCTTCTTCAACATCTTCTCCCATGCCTTGTGTCAAGGCAAGTGGCTCCTAGCCCTGTTCTTCTTCTTGATCTTCATCATCTTCTTCACCTTCAACTCCCTCTCCAAATTTGGCTTTAAGCTTCTTAACCAATTAGTCCTTTTTTCTTTAGAGTTGAGGTAGTTTTCAACTCCATTTCCACCTTAGACTTCACAACATCATAAGTACCAAAAGGTTTTGCTGCTTTGTCAATTTCTTTTGCTAGCAATGCTGTGATGGCTACTAATGCATCATCAATGTTAGTTTCATACTCTAATGGCCTTAGCCATCTCACTTTGGGTATTGCAACCTGGATAAACGTGTAGTCAGTATCTACTAGGAAGCAAATGTCATTATAATAACTTTCCACTAGGGAAATTGAGATTCTCAACCTTTGTTTCATGGTTTCCTTGAAATCCTCAAAATAACTAGTCATTATAGACTCAAAATTGTCTCCTATTTGCTCAATTTATTTGTTAATCTATTTTTCCCTAGACCTATTGGTCTTCCAACCTACCTTACCAAAAGAAGGAAACTCATTCTGTACATAGAAAAATACATATATCAAAATTGAACCAAATTTTTATTGAGCACCTTTTGATCTCTTTATTGCTCCTAGGTTCTCCATGATTTGTTGTAACTGTAGCCCAACTAGATCATAAGTGTCATCTTTCTTCACAATCTTGTACCTTACATTGACTGCAATGCATGGTACACTATTTAGTTGGATTAATTGATAAAATTTATGGGATATGACCCTGACAAAAAATTCTAGAAGTAGATCTTTGATCTTATCAATGGTCATGCCCCTTTTGTTCCACTTAGCTCCTGTATTCTTCTCAATAGCTTCTTTTGAGTTGCTTCTTATGGTTTTGGGCTATTCTAGGGTTGGAAACCCTATAACCCTATGCATAATCCTTTTTGACAATTTGATGGGTCCTCCTTCTAACCATAAACATCCATCATGGATTCTGCTTAACACAATTCTTATCCATTTAGTCGTGAAGATAGTGGGAAAATCTAGGGCATGGGTTAAGCCCTTTCTCTCAATAATTTGAAATTCTTCCTTTAACACTCCATTCCCACATAGTTTTTTATATGCCTACCAAATTTCTATATCTCCTATTGCTCCAACCTTATAGTTATAACACTTTCTGACATCTTGGACCATTACAACTTTAGGTGGAATAATGGATAGCGCACCAACAAGGTTGTTCTTGTATGTGACTTTAGGTATTGGCCTAAAATCTGGTTGATTGACTTCATTACTAACCAACTAAACTTCAAAAGGGTTCCTTTTCCTTGGCATTCCTAGAGTTAGAGGCCATTTTTGCAAGCTAGGGTTTCAAAATATAAAATTGCATAACTGTGTAGCTTGGCTTGTGAGAAATACCTTTCAATCAATGAAATGATGTTTGATTTCTATTGGAATCTATGCAAAAGCTTCAATCTTTGGCCCCCAATCATTTTTGTGCTTTTCTTGCTCTTGATATATGTTTTTAATGATGAAAAATGATAAAAAAAATTAACCTTCTACCCTTCAATGCATAACATTTAATGCTTAGTGCATATATAGTTGTACACTCAGCTCCTTATGCAATTTCTGTTTCACTCATATTAGATAAGTTTTCCCATCACTTGGAATCCACTAGAGTTATCTTTACTCTACTTCAATAGGAATTTCCTTTTACTTGGCAACCACTACTAATTCAACTTCAATTGACCTTGGTAGACAACTTGGCACACACTGGAATTCTACTTGGCAATTGAAGTGAAATTCTCACACTCGACAGTAAGATGAAAAACTTCAAAGTTTTAACCTAGCATCTTTATTCATGCCAATCTATCCTTTTCAGTACTAACTTATCTAGGGACTCATGTATGATAAAGTATTTAAATATTAGTCCCACATACCTTTTTGCTTAGTTTGATGAAGTGCAATCACTTGACCTTTTAGGTGAAGTGATCCCTCCATTTGATGTGCTGCATCCATCTTTCTTCTTCCATGTCTTATTCATCTCTTCTCTAATGTGATCAACATCTACCTTGCCTTTTCCTTTGTCTGACTCTGAGTTGGGTGCCTTTGTCCTTGTTGGGCAGTGCTTGTTGATATGACCAGTCTTCGAACAACTAAAGCATGTGGTTTGTTTCAACCATCTATTGTAGCTTCCACTAAATTTTTTTCTTATGCAATTCTCAGGGATGTGTCCATACTCTTGAAAGTAATGATAGTTGTGCCTTGTATTGTGGTCCCAATTGTAGGAATTTTCATGGCTTCTTCCCTTGTTTGATGGCCATATGGGCTTGGATCTGCATTCAAAGGATCTATGTCCAAACTTGTAACAATTGTAGCAGTGTCCTTCAAATCTTGGTGCATACATGGTCCTTGTTCTGCATTCATGTGCTTGATGACCTCATTTGTTGCACTTGTAACAATGTGTCATGTTCTTTGGCTTGACATTTTGTCTACCATTCTTATTCCTACAAACATTTTTTGTACGTCCTTTCTTTCCATAGTGATGACAAGTGGGTTTAGAGTTCTTACCTTTTTTATTTCTTTCATTAGTAGCTTTGGATGATTCTCCTTCTTCAATGCTTGTGTAGCCCAATCCTGATGTGTCTTTACTAGATCTAGGGGATTTTAGTAATTTCTCAAAGTACTTGATGGCTTCATTTGGATTTTTGAAACTTTTTGCAAACTCCTTCTCTCTTTTTAGGTCATTCTACAATTGTTCATTTTGTAACTTCGATGTAGTTATCTCAATTTCCTTGACATTCAACTCATGATGAGCATTCATCATTTGGCTTAGAGTGTCTAATTTCATTGTTTGAGATCTTGGATAGCTTTGATAATTTTTCTTCCAATCTATTTGACAAGATTCTTTTGTCTTCTTCGATCATGGTCTTGTCTTTTATAGCTTTCTTCTTTTGTTAAGTCAGCTCACATAGCAGTACATAGATTGTGATTCTTGCTCCAACTTGAGATTTCTGATCTCTTCAACTTGTGCTCTATTCTTGTCCATGAGATCTCCAATTTTTGCATCAAATTCACTATATTTTCCACCTACAAATAACTTTGTGGTGTCAATCTCCTTGTATTGAGTGTCATTTTCTGCTATAGCAATCTCTTTCCTTCTCTTTAGCAAACTCCTTAAGGCATCTCTAGCTTCATTTAGTTGTTACGGTAAGAGATGTATTTCAATCTCCTAATTCTCAATGGTCTTTCCCAAATTCCATCTCAAGATCTTTTCTCCAAGCTGTAAGGCTTCTCCCCATGAGAACTTAGCTTTGATACTAATTGTTGGAAATACAAATGGGAAATGTATACTTCTAAGATAGGGGAGTGAATCCGAAGTACTAAACTCTAACCAATAAAACTTTCAACTTCAAAACATTGCATGCATAAACAAATAGAAATAACATGTAAATCAAATACATTCACATAAACACTTGACACTAGATATGATTACCCAAAAACCCTCCAATGAGAAGGTAAAATTAGGGTGGGGATGACACCCAAAATTCTTCACTACTGTAGCAATAAAGTTCACCTATTAATTTTACATATTTTGACCATTCTCATGATCTTCCCTATGAAAGGCCTGCCCTATGAAAGTCTTACAAAGGATTGTTAGATCCTACCCTATTAAAGGATTTTAACACCCTGTTAGAAGTGTGCCTAGCTAAAGGACTTTAGAAAATTCACTTGGAATGTCACCCTGTTAAAGGCTTTATACAATGGCCGTTAAACCAACCTAAGTCCATAGGATTTCATTTTTCTGTAACAATTGTTAGAAAGTACAATAGAATGTTTGATTTGATACACTTACAATCTGATATTTCTGATTTCAAATCCTAATTTAGTTCATCTCGATCCTTTCTGATCTGATATGAAAATGCTGTAACCTTGATCCTCTGTTCTACTAACTAATTCTACTATGTTGTTGTTCTTCTAATTCACCTTCAACTTGATCAATTTACCCATTTCACATCCTTCAAATCTTTGCTAGCATTACCTCCTCACATGCATTCTCTCTTATACTCTATAAATTATGTGGCTTTGTCTCCCTTTAAAAGGACTTTGGTGGCTTAGGGTTAAGTATGAATCTACAATTGAGATTCATCCAAATTTCCCACTCAATTCCTTCCATTTTTCTCATTGGTTGCATGTAGATTACATAGGGAATCAAATAGATTCAATCTTATCTTCAAAGCTTTGAGATCTATATATATATATGTGCTAAAAAATGGTCTACATAATTGTTAGTGCCATCAAAAACAACAAGGTCAATTATGTGTCACTTGGCACTTGTTTAATACTCATGCTCAACAAATACTATAATTTTGTATGGCTCAACACTTGAACTTGCTCAAAATCTATAGTTCACTTGACACTTAAAACTTGCTTGGCATCTACTATCCACTTGACACTTGAAACTTTCTTGTCTCTATCTATTTGGTCAACACTTACTATTTACTCAGCACATGAGTGACTCGACACTCATTGCAACTCGACATCTATATTATACTCAACATGAACTTAGAAAATTTCTTAAGTGTGTTGATATTCAATTTTCAAAACCAATCTGAGATCAACAAAAATCATTAATAAACATACATAACATATTACATTCCTTAAGGATCCCATGATGTTGAATCAAATTTAAATTTAATTAAAACTAAGTCTAACAAATACCACATCCATATAAAAGAATAATTAAAAGTCTAAAGTCCATTTAAATAGTATAGATTAGTTTTGAATACCACTTGGCAATAACATTTGGAATGCTCAATCATCCACTATACATGTCACAAGGTATGAAAGGCTAAAAGAATATACATTTGTAAAAATAGAATTACACCCTCCTCCTAAGACTCATGATACAAAGTACAATACAATAAATGAAACCATACATCATAAAAGATATAAAAATCCATCATAAGATATAATCATCCATCATATTGATACGAAGATAGAATGAAAGGAAATGCAGACAAGGAAGCTCTAGCCATGATGACTATAGACGGATCTCAATTGTAAGAGTAAAAAGCACTACCACCTGACTGTGTGGAACCTAAATGGCCCACTCCCACCACACTGAGGAGATAGTCTCATGTCCCAAATAAGATAACAAACCAAATATCAAAAATACTCTCTAAGTCTAAGAAGCCCTAAAAGTAATCTAACTCAAAGGTTCCATGATAAATTGACATCTAATCCCAGAGGCACACAAAAACACATATGAAAATTACTATGTAATTGGCAAGTGTTATCACACAAATCATGCTATGGTTACCTTGGAAATCTCTTAGGACCCTAGCCTCCTAGTGATGCCTATGTGACCACTAGTATCCTCTCATACTGACAAGGCATACTACGGATGCAAGGTCACAACCAAGCATTCTCTCTACTCCCATCCTAGTTTGTACTAGCACTCGAGGCATGGGCTAGAACATACCAAGAATCTTATTAGGTTAATTTTACTCTCATTTAGTGTAGTGTTTTCACTTATTAATCAACTTACAATGGGTTACCCTGGCAGCCACTTAGGGCCTCGACTTCCATTGCAAGTCACATCTTGACATTACATATAGATAACCTACCCTAAGCTCATGAAATCACAAATCAAAGAATCATAGTAAAACACCTCAGCCCTACACAAGTGACTGGAAAGCATCAAAAGGTAAATTAAAATATCCATCAGTTCTCAGTGAGCAATTGGAAAGCATCCCAATAATACTGATCGAAGACTCAAAATGGTTAAGTCAAATATATCATAACACTTATCTTGCTATCCTACAATGACAATGAAAAATAGTAAACAACAATATAATCACACTCATCGTAGATCATACCAACACATTACCATGGTTAAGTTAAAATAATCAAGATTGAGTTAGCATAATACCACAATCACAAAACTCCCAAGCCTCTAGTAGACATCCTAGAACTAGTCAACACTCTAGTCAACCCAAACCCAAAACATAGACAACATACAAATACAAAGTGTAGGTTTCATAGTTGGTTTGATTTTGAAAACATATCATTGAGTTAAATATAAGGTTCAATCTTCATTTCAGTGTATGTTTCAAGTAAAAAGATTCTCCATTTACCCTATAGTTTAACCCATTCTTCTATTTGAAATATCAAAAGTCCAATCTCCTTAGTTTGATTTCAAGTCAATTATTCCAAAGGATCTAGGGATAATTGTTTATTAAGTTATAAAAATAATAATTAAGTATTCCCCAAAGAAATAAATTCCATTTTATTAAAGTCACTATCATTATAAACAAGATGAATTTAAATCCCATTAAAACTCCCCATTGATTAATTCAATCTTAATTAAATTCCATTTATTTAAATTAATTAATAATTGAAAAAATATACTAATCATAATAACACTTTAATAATAATAAATAATGATAATTTTATTAATTAAATTAAATTAAATTTAAATATATATAAAAATTATTAATATTAAAATTTAACATATTAATAAAGTTTATTAATTAAAGTTAATAATAAAACAAATATAAAATGTATTTGTTTATATATATTTTTTATTATAAAAAAAACCAGGCATATTTTTTTAAGGCCTGTCGGCCTTGGGCACATAGTACCATGTTGTTGTAGGGCTTGCGGTGGCAATGGTACAGAGTACCATTGTCATCGTAATACTTGCGACAATAGTACTTGGCTATAGGAAAAGGTAAGGGAGGTTATGGGGTTATTCCCACCCCTCCCAATTTCATATATATATATATATAAATATAACATTTTTCATTAAATTTTTTTTTAAAAATTAATTTATTTTATATAATTTCGTAAATATAAAATTAAATTAAAAAAATTTATTTAAAACATATTTTTTCGATCACAATGTCAGTATTAAGCTTATGGAGAAAACATAGCAAACCACCAAATTACTATTATTTTTTTAAAGAAAATTTTCTATTTAAACTCAAACCCATCCTAGATTAATTTCCTTTCTTAAAATCTATTGAAAGAGGGTTGTATAGATCTTTTGATTTGCCCATAAATAGAAGATTTAATATTCATACATAATATTGAAACATTCCTCACAAGAATTATTCAGATAAACATTTAGAAGACATGATGAAGACATGAAAGAAAGAGTGTATTAGATCAAGCAAATAATCACAAGTGTCTACCTAGACTCTGATGCTAATCACTATGCTCAAGACGATTGTAGAGAAATTCCTCCTCTCCAAGCCTTCTCTTTTCCAAAATTTGCGGCCCTTCGAAAATGAACCCTCAATTGGTGATAAGGAGTTCTCTCCTAAAATTGGGGCACTAATTGTGCGTTCATCGAGAGGACTCTTTGCTCACAAGACTTTAACTCCTATTATCTTTTCTTTATCTTTTCTTTATCTTTTCCATGCACATTAATTGAATTATAAAATATCTTTATTTAATTTTTACTTGACTTCCCTTTTTAATTAATTTATTAAATTTTAATCTCATGCACACAATATGCAATTTTGAAACTTTTAATAAATTAATATCTTTTCACTTTTTAATTTATTTTTTAAAATTTAATTGATAAAATATTTATTAACTTAAATAATAATAGTATTTAGCATTTATTTAAAAATGAACTCTAAATTTATTATTGTTAAATTAAATAAATATTATCACATTCTAAAATTAATCTTGTAACTTTTACCTTTAAATTTAATTCTTTTCATTTAATTAATTTCCCAATTAATTAAATATAATTAAATATTAAAATATCATAATAATTTTTTATTAAATTAAATCATTAATTTAATTATTTAATTTGACTTAATTAATAGAAAAACCACAAAAGACATAAAACAAAATATGAAAACCCAACATAGGAAAATACATACAAGATCAAACTAAAGGGTTATAATCACGAATTAACATCATCCGATGCATTTAGAAGGTAAACAACTCAGATACTTGTCCTAATTTTCTAAGACAAATGGCTTAAAGGTTTAGGATTTGGACTTAAGAATTTATCTCCCCTCTCTTACCATTGAGATAATACAATAGGGTACACTCATCTTGGCAATTCAGCGAAGTCGATACCTGATACCTACAACTTGCATAAAAATCCACGCATTTACAAACACAATATTCTAAACTAAATAGGAAATGGTAGGAAGTGGTGCATCGTGTAGATCCCAACTAGCAAGTGACTATGACTCCCTTCCTTAACCACATTAGAAACGCCATACATAAAGAAAACATACACACACACCATACACATGCAGTATGGAGTAAGTATCCGTAAGAAGACACATAATAATCTATCTAAGTAATCATCACCAATAACTGAAATCACTAAATAATCATCATGCATACATGAAGTATAGAGTACCAAGTAATCTCATCATATAATAAACTGAATGTGAAACAATATATGATAATATCAAAATAATACTAGTAATAATCAAGCATAAAATTGGCCTAAAAGAGTTCGAAAATGATAACAAAAATGTAAACTAGGGGCAGACACTATAGGTTGAACCAATCATGATAATCATTATAAATATTTTTTGAAAGTGATAGTTAGTTGCATTCATGTAGATTAATTTTCGCACATGTAACTTTATATCCATTGATTTTACCAAGAATTAGCGTAATTTTTTGGAATTACCATAATTTCATGTGAGTAAAGACACTTTTGAAATTGTAAGTAGAAAAAAAAAATAAAAATAAAATGCTTCACAAACACATTCTCTAATTGAGTATCCTCACATTTTCCAAGGATATTAGGTGTGTAGATGAACCAAGTTTGCTAGTAGAAGCTCCGTCTATACGAGGAGGTGGATGTGGAGGCCTCAGTATCATAGAAGTAGTACATTTTTGCATGTTATTAGCAATCTGAGTGACCTTGGCCTCGAAGGTCTACATTTAGGCTCTAAGAATGCATAATATATGACCTCACTACTATTCTACATCCCCAAATTCAAATAAGTCACATTATCAATAATTGGTTATACTAAATCAATATAAGTTTTATCCAAATTAGCTACTCAACTAATGGCTCAATTACAAGCCAATCATTTCTTCTTGACCCTAGATCTTGAGAAGGGGAAATCTTATCTATCAATCCAACCTATCCAATTGTTCAAATCACATCACTTAATGATCTAAAT
Source organism: Cupressus sempervirens (assembly GCA_028749045.1). Lineage (NCBI taxonomy): Eukaryota > Viridiplantae > Streptophyta > Pinopsida > Cupressales > Cupressaceae > Cupressus > Cupressus sempervirens. The sequence goes on from CM053786.1 coordinate 52,139,270, forward strand.
GATATGATATATTTGATCTTAAAATATATCTTCGTAGAACATCTACAACTCAACTAGCTACATTGGACCTAATCAAAACATTTCTCATTAGATAACTATTTTCCTAACTTGATCATCATTTTCAAAATTAAAATTAAAATTTCCATTTCTTTTTGGAATCTTGCTAATCATTTCAATTTATTTCCAAGGGGGGTGAGTAATCAATATATAGATAAAAAAATCAATCAATCAAACTGAGGCATTGGAGAAAATTTTCAAAATAGGGACAGTAAACACAAAATCTTAAAAATCATTACAAGGACATCATAATCAATCAATCAGACAATCAAACATTGTATTAGCATAAGGTTATTAAATAATCAACTATCAAGTACTATATCAACATCACACCATTAAATCATCAATAATCAATCATCAAATTTGAATTGAAAAAGTAAATAAATAAATAAATAAATAAATAAATAAATAAAACCAAAATATTCTTTGAACCAACATGCTTCGCATATCAGTGCAAAGAGAGGCGTTTGTAGGCACCCTAAATTTGGTAGAACATTCAATCATGACATATATATAAAAATGGTGAAGATTACATGCAAAATCATATGAATTTGAATCAATCAATGGAGGATTTTTGATAAATAAATTGAAAATAAAAAGCAATTGGATTAATCAAAAAATCAAATTATTATCTAATTAATCGAATCAATTAATTACCTAGTTTACAATTAATTAGAACCAAAATTTAAAAACAATTCAAAATCAAGTAAATCATAAATATCTAAATATTTGAACCAGTTCAAATATTAGACATGAAAATTAATTTTAAAGAAATTAAAATGGGTATTTATCCTAAAAAATCCATTTTAAATTAAAAAGGGACCTTGTCTTGAAAGAATCATTGTTTACTCAAAGTGGGTTCAAGATAGCCATATTTTATTCAAAATGGAGTCCTACATATCAATTTGGACTCTCAAATATCTCTCAAGTATCTCCAAAGAATGATTGTTTAGTCCAGGTGGATTTAAGATAATCATAATTTATTCAAAGTGGAGTCTTACATATGAATTTGGACTTTCCACTATGCATATTTTATTCAAAGTAGGTCTTTTGAAAGTGATTATTTTACTCATTTAACCTTACCCTCTTGAAACTATGATAAAACCTAAACTCTACCCCAAATAGTTGAAAAATCTACAAATAGAAGGCATTTTGAGAGTAAATGACCCATATTTTTAATGCATTATCACTATAGGCAATTAAGTAGTATTTCTTGAATCCATCATCAATATATCATAAATATATGCATTTTAAGTTTTCTTCTCATTAGTTCATCTATCTAATTTCATATCTTTTTCAAATCTACAAATTAATTTATCATTATTGCATGTCCACCATAGCTTCAAATTTCCATTCTAGGACTATCACTAATGTGTTAAATTTGAATCATTTTAGTTGTTGTAGTTAGGGATAAATGAGATGTTCTTGTTAGTCTTATTTTATAGTTTTTTTAAGGTTCTTTGTGTTCAATTTTGTATCATTTCAAGTGCTAGAATCTAATGTTTTATGAATATTCTTTTAGAAAAATAAGCTATTTTACTTTGCGTTGAATTTTATGTACTACCCTCTAATGTTTTGATTGTTTAAGCTTGTTCCATGTAAGCACTTTTAAGAGCATACAACTTCTACTCCTAAAAATTTTCCACCTTTACCTATGGTTTCATTGGGGGTGGGTGATAATAAGAAGGAAAGATTAATCCTTACTTCCCTAGTCTTGTTGAAATAAAAAGTGGAGAAGGAAAGGAGAAACATAACTTGAAATGTTGATGAAGTAGACACTATCACCCTACTCTTTTAGATCTATAATAAGCTCGAGAAGGCCATAAGGATGTCTAGAATCATCATTGATTCCAATAATAGACATAATATTTTGGAAATATCTGACCCTATTAGAGATGTGAATATGTATACAATTGTAGAGGTTGATTACAATATCTCCTATGTTGATATGTGACCTTCTAATCTAGAGAGTGAATCCTATCATGCAAATTTCCATATAAAGGTGTTAACTAAAAGGGATAAAGGGTTGAAAATGAAGAGCCATGAGTTGTAGGATAATTTAGCATAGATCCAACCTTTTAAGTAATTTATGAACTCCATCATCAGTTCTATTAGAGGAGAAGCCTCATTTTTTGGTCAAGTTCCCCTTGATGTAGACGTCTTTGACTAGTCAAAGAAATAAATATTAGAATGAAAGCGTTCGATGAGTGGGTGGAATAAATGTGTAATTAGGGTATGACACATCTAACCACTCTTAGAACCCCTATATTAGCATCACTAATAAAAGATACAATTTAATTCAAGAATTGAAACATATCAGAGAGAAACAAAGTAGCCTATATGTTATCATGAAAACCATTAAAAATATATTGGAGTTGAAACCCATATAATTGGTATCCAAAATGATAGCATTCAATCCAAAGGAAAATCAAGTTTCCTCATATTCCACTATCTAGAAACTCTCTTTGTACAAAGACTATGCTAGTTATCATGACCATATCCTTGAGTGTTAATTTCATAATCTAATCAAGTGATTTTAGCTCTTTGGATGTGGACTTAACTAATGAATTTGTAGAGAAGGTTAATGAGCTAGAGGAAACTAGGAAACAATATGAGCCATTGTCTAAGAGGATCAAATATGTCTAGAATGGTATCATGGAGATATTCAATAGATTGAGAAATTTACATGTAATCACGAAGGAGCCCAAGGTCAAAGATACGAGAATTCATGAGGAAATTACAGATGAAAAGAAAAAGTTGGCTAAATGAATAATCAAACTATAGGTCGCCACTATCCAAGATTATAAAAAAATCATGACATATGTCAACAAGTACCTAAGATATCACTGAAGAGTGATGGAAGTGGAAGCAACAAAGAAAGATGAAGATGTTGAGGTGAAAAATGTCTAAGGCTCGAGAGAGGTAGACATGTAAAACTCTTTGCAACTTTATTTTTTTTTATTGGTAAGAGGTTGAAGATAAGATTCATTATTATTATGTATTGTGATTAATTATTATTAATGTTTATTAAGCTTGAGTAGACCCAAACCCAAGACCTCCTAGATAAGAGGCTCACAATTTACTGTTGTTTTGTGGGTTATTGCTTGAAACTCTTTACAAGTTTTATTTTCAAGAAAAATTATTTGTCCATTTTTTAAAAAGGACTTGGTAAGGTAATAGTCTTGGAGGACCCTTACTTGGTGATAGTTTAAGTAGTAGGATGCTTAGTTTCTAGGATCTTTTGGGCAAACTTTGATTGACACTTAAGGGAAAATTAGTACTATTTTATTATTAAAAATGTTTACTTTCCTAAAGCTTAAATTTAAAATAGTATGTTGAAGTTTTGCATAGGTTTACTTTGGTTCAGAATGTGTGTGAAAGGATATTAGTAGATGAATGCGTTTAAGTTTTATTTGATCTTCATGGAATGTGGAAATATTATCTATGAATGAGTTCATCTAAATTTGTTGAAATCTTTTTGTTTAATATTTCTTTATGTGGATTTTCTATCATTGCAATATTCTTGGTTAAAATCTCACCTTTATTTCTTTGTGGTTAAAAGAAACTTCAAGTTAGTGTTTAGTTATAAATAATATGAATGTAGTTGCCACCTTTGAAAATAAGAAGAGAATTTGTCGATAATAAATATAGTATGATTAATTCAACTATGATTGCATTTTTCACCTTTTTTGAAATACGAAAAATAGAGTTAATGTAATGCAACCCTAGCAACATGATTGATATTTATATAGAGATACTAGTGTATCACCTAATCTATTAGTGTAATAAAGGAATGGTAACTAATAACAAAAGCATTAACACAACTAAATAGTTAACACTTAAGATAGGACCAAGGTTATCACCACAAAAGGAAGCAAACCAAGAATGGTAAACTCCTTATGGTATAGCTCACGATGAAGTGGATATGTCCCTAATGGATGAAGATGTGTGCTCAAGCTTCCAATAGGTGGGGGTTTTCACCAAGTGTGTGTATGGATGAGGGTTTCAATAATAAGGGTATGGTGGGATTTCAACATTATAATGGTATTTTGGTAGTTTTTAGGCTCTCAAAATAGCATTATAACTTTGCATGAAAAGTGGATTTATCTTTGTGAAGGGAGAGGGTTTCATTTATAGGTTAAGGGGTAGAGAGATGGATGGTTAAGATGCAAGGATGGAAGGATAGTGAGGAAGGGTCAAGATGCATTCAAAGGGGAGCACATAGATTGTTCTTGTCTGGAGCCAATTAGAAGGTGACACATGTTAAAGGGTGATTGGATGGAGGGAAGGGCAAGATGAACGGATAACAAAGGAGGCTTAAGAGATAAGGGCTTCATAAATGCTCATAAATTCTTTGTAAGAGCCATAAATGTTTGAGGGTGAGGGTGAGGATGAGATTGTTGACTTTGGCTTGGGTTAGCAAGTCTTAACCCTTGCTTAAAGTTGTGAACATGTTTAGGAGGGGGATTAGGATTAGCTTAGGAAAGGGTTTAGGGGGCAAGTGAGTTAGCTTTGATGGGATTGGTTAGTTAGGTGGCTAAGTGAGGGTAGTATGGGTGAATGGGTTGAATTAGGGGTAAAGGTTGGGTTTAGGGATGTTTTAGGGGTTTGGATATTTTATTAAATATTTATTTAATAAAATGGGGATATGGGATTAAATTAAATAGATTTGAGAATTTATTTAATTTAATAGAGGAATAAGGTTTTAATTGATAATTTGATTTTGGGTTATCATTTGATTTTATCAATTGGACTATAGTTAATTAATTAGCTAGGGGCTGATAACTAATTAATTAAATAATTAATATTTAATCAGTAATATCCTAGGAGATGACTAAATATGATTACCTATTGATGTAATCAGATTTAAGTGTCTACAACTGGATTTACTTTATATATTCTATTATTATGGTAGGAGGTTAGAAGATACCTTTGATGGGATACTTTCCATGTCAAGTTTTGAGTTACACTTCTATGAAATATTTTATATGCTTTTGTATACGGATTGTAGATTCTATGGATTTTTAATGATGGTAACCCATCTAATGTTTTTACTACTATGTGATATGATTATAATGATATTATTTGTGGATATAAATGTTGTTTTAGTTGATGATATAGGTGTGTATAGGAATAGGTACTAAAGTCCTCTATATTACCTATTGATATGCATGTTGTTCTAGTTGATGACGAAATCATGATCCGTATAGGCACCTTGAGCCTAGAAAACCTATTAGGAGTGTTGGTCTTCAAATTGAGAACTTGGGGAATTTTATTCTTGTTTGGTTTTATTGGTGTAATTAAATATTCACTAATTACACTTACTTAAGCTTACTTAGGATAATGCATTGCATAGTGGTTTGTCATTGAGATACTTAGAAGTTTGCACCTCAATCAAACACATGGTGTATGAGAATTCCACTCTAGGTGTTCATAGTTGTTATCTTATTCCACCTTTAGTGCACTTATCACATTATCATCCTTATCATCACACATACTTCATTGCATAATGGAGGATGATCCACCTTTGGTGGACATGTGATTCCACCTTGTGCACGAGTGATAGCTTATCTTCTCCTTATCATTGTCTCTTATTGCCTCTCCTATATAAGGAGGCCTATTATGTACATTTAAAAAATCCATTGGATTTCAATCAAGTCCATTATCAATAATAGCGATCTTGTATCTTCATGCAATTGTCTTGCCAATCTCTTATGGGAGTTATCTTGGTCTTTCATTTGATCCTGGGGGTGTTGTAGAGTCACCTAAAACTCTAACATGGTGTTAGAACTCTCATGGTGTGAAGACATCTTCTCAAGAAGTACAATCTTGGCTTGAATTATTGTTGGCACAAAATTGACAATTTGGACATCATAATTTGGAAGAGATTTTGGGAGTCATATTTTGTGACCTTCTATTGTAGGAAAAAATTGGAGCTTGTTGGTGCAAATCAGAGGTTGCCATCATATAGAGGAGGTCCAAAAATGCCTAAATGAAATTTTGTTTCATCCAAATTGGACATTTGAGGCCAAATCTAGAGCCATTTGATTTTTGAAGGTGCACACAATTCAGAAAAAATAATTTCAGAGGTGATTGTCAAAAAGTGACCCCCCTTACATGGACTCCTTTTTCTGAGAAATTTTATTATTTTTGTTTTGGGGTAGAATTTCACAATCTACATAGTGGTGCAGGTCATTTTGCATCTCTATCTATAAATTTTTTTGAAAATCACAAATTTCATTTTTTGCAACTTTCAAGGTTCTATTTGGGCACATTTGGTAACATTTTTAGGTGCACTTTTTTTTGAAAGCGCATGATTTTTGCTCTACTTTCTAGATTTGTAATTAGATTTCACTGATTTGCAGTGGGCATATCACTTTCAGAAATAGGTCTTTTTTGGCTATATTTGCACTTGGTGAATACTTGGATTTCAATTTTCTTAATTGAGTTAATAATTTGAAGGAGTTATTAGTTTATTTTAGTCATCATTTATGGATTTTTTAAAAATTCCATTGCTCACTCCATATAGCTATCATGAATGGAAACAAGCAATTTCTAATCAGTTGATGAGTATTGGATTTCTTAAAATGATTCTTGGACAGGATCTAGAACTATCTATAGGTCTTGTAGAAAGAAGGAAATGGTTTGATAGAAGGGATAAAACACTTGGCTCTCTTAGATCTACCATCTCTAATGATTTGTTATATCATATTACATCTTGTACACATCCTCATGATGTCTGGACTAAATTGGAAGGAATTTTTGGTAAACTCGATAGAATAAGAAAATTCAAATTGGAGAATGAGCTTATAGGTCTAAGTCCATGTGATTTTGACAATATTCAAGACTTTTTCTATAAGTCTAGTTCCATTAGATTTGAGCTTTCTAATTGTGGCATTACTAAAGATGATGAGAAATTGATATTATCTATTATTTCTAAGCTAGGTCCTAAATATTCAATCTTTGTGTCCACATTTATGCTACTATGGTTGCTCTTGGTAGTGCATACAAAATGCCTTCTCTTGATCAATTTGCAGCTCAGTTCACAAGAGATCAAGCAAATATTAGCACACATGGGTCAATTGAAGCCTTGTAAGTATCAAGAATTGGTTGTAAATGACTCCTCTCCAAAAGCTCCCAAAGGAAAGGGAAACAAACAACACAAGGATCCCAAGCAAGATGGCAAAGGTGATCACTCTCCTTCACAACATAATATTGAATCCAAGTCCTCTTCAAGAGAAGAATCATCTAGAAGAAAGAGAGATAAATGTGATTATTGCAAGAACTTAGGACATGATGAGCATAAATGTTTTCATAGGAAGATTGATGAGCTTACTCAAATTCTTCAAAAGAACAATATCTAGTTGTCCTCATAAATATCTTCTCCTTCTTCTCAATATCAGATAGCTACTACATCTACATCATCATCCAAAGGCAAAGGACAAGAACTCATTTCTTCAACACATCTTGAGCAAGGTAAATGACTTCTTGATTCAGGTGCATCACATCATATGGCATCTTCCATATATATGTTTTCTTCTATTAAGCCTTGTAATTATCCACCTATATTGATGGGTAATAATACATACATGAAGGTTTGTGGAAAAGGTTCTATTCCTATGAGACATGGTACATTTAATGATGTTCTTTGTGTACAATCCTTGACCACTAATATCCTTTCCATTTACCATGGGGCACAAGGTAAAATTGTTGAGTTCACTCCTGATTATGTCTATCTTAGGGACATGGAGATTAGAGATTTCATAGCTATGGGAATTGTTGATCATAAATCACACTTGTATTCTTTTGCACATTTTGTTGATAATGATGATGATATTCATGATGTGCCAACCCTATATCAAGGGTAACTAATTCATGTGAGGAGAATATTGGACACTTGAATCATTTTGTTCTTGAGACAAGTGTTGAACATCCTACTCCTCCACTCCTACTTCTTTAGAAATGAGTTCTACTATTCAATAGGATGATCTTTATACTTAAAATCTTATAGTGTGGGATGAATTCTTAGATTATCTTTCAGATGAGTCTCATAATGTATTTTTGGTTAATACATCCAAGGAGGTTTCTCTTTGAGATACTTCTTCACCTTATTTGTAGATTGGATTTCCCAACTCTTTATGTTCTCTTAGTTTTTCACATCTCATAGGTTAGCTTGATGGCGTGACAGAATCTTTGAGCTTGGAGACACCTATTCAATCTTCAGAGATGCATACATGGAGACCTTCTTCCTCCTTCCTTACTTTTTACATTGAGTGGCTTCTTCATCTTTTGATGTATTTATATCTTCCTAAGGAGAGACATGTCTCTTGTAGGCATTGGATTATGCTTTTCTTGTAGGTACTCTTTATATACATTGGAGCTTCTTCATTATGGGGGGGATTATCATGTCTCCTTAATTCCTTCCTATGGGGGGATCATTCTTTGTATATAAATGATGTATGCAATTTTTGGGGGGTCTTGAGTACTCCATCCATCCATGGATCTTGTTTTCATCTCTCTTTTTGAAAGAGGATTTTTTCCATGTGGTTTTCTCTCTTTCTCCATTTTATGAGAGATTGCATTTCATGTATTGCTTTGCATATTGTACATGGGTTCCTAAAATGGCCTTGTAGCCAGGACCCATCTTGCAATGTAAGTTTAAGTTCATTCCCCTAAGTTGCACTTAAGAGGGGGTGTTGGTGTAATTAAATATTCACTAATTATACTTACTTAAGCTTACTAAGGATAATGCATTGCATGGTAGTTTGTGATTGAGATACTTAGAAGTTTTCACCTCAATCAAACACATGGTGTAGGAGAATTCCACTCTTGGTGTTCATAGTTGTTATCTTATTCCACCTTTAGTGCACTTATCACATTATCATCCTCATCATCACACATATTTCATTGCATAATGGAGGATGATTCACCTTTGGTGGACATGTGATTCCACCTTATGCGCGGGTGATAGCTTATCTTCTCTTTATCATTGTTTCTTATTGCCTTTCCTATATAAGGAGGCCTATTATGTAATCTCTTGTGGAAGTTATCTTGGTCTTTCATTTGATCTTGGAGGTGTTTTAGAGTCACCTAAAACTCTAGTAGGTTTAATGATTACATCTTTATTGTGATTTAAAGTCTATATATATATTTATCTGAGTATATATGGGTGCACACACATATATACATGAATAAATGGATATATGAATACGTACGTATGTTATTACTTGGAGGTGATGTTATCTCTTGTGTAATTAAATTGAAATATTTAATAATTAAAAGTGAAAGAGGAAACAAATAAAATAGATAAAAGAAATTAAAAATTTGTTTAAGAGATTTGAACTCAAAACCTTTGACCTTTTGATTTTAGCCAAAACCAACTCACCCACTTAGCTCATAATGAATCTTTAAGAGGAAAATAGATTTTTATGTAGGAGCATCTTGGGTGTCAGGGAAAACTTGCATCACCCTAAAATATTTTAGTTTCAGTCTTTTCTATTTTAATAAGGGTTAGTAGATAGGGTAGTTAGTATTTATGGAAACTTGGTATTTTAAGTAAGTTTGTCATATGAGCTCAAAATGTTCTCATTTTCTACAAGAAGGTTCATTTCAGAGATATAAGCCCACCATAAAAATCTCATTGCTCTAGCTTAAGTATTAGAGAAGTTATAATGGATTTTTAGTGGAAAAATTTGTAGAAAAATCTTTAGGCTCACTGTTGGAGGGCTTAGAGTGCCCAGATGAGGTCCAAAAACTTACTGGAAGGGCACTAGTGCCATTCCAAGCTTGAAGATTAGGAGCTAGCATTTCTAAAAAGTGGTTATAATAGCCAATTAGAGAAAAAGTTTGTGAGTTATGGCCTTCCAAAGTTGGGCTACCCAAAATGTCTAAAACAATTGTCAAAGATGTATTTGGCCAACTCTATATGTTTTGTTAGAGTCTATCGGCCCTAGGCATTAAGTTTGAGCATCTAGAACCTTCCGGAGTGGCATAAAACTACCTATTTAAGAAAGGCTAGTTTGTAGCTTGTCTTGCAAATTATTTTATTGAAGGCGCCCACATGGGTTAGCATATTGTACTTATGAATTTTATAATTCTGCAGTTGTAGTGCAAATAAGAAGTCCATATTTTATTCTTGCACTTGTTGTTTTTTCTTTGTTGATGTTATGAGTTTATGGTATTAAGGGGAGTCCCTTGCATCAAGTGGTATCAAAGCGGGAGTTTTTGAGTGTGTGGAAAAATAATTGATTGTGAGGTTGTTTGCACTAGGACCATGGTTTGGGCTGAGTGTGTAGATAGATCACCAATTATGAGGTAATTTACACTAGGGTTTTAGTGGAAGTGTCAAAAATGCCTCCACAAAGAGAGTGTGGTGGAAGAGCTATAGGTGTTACACTTGAGGCTTTTTGAGCTCTCTAAAGGAAAATGCAAGCATTTTAAGAACAAATTTGCAGAGGAATAAATCTTCTTGTAATAGATGAAGTCGATGAGGATGAAGTAGAAGAAAATGCCAGAGAAGAGGCAATTCTAAACCTAGAGGAAGAGAGGCTTTTTAGGGCCATCTCTAAGATTGGAAAAAGACCTAAGTTTGAAGTTCCCACATTTTCAAAAAATATTAATCTAGAGGAGCTAATTGATTAGACAAATGAAGTGGAGGAGTACTTTGAATATGAAGATATTGAAGATCCTAATAGGGTCAAGTTTGTGAAGGCAAAACTAAAGGGACATGCAAAGATGTGGTGGTAGGATTTTCAGTTGGATCAAGATAGAAAGGGAAAGGAAATAATTACTAGATGGGAATAGATGGTAGCTAACCTGAAGTGACAATTCATTCTTATGGATTATGAGCTTGATCTGTTGACTAAAATGCAAGGGTTGAAGCAAGCGGGAAAATCTTTTCAAGAGTATACAGAAGAGTTCTACCAAGTTCTCATTAGAATAGGCCATGAAAAAGATGATAATGAGAAAGTCACCCATTATCTTAATGGATTAAGGCCAAGCATTTAGGATGAGTTGAGTTTAGTTGGAATGAATGGTATTAAGGAGGCATAAGTTTTCCCTAAGAGTTGAGAAAAACTCAGCAAAAATTTTGACAATAAGAATAGTGGAAGGGGTTGTGGTGGAAGATCTGGTGGATGATTTTATGGTGGTTGTAATTATGATCAAAAGAACAAGGATGAGGCTAGAAGTAGCAGTCAGAACCAGAGGGGAAAAAAATTCAATTGTTTCCATGATTTGAACAATAGAGATCAGAGAAGAAGAGGCAGAGGACAAGGATTGGAAGAGGAGGCTTCCATGGGAAATGTTTTCACCACGAAGAAGGACATAGAGAATTTGAATGTACCCAGTGCCAAGGAAGGAAAAATTGAAGAATAAAAGGCTAGACCATAGTTACACATGTTAATGAAGATGCCAAATCCTCACATTCTAAAGATGCTAAAAGAGGAGAAGTCCTAGTTAACCAAAGAGTCTTGCTAAGTGGTGAGAAGGAACTTGAACAAAGAAGAAGCTTGTTTCACACAAGGTGAAAATGTGAAGATAAGTGTTGTGATGTGATCACTAATAGTGGAAGTATTGGAAATTTGGTGTTAGAAATGATGGTCTCCAAGTTTAAGCTAAAGATGCAGAAACTCTTGCATCCATACCATATTGCTTGACATATGTCATATGTTGTTGGGTAGGCCATGACAATTTGACAGGCATGTTGTACATGATGAATGAGAAAATACCTACACTCTAACTAAGGATGGAGTGAAACATAAGTTGAAGCCATTGAAGGATAAAGAAGAAAAGGTATGTAGTGCTGCCAAAATATGTTTTGTTGATGGAAAAGAGTTTCTTAAAGGTATGAAGGATGAGCATATGTGTTTTTCTATAATTCCTAAAGATAGTAAAGAAGAAGTAGAGGAGGTACCTTCATAAGTTGCAGATATGGTTGGAGAGTTTTCTTATATTGTAGTAGATAATGTACTTGAGGGATTGCCCCTAGTGAGCAAGATAAGTCACCATATGGATTTGGTTCCAAGAGCCAATTTTCCAAACAAGGTATCATATAGAATGACACCATCAAAAAGTGAAGAGTTGAACATGCAAGTTCATGAGTTTTTGTAGAAAGGGTTTATTCAAGAGAGTTTGAGTCCATGCATTGTACCAATAGTGTTAGCACTAGAGAAGAATGGAGAATGGAGGATGTGCATAGATTCTCATGCTATGAATAAGATCACCATCAAGTATAGATTCCCTTTTCCAAGGATGGACAATATTATGGACTATTTGAGTGGAGCTAAGTATTTCACAAAGATAGATCTGAAGAGTGGGTACCATCAGATTTGTATCAGAGAAGGTGATGAGTGGAAGATTTCTTTCAAGACAAGGGAAGGACTGTATGAGTGGCTAGTCATGCCTTTTGAGCTAACCAATGCACCAAGCACTTTCATGAGACTCATGAATGAGGTAGTGAAGGAGTTTCTAAGAAATCTTGTCATTGTTTACCTAGATGATATATTGATCTTTACTAAGACATTGGAGAAGCATCCGATTCATATTTGCAAGGTGTTTGATAAGTTGAGGAAATAAAAGTTGTTGATAAACCTGAAGAAGTGTAGTTTTTGTAAAGAAGGAGTTGGTGTACCTGGGATTTTTAGTCTCAGGAGAAGGTCTGAAAATGGACTTAGAGAAAGTAAAGGCTATCCTTAAATGGCCTACTACAAGGAGTGCAATAGAGGTAAGATCTTTTCATGGACTAGCTACATTTTACAAAAAGTTCATAAGAAGTTTTAGCAATATTTGTGGACTCTTGACTAATATAATGAGAGGGGATATGAAAGAGTTTAAGTGGACTGTAGGAGCAGATAAGAGTTTTAATCTGTTGAAATAAAAGGTTACTAAGCAACCTATTTTAGCACTTCCTAATTTTAACAAGGTGTTTCAAGTAGATTGTGATGCTAGTGGTACTATAGTAGGAGCTATTTTGAGTCAAGAAGGTAGACTTATTGCTTATTTTAGTGAGAAGTTAAATGATGCAAAAAAGAAAATATTTTGTTTATGATCAAGAATTTTAAGCTATAGTTCAAGCATTGAAGAAGTGGACACACTATCTTCTTCCTATGGAGTTTGTTTTGTATATTGGTCCTCAAGCTTTGCAATATTTGAATAGTCAAGGAAACTTGAACCAAAGACATTTAAAGTGGGTTGAGTTTTTGTAGCGTTATAAATTTGTTTTGAAACATAGGAGTGGAAAGTTTAACAAAGTTGCAGATGCTCTTAGTAGAAGACAACTTTTGCTAACATAAATGTAGATAGAGATGGTTGGGTTTAAGGAACTCAGTACTTTGTATCCAAATGATCCTAATTTTGGTGAAGCATGGAAGACTTGTATATAATCTGTTACACTTGACAGGACAAAGTGGTTGGATTTCATAATCCAAGATAATATGTTGTTCAAAGGAAGCCAATTGTGCATTCCTAGAAGTTCAATGAGAGAGAATCTCATCAAGGAGAAGCATAGTGGAGGATTAGTTGGATATTTTGGCAAAGATAAAACCATAGCTTTGGTTGCTGAAAACTATTACTGGACATAGTTGCAGCAAGATGTGATGAATTTTTTACAAAGTTGCTTAGTATGTCAGATGGCGGAACGAGTGAAGCAGAATACAGGGTTGTATCAGCCATTACCTATACTAGAGAAGTCGTAGAAGGATGTGAATATAGATTTTGTTCTTGGATCATCAAATACATAGTGTAGGCATGATTCTATTTTTGTGGTGGTTGAAAAGTTTTCAAAGGTGGCACATTTTATTCCTTGCATGAAGACTAGTGATGTTGTTCATGTAATTGAGTTATTTTTCAAAGAAGTGGTGAGATTACATGGTCTTCCAAAGAGTATTATTTCAGAAAGGGATACCAAATTTGTTAGATATTTCTAGCATACACTGTGGAAGAAGTTGAAGACAAATTTAAAGTTTAGTTCATCACATCATCCATAAACTGATAGATAGACATAAGCTATGAATCACAGTTTGGAAAACTTGCTAAGATACTAGGTTGGAGATAAACCAAAAGGATGGGATATGATTTTACCATAGGAATAATTTGCATATAATAATTCTATCAATAGAAGTACTGGTAAATCACCATTCCAGATTGTATATGGGAGTAGTCTCAAAAATGCTTCTGAATTGAGGCAGTTGGATAAAGGAGAGCTAAGTAGTGTTGAAGCAAAAGATTTTGTTGAACATTTGAAGAACATCCATGAGGAGGTGAGGAAGCACATCATAAAGATGAATACACAATATAAGGCCAAGTTAGATGTGAAAAGGAAATATAAGAAATTTCAGATTGGAAATGAAGTCATGGTTCATTTAAGAAAGGAACATTTTCTAGTGGGTACATATAATAAGCTAAAGATGAAGAAGTTTGGATTGTGCAAGATAATGAAGAGGCATGATTCTAGAAATGCGTATGAAGTGGAGTTTCCTACTGAATTGAATATTTCACTACTATTTAATAGTTTTGATTTGATAGACTATTATGAAGGAGGTGATGGAGATGAAGTTGTAGAAGTGCAGTGGAGCTTTCTAGCAGCTAGTTTGGCTACAAAGGAGATTGAGGAATACTAGATAGTCGTATTGGAAAAAGTACTAGAAAAAAACTTATGAGGAATATCTAATTAAATGGAAAGGGAGACTAGTAGAGGATTCATGATGGCTAGCAAGGAGGATGTTAACTATCTTGGTTTTCCTCTGAACACCTAAGACGTGATGGGGTCACTTCTCAAATTACCCGAGGTGTCTGATGTAGGAGCATCCTATGTGTAAGGGCAATGTTGCATCACCAAAAAATATTTAATTTTTAGTCTTTTCTATTTTAGCAAGGGCTAGTAGATAGGGTGTTTACTATTTATGGGAACTTGCTATTTTTAGTAAGTTTTTCATATGAGCTTAGAATGTTCTCATTTTCTACAGGAAGGTTCATTTTAGAGATATAAGCCTACCATAAAAATCTCATTGCTCCAACTTAAGTATCAAAGAAGTTATTATAGATTTTTGGTGGAATTTTTTAAAGAAAAATCTTTAGGCTCACTATTGCAGGCCTTATAGTGCCTAGATGAGGTTTGAAAACTCAATGGAAAGTGCTGGCACCATTTCGAGCCTATATATCAGGAGCTAGCATTTTCAAAAAGTGGTTATAATAGCTAATCAGAGCAACAGTTTGTGAGTTATGGCCTTTCGAAGTTGGGCTACTTGAAATTTATAAAATAATTGTCAAAGGTGTATTTGGCCAACTCTATATCTTTTTCTAGGGTTTTTCAACCCTAGGTATTAAGTTTGAGCATCTAGAACCTTCTTAGGTGGCATAAAATTGTCTATTTAAGAAAGGGTCGAACATTGTCTAGAACAACTCTAGGTGATAGTTCATAGTTTGTGTTAAAAATTATTCTATTAAAGGCACCCATGTGGGTTAGCATATTGTACTTATGAATTTTGTAATTCTACATTTTTGGTGCAAGTAAGAAGTCTGTATTTTGTTCTTGCATTTTTTGTTGTTTCTTTGTTTCTATTATGAGTTTATGGTATTAAGGGGAGTCCCCTGCATTAGATTTGAATACATAACTTAGCAAAATATTGTAGAAGGATGAGAATAGAGAAAGGTCATGGCATTTGAACCCCTGACCCATGAAGTCAAATGGTAGAGCTCAACCTATGTGCCACAAGACATCTCTATACTTGTCCATGTCAGAGTACTTAGGGAAAATATATTTTGTGTTGCAGAATGGTCTTAAGACTAGTTGGTGAATCTCCACACCTTATCAAGGTATGATGACAATTACCTAGATGTGGTTATAACCCTTCATTTATGCCTTTCCTCTTGATGGTCTTTTGGTGATCTATGGCCTTTTACCCTTACATTTTATTATTATGTTTCGCTTGGGGTCAAGCCTTATTTCTAGCTTACACCATAATGAATCATGGTTTTGTCTCCTAGCTCAATGTAATGTTCATAAGATAATCTTAGCCATATGTGATGTCTATTTGAAGGCAATCTAAGCTCGAAGGGGATCTTGATCTGAAGGGAATCTTGATCTAAAAGGGATCTTGACCCATAGGAGAACTCAATTTGAAGGGGAATCTCCATCTGAAGGGATACATAGTTCAAAGGAGATCTTGATCTAAAGGGATAATTAGTCCAAAGGAGATCTTGATCGAAAAGAAAATTGACCCGAAGGAGAACTTGACCTGAGGAGAACTTGATCTGAAGGGGAACTTGATCTGAAGGGAATGTTGATCTGAAGGGAAGATTGATCCAAAGGGGATATCAAATTCAATCTAAAGGGAAATCTTGATATGAAAGGAAACTCAATTTAAAGGAGATCTTGATCGAAAAGGAAAATTGACCTGAAGGAGAATTTAACCCAAAGGAGAATTCAACTTAAGGGGGAACTTGATCTGAAGTGGAACTTGATCCATAGGGAATCTTATACTGAAGGAGATCTCGATACGAGGGAAAACTCGACTTGAAGGAGAGCTCAATCTAAAGCGGATACGGTGCAACAAGGATGTATTATGGGGGTGTTGGTAGATTTTCATCTTTATTCATACTTGATTTCAATCATCTCTTTAGAAAATTATCAAATTTGTAAGTCATGTAGTGGGTGCCATTTATGAATGAGATAATTATAATGATGTGTGCTAGATAAGATGATATTAGAGCACTACTTGTGCAAGATATATGCTAGAAAAGAAAAGATATTGAACAGAGATATTCACCAATTATATTTGTAGACAAAGATGACACTCTAGATGTGCCAAACCTAAAGAAAAAGTAATACAAAGATAGAATAGGGTGAGGGTTGAAGCCCACTAAAATTAGAATAGCCAAGTAGGGAAGATCTCCCACTTCTAAATCGGTGAAATAATATTTAATTCCAACTAGAATTTAGAGTACAAAGAAATAATCCAAATCACATACTAACAACTTCCTACATGTTCACATAAATACTCCTTCAGAGAAAACTCCCAAGGGTTTACTAAGTATACCAAAATGAAAATAGGGATAACTTTATGAAAGCTATCCTGAGAAAAATATGTAAAATGCTGGAAAATTCAAGATTTAATCTGTATGAAAATTTTCTAATCGAGGGAAAATTTTTTGTTCGAGGCAAGGGAGAAAATTAATTTATATTGGTAAAATTTTTCCTTTCCATATCAAAATTAAATAATAATTGTGGTAATTTTTAAAAAAAAATTTTTGTTCATAAATAAATGTGGGTGAATTAATTATTTCATATGGTGCAAAATATTAATATATTTGGCAAGTTTGTTAGTTTCTATAGAGAGATTATTTATTTATTTGGTAAATTTATAGAGTCATAGGTGAGCCATGGCCCATATGCTATGTACATTGTACAATATACTTGTAGTCTTCCAATCTATTAAGATTAAATATTTAATGAGTCCTTAACCATGGCATTGCAAGCAAAGTAAGTTTAACTATTGAGGAGACTTCATAGTTCAGCACGCTCAAGCTAGAGTACTACTGGGATGGGTGACCTCTCAGGAAGTCATATCGCTTCACCTCTGTGAGCATCACCTAGATCCAATGAGTGTTAAGTGTTCCATCTATTCTTACGAGAGATGGATTCACCTTGAATTGATACCAATCAAAACCTACATAGTTAAATCATGATAGCAATATCATAATGTGTTTGTTTTTGTTGCCAACTTGGTCATCATCATGACCTTGAATGTTATCATTATTATGGTAAAAGGAATTAATCTGGATTGTCGATGTAAGATATATCAACAACCTCAACTCTATTTCTAGCCTAATCTTAAATGTTATAAAATAAATTATAATTCTTCCCAAAATTAAGACACATGTCCCAAATCCCAAAATATAAAATAGTGGCTACATGTAGATAGTTGGAGACACACATCGATAAAATGGTAGGTGATGCTCGACCCCAAGGAAAATATTTTTTTATTTTAAGGGAAAAATAACATTTTGCAATAAGAAAATATTAGGTAAAGGCTGATGAAAATTTTGAAACAATTGTTTCCTAAATGTAGATTGTATTGGTGATTAGATCGGGATTTGGGACCAATTATGTTTTGTTAGAGTTTTAGGCGACTCTACAACACCCCCAAGATCAGATGAAAGACCAAGATAACTTCCACAAGAGAATGGTGGGACAATTGCATGAAGATTTAAGAATTATATTATTGATAATGGACTTGATTAACATCTAATTGATTGATTTAAAATGTACATAATGGGCCTCCTTATATAGGGGAGGCAATGATAAGGAGAAGATAAGCCATCACCCACACAAGGTGGAATCACATGTCCACCAAAGGTGGATCATCCTCCATTATGTAATGAAGTATGTGTGATGATGAGGATGATAATTTGATATCTGTACTAAAGGTGGAATGAGATAACAATTATGACCACCTAGAGTGGAATTCTCCTACACCATGTGTTTAATTGAGGTGCAAACTCCTAAGTTTTTATCAATCACAAACTACTATGAAATGCATTATCTTGAGTAAGCTTTAGTAAGTGTAATTAGTGAATATTTAATTACACCAACACCCTCCCTTAAGTGCAACTTAGAGGAATGAACTTAAACTCACAATACAAGATGGATCCTAGCTACTAGGTCATTTTAGGTACCCACGTACAATATGCAAAGCAATACATGAAATGCAATCTCTCATAAAATGGAGAAAGAGAGAAAACCATATGAGAAAATCTCTCCTCCAAAAAGAGAGATGAAAACAAGATGGATGGATGGATGGAGTAATCAAGACCCCCCAAAAATTGCATACATCATGTATATACCAAGAATGATCCCCCCATAGGAAGGAAATAAGGAGACATGATATCCCTCCCATATTGAAGAAGCTCCAATGTATATGAAGAGTACCTACGAGAAAAATATAATCCAATGCCTACAAGAAACATGTCTCTCCTTAGGAAGAGATAAACACATCAAAAGATGATGAAGCCACTCCATGTAAAAGGTGAGGAAGGAGAAAGGTGGTCTCCATGTATGCATCTCTAAAGACTAAATAGGTGTCTCCGAGCTCAAAGATTCTGTCACACCATCAAGCTGACCTATGAGATGTGAAAAACCAAGAGAACATGAAGAGTTGGGAATTCAAATCTCCATAGAAGGTGAAGAAGTATCTTGAAGAGAAACCTCCTCATATGTATTAACCAAATCTGCATTATGAGACTCATTTGAAAGAGCATATAGGAATTTATCCCACATTACAAGATCTGAAGCACAAAGATCTTCCTGATGAATAGTAGAACTCATGTTTAAAGAAGCAGGAGGTGGAGGAGTAGGAAGTTCAACACCCGTCTCAAGAACAAAATGATTCAAGTGTCCAATATTCTCCTCACATGAATTATTCACCCTTGATAAAGGGTTAGGTACATCATGAATATCATCATCATTATCAACAAAATATGTAAAAGATTACAAGCGTGATGTATGATCAACAACTTCCATAGCTATGACATCTCTAGTCTCCATGTCCCTAATATAGATATAATTGGGAGTGAACTCAACAATTTTACCTTGTGTGCCATAAGTAATTTGGTAAATGGAAAGGATATTAGTCGTCAAGGATGGTACATAAAGAACATAATTAAATGTACCTTGTCTCATAGGAATAGAACCTTTCCCACAAACCTTCATGTATATATTATTACCCATCAATATATGTGGAGAATTACAAGGCTCAATAGAAGAAAACATATCCATAGAAGATGCCAAATGATGTGATGCACCTAAATCAAGAAGTCATTTACCTTGCTTTGGATGTGTGGAAGCAATGAGTGCTTGTCCTTTGCCTCTTGATGATGATGTAGATGTAGTTACTACCAGATATTGAGAGGAAGGAGAGAAGAAGGAGAAGACACTGATGAGGGCAACTAGATATTGTTCTTTTGAAGAATGTGAGTAAGCTCATCAATCTTCTTATGGAAACATTTATGCTCATCATGCCCTAACTTTTTGCAATAAGCACATTTATCCCTCTTTCTTCTAGATGATTCCTCTCTTGAAGAGGACTTGGATTCAATATTATGTTGTGAAGGAGAGTCATCACATTTTTCATCTTTCTTAGGATACTTGTGTTGTTTGTTTCCCTTTCCTTTGGGAACCTTTGGAGAGGAGTCATTTGTAACCAATGCTTAATGCTTTGAAGGCTTCAATTGACCCATGTGTGCTAACTTTTCTTTTTTCCTTGTGAGCTGAGCTACAAATTCATCAAGAGAAGGCATTTTGTATGCACTACCAAGAGCATCCATAGTAGCATAGAATGTGGAAACAAAGATTGAATATTCAGGACCTAGCTTGGAAAGAACAGATAATGCCAATTGTTCATCATCTTTAGTAATGCCACAATTAGAAATCTCCAATCTAATGGAATTGAACTTAGAGAAAAAGTCTTGAATATTATCAAAATTACACAGACTTGGACCTATAAGCTCATTTTCTAATTTTAATTTTCTTATTCTATTAGGTTTAGCAAAGATCCCTTCTAATGTTGTCCACGCATCATGAGGATGTGTGTAGGATGTAATATGATATAGAAAATCATGACAGGTGGTAGATCTAAGAGAGCCAAGTGCATTATCCCTTCTATCAAACCATTCCCTTCTTTCTACAACACCTGTAGTTGGTTCTAGATCCTATCCAATAATCATTCTAAGTAATCCGATACCGTTCAATCACAAACTACTCATCAACTAATTGGAAATCTGTTACAATTAATCCGATACTCATCAACTAATTAGAAACTACTTGCTTCCACTCATGATAATTATATGGAGTGAGTAATAGAACTTTTGAAAAATCCATTATGTAATCAAATGATGACTGAAATCAATTGATAACTCCTTCAAATTATTGAATGAATTAAGAAAATTGAAATCCAAGTATTCACCAAGTACAAATATAGTAAAAAAAAGTCTATTTCTAAAAGTGATATGTTAGCTCGAAATCACTAAAATTTGATAATAGATCTAGAAAGTAGAGGAAAAATCATGCACTTTAAAAAAAAATGCACCTAAAAATGTTACTGAATGTGCCCAAATAGAGCCTTGAAAATTGTGAAAAATGAGATTTTGATTTTTAGAGAAATTCAGAGATAGAGGTCCAAAATCACCTGCACCACTATGTAGATTGTGAAATTCTACCCTAAAACAAAAAGAATTGATTAGAAAAAGGAGTCTGTATGAGGGAGATATCACTGTTTGAAAATCACCTATAAAATTATTTTTTCTAAATCACCTTTGCCGCACCTTCAAAAATCAAATGACTCTAGATTTGACCTCAGATGTCCGATTTGGAAGAAACAAAATTTGATTTAGGAGTTTTTGGACCTCCTCCATATGATGCCAACCTCTAATTTGCACCAGTAAGCTCCAATTTTCACTTGCAATAGAAGGTCACAAAATATGCATCCCAAAATCTCCTCCAAATTGTCAAATGTTGCACCAAAAATGAGTCAAGCCAAGATTGCTCTTCTTGAGAAGAGCTCTTCACACCATGAGAGCTCTAATACCATGTAAGAATTTGGTATAGCTCTGATGCCTTGTAAGAATTTTATATGGTGACATAGTTAACCCCATGTGTAGGTTTTATTCACCAAATTATGATTTCCTAAAAAGATGGGATTGCCAATTGGCAAATATTCACCACTAAACTAACTACTTCACAGAAAATACCAACTAATAATTAATAAAAAAATTTCCCCTTTTTTAATTAAATAATTCCTTGTGGTATTATTTAATTTTTAGAACCATTTAATTAATTAACCTTAATAAAATATTTTATTAAAAAATGGACACATTACACTTAGAGAGTGTAAACCTTAGGGTTCACATGGTTGGGTGGCAAATTTTTTTGAGGCTTGCACTCCAGTGTTGAAGTCTTATGGTGCTTATGAAGATTCTTACAAAGATGCTTATGATGATGTTTTAAAGATGATTTCCAAATTAATACGTACTTGATATATTTGAATTAATGTAAAAATATAAATCCTAAAAAGAAACTTCTTGTTGTATTTAAAAGGAAGCAATGCAAAAGGGTTGGGTAGATAAGAAAGAAAGATTTTAATGCTAACTAATGATATGTAAATATGTGGTTGTTATCTCCCTTTCTTGAAAGTTTATTAATACAATGTTGCAATTATTCTTTTGGAAAAGGTGAAAAGTATTATGTATCCAATATTTATTAAGAAATATGTTCCACGTTCATATTATGATCCTTTATTTTAAAGTGTAATTTGTTTATATGAATATTGTAAATCGTGATGATACTTTAGAGGTAGGATTGTTTATAATAATCAAACTTAAAATACTTTAAGTGAATGAATCTAAGTACTTGGTCTTTAGGGATCTTGTTATATTAAAAATAAATTGTTACCAAACTTAGTAAACTTAGTAAATTGTTATTGTGTTTGATCATGTTCAGGTCATAAAAGCAACGTTGGAAGGAAAATGCTCAGATAAGATAATAAAATTGATGATTTCTTAGCTTGAGTATTGGTAAGAACGTAGAGGATTCATTATTTTTTTAATGGCCTATATTTTAATATGGTAAATGATAAGGAAATCAGAGAGAGTTATGTAAATTGTATATGTCGTAGACATAGATTTCAAAGATTTCTTGGTTATTTTTTATTCAAGATTCCTTAGCCTTAGCTTGGATGAATACAATCTGCTGAATATCACTTCAGACTGGCAGACAAACGTAAACACATTTATTGATTAAATATATGAAGCTTGGATGAATGCAATGTGTTGAATATCACTTCAGAAATTGTACTCCAAGATGAAGCAGATTGCACTCTATAAATTGGATTTTATTAGATTTTCTTTGCGGCAGTTCTCAGAGATCAATTTGTCTTTTAATGGGCAGTGTATTATTATTATATGAATCATACTTCCATTCATGTTGTAGTAATTGAATAACAGAGAGATTCTAATTTTTTTTATTGTTTTGTTTATTTTGTGTTATATATGTAAAATACTATAAAATATTTTTTCTAAAATATTAGAGACATGAACTCTCTCTCTCCATACATATTTATAGCATAAATTGTAGCGATGGAAAATTCCTCTTAGCTCTGAGACATTAGAAATATTGTGATTGATAGGGAATATTTGTCTAATTTATTCTTTTAAAAAAATTTGAGGTTGCTAACTCAATGGGTAAAACACTGGAACATGCAATTTGGGTGATTATATGATAGTAGTAATGCTTGTCATTTTCTCAAAAAAAAGATAGATATGGTTTTTTTTTTTTTTTTTTTTTTTTTACGTTTTTTGCTTTTTGTTTTGTTTTTGTTTTTGTTTTTTGTTCCTGATATTACACTATGAATATATAGTCATATAGTTGATATAATGTATACAGTTTTGAATGGATATATAAAATATAAGGCTAGGAAGGTGTTGAACTAAGCATTTCTTGTATTTTAGAAGATCAATAAAATTAATATTATAAATAATTTTAAGGAATTTGGAAGGAGTCTACCAATGCATAGTAGGAGATTTCAACAATGAGGTATTTATTAACAAAGATTTTGAATAGTTGTGATTACTTCATTGAAATGCAATAAAGATGAATGAAAACTTGAATATTTTTGAAAAGATTTTTTCATTAAATATATATTGTTAAAATAAGTTTAATAATATTAATTATTTCAATTCATTAAATTTCTACTCAAGATTAGTAAATAAAAGTTGTTAGTAAATTCTCAAACAAAATAACAGTGATTTTAAATTAAAAAATTAAGATTTTATATTTTTATTATGAAATTTGAATTTTAGAATACATGTTTTTATAATTATTTTGAAATACAATTTTGAAAATTTTTAATGCAATTTTTATTTAAAAACTAAAAGTGTTATATTAGTAAGTAGTGTTGACATTAAGGTCAAAGTTTTCTTATTAGTGACTCACACTTAGTCAATTGGTTAAGCTGCCACTGAGCTTATCTTGTAGTTTGTAGTATTAACCAAGTAATCCAGTTACTATTGAGTATGTTGTTACTGAATTCTATAGTTGCTACCGAACTCCAAAATCTTTATATAGTTGATGACGAGCAGTATCTACCAAGTTGTTCAGTGACAGTGCTAATCGAGCTTTGCAGTATTAATCAAGTTGCATAGTGTCAACCATGGTCTCCAGTATCTACTGAGCTTGTAGTATCAATGATGATAATCTAGTGTTGATCAAGCCAAGGAGTGTCAACCAAGTGATTTAGTTTATACTGAGCTCACAATGTTACTATTGACCAAGCCATGAAGTGTCAACTGAGTGATTTAGTTTATATACCAAGTTTTGTAGTGTTTATTGAGTCACACAAGTGCTAATCAAGTTCAAGCTACTTGGAAGTGATTAGTATGAATTGAGCTTCTGCATCTACCAAGTGCATGATGATGTCGAGTGTTGATAATGGTTTTTGAGTACCAGAACATAACGGAGTTTGTCTTCTAAACCTAAGTGCTAGTAGTTGAGCCAAATTTGTGATCTTGATGGAAACCTATGTTGTTGCCAACTTTGATGAATTGTGATTTGGATTGGTATATATGTAATGGATTACATCATATCCACATAAGTATGAATGAAGTTAATATAAAGAGCAGAAGTGTTAATTGAAAAGACTACAAATAGTATAAGGGACAACAAAGATTTATCTATCATAGCAAGGTGATCTTTACACTTCAAAAGAATCTCAAATAGTAAACTAGAGTTGCAAATTAGAGATTTGCCATTGGTTCACCCTAACAAATTTATCAGTTAAACCCTTTAATTGGGTAGACTTAGCAGTCTTTGACAAATCTCTTTACCAAGTGCATACTTCATTATATGTTTTGTAAATATTTTCACAAGGTTGACCTGGCAGTCTTCATTGCTCCTAAAAGGTAGATCATCAGAAGTGATCAATTGTAAGCCTTAATAGGCCAACTTTATACTACAATACTAAAGCTTTTGGGTATCATCCCCACCCTAGATTTACTTTCTATTTGGAAGGTTTCTAGGTCACCATATCTTGTGTCAAAGTGTTATGAATGTTGTACTACTTCCATTCTTTCATGCATGCAATTAGATTAGATTATTCAATGAAGGATTAATTGGTGAAATAAGTTAAAATTTTATCAGTTCCTAATTCACACCTCCCCTCACAGTAACCTTGCCTATCTAATATTTCCAAAAATTGGTATTAGAGCATTGTGGTTCTCAAAGAAGAAGTTTAACAGCTTGAGAAAAGATTAGAGGCAATGGAGGATGTGACACAAGATATACCCTGAGAAACTATTATTGAGGGAAAAACCCAGCCTCCAAAAGCATCCATCACCATTTATTATTTAACTAAAAAAAACACCATTGCAATACAATTGTGGAAGCCTTTAGAGTCATTGCCACCACTGAGAAAATTATATGAATAAATATAAATCCACAAATCCCATGCCATGCTTCCAACCTCACAAATTCTCCCTTGGCTAACCTGTCTAGCCTTGTCCCACTCGACTCTTTCCTTTTTACCTTACGTCTTTTTTTTAAAAAAAAACCAACAACTACCCTTGTGGTTGCTTATATAGTAGCAAGTCCCACAAAACCACTAAATGGTATTACATAAACCATGTGCTACCTAACCCACTGACCCCATATTTAATATTAGAAATTTAATTATTTTCCCCAATATTGAATAATTACATGAAATATTATCACAA
The DNA here is from genome assembly GCA_028749045.1 of Cupressus sempervirens. NCBI lineage: Eukaryota > Viridiplantae > Streptophyta > Pinopsida > Cupressales > Cupressaceae > Cupressus > Cupressus sempervirens. Next base: position 52,165,085 of record CM053786.1, read on the forward strand.
TTTTATAATACAATTCATCAAGTATATCCCATGGGAATCTTTCCATGATGCACATCCATCTAGATGCAGCATTACTAATAAAATAAAATAATACAATATAACAATATTATGTAATGTGTACAACACCCATTATCTCAACAATCTCCCACTTGTTGTATGCATTACGTAGGGTCAATCTATAGCCATATAAATGAACAAGAGAACAATCCTTCCTAACACATCTACCATAATGGATCAAAGTATACAAAGTGCTCCATCCTGGTACCCATAAAAAAATCAAAGTATCCATCATCTCAAACATGAATGATGTCACCTCCTATTATGCCATTGCCACCAGACATACATAGAAGCCATTGAAACAGAAAGCCACCCAACCTATCATATTAGAATATCATAAAATCTTGTACCAACTAAAAATTCAAGCACAAAAACTTTGATCCAAAGGTAATCACATGTATTTGTAGTTTTCAAAATATCCATAGCTAAAATAGCACCCACAACAAGTGCCAACCCATCCAACTATCCATACCTCCAAAGGTATACCAAGTGAATCTCACACCATCAAAATATCCAATCTGTAACCTACAATCACAAGCCTCAAGAGCTATACCTACCACATATATACCAAGAAGCTCCCACTACAAAAGATAATGTCAAATCTATAACCAATCCACTCACAATGTCTCAAAGAAGTGAATCTATGTAGTAACAAGGGCATCCGCAATACATAAATTGATATCTTGCAAGAACAACTCTCATAACAAGTCTCCAACATTCTCCTAAGCTCTCCACAACCAACAGAGGAAAGGGATAAAGGAATAACCATGTCATCTCTTGCATGACATACATGAGCACAAACTAGTGATCACAATCTTTAACCAATCTTAAATCCAATGTAAGCAAAATCTGAACATTTAGAAAAATAACCAAGACTAGAGAGAAACCATGCAAATCATAACCTATATCGTGTCCTTCTATACACACCTCGAGATGTAAATTGTGCAAGTATGATATCCTCCATAAAACCCCAAACCAAGAAGCCTCAATAAAATCCAAACCATACCCTATAACTGATTATGGATGTAAGCCTCTCACAAGAAGATCAAACTCATAAACTATTCCTAATCCAAGGAATATGCCCAATATAAAAACATCTCCCAAAATCAACCAGCATAACAACATATGAAAAGTGGAGATAACCAATGTTAAACTATGTCTCAAATGAACCCTCTAGAACTAACTCATGTATCATAGCTCAAGATCCATATCCATGAAAGACAAGCATAAATATAATGCAACAAAGAGCAATAATGGGCTATACTTCTTAGGTAGAAAATTTCCAAGTAGACCAAGAGTGGGGAATGAGAATGCTCATCAAGATATCCAAGTTTGCAACCAAGACTAATCTAAGAACAATCTCCTCTCAAGTCCATATCAGGTGAATTCCCCTTAGACATCCTACTGAAACTATCAACTGTCCCAGCAAACACATCTCTAATCCAAGAGAAATCAACATCACCACTATCTCTAAGTATCCATGAGAACTTGCAACCAATCAATCCATGCCAACTCCAAATGCAACATAAAAATATCATGAAGTATCCAACTTATGATCAATGTACTCAATACTAAGAAACTAAACCAAGATCAATGTCAAAGTTCCAACCATGGTCTCAGGAACATAAACATGATAACATGATTTAACCATCTCAACCAAAGAGATAACATGCTCCATATGAACATACTATAACATTTCACAACTCTAAACACATATCAAGAGTATACCATGACACAAAAGTGAAATCATCCTCACACCAGGGATAACATGCCAAATGAAAGTATAAACCACACCTTTACCAAGAACCCTATGAGTCCTCAAGATGCAACCATCCCCACACACCATGAAGATAACCAAGAACTCCATGAGTCCTCAAGATCTAACCATCTTGACACACCATGAAGATAACCAAATGCACCATGCAAATGTCAAAGATGCTTTTGTAGAAACAAGATCTAAGACAAACCTCCAACATCTACACATACTCAATACATGTATCAATGCCAAAAACTCCCACTCAACCATGGTACCAAGTCACCTATGGCATCATAAAATCCATCTTCTACATGAAGATCCTCCAAGTCTACACTCACACAACCAAAGTGTCAATACCAAGTGAAATGAAGATCCCCAAACTAAGAAGATATAAATCAAACTAAGAACTAATCTTGCACTGTCACCCCATCACTATCACAAGCTCTCACTAAACCATGTGTCCAAGCTATCCATGACACCATGATGAAAAACCATCCTCTAACCATGAGAATCAACCAAGGCATCAAACCATCAAAGAACTCAAAGTGTACATCATAAGCTGTTTAAAAGAAACCAAAATAACCATGGTCCTCAACCAAGAAGATATACCACCATAACCAAATTAGAAATATAAGCCAATGAATGTCAAGGATGTACCTACATATCAAATCATGTCATGCTAAAATCCATGGCACCATGCTCACATCCATGAACCAAGCATGTAACTCTCAATATGTACAGCCTGTCAACATAAAACAATCAACCAAAATTCTTGACCATGACTATACCTAGTAACAATATCTTATCCCTTCTACATGAAGAAAAATTAAAAAATCATAAGACTTAGGGCATAGAAAACCCAAATCCAAGCCATTGATCTGAATATGAATCAATAATGAAAGATCAATGGACAAAGACAACCCATAACCAAGCTATAAAAGTAACCTATAAGTATAGGTTGCTTACAACACTAGACAATTTGTAGACCCAACAAGTTATTGTACATATCCAAACCAAACATTAATAACTATATCATCATGAGACCAATTTGAAAAATATGAACTAAGTATACAATGACATCAAATCTTAAATCTCCAAACATACAATGTCATAAACTCACAAAGTTACCATAGTCAATATATACCATAAAATATTCAAATCAATATATCACCAAATAAACCATGTCAAACCTACACCAAATATAAACCAATGTGTAGAGCTTTCCAAGTGCTTTCTGTTGACTACTCAAAGTTCAAAATCCAACACTGTATGCCCAAGTTATGCCCTAATCTGTGCTCAAAATAAAAATATCTAAATTTTGGGCTCTTAAAATTAAAAAAATTTCAAAATCATAGAACCAAACTTACACTAATTTTTAGTACTCTAAATTAGCTTTCCAATGCCTATAAGAAGTCTGAAATCCGATATCCTGAGAGAAAGTTATGGCCGTTTTACTAAGATAGTCTTTTTACCATTTTTACTATGTTTTTCTTTTTTTTTCTTTTTGTGAAAAAAAATTTTATGAGGAAAATTATATGTTAAAATTTATGCAAATTTTGACCTTGATCCAATGGTGAGGTTTTTTTTTTACCCAAGAGGTCATTTCTATAAGCGACCCCCTGAAACCCTCATTTAAATGAAACATTTGAAAAACCCTTGCATCCAACAATTTCACATGCCCAAAATCTACCAATGTGCCATCATAATAGCAAACCCAAAACCCTTAGATCTACAATAAACAACTCATATATCTTGCCCTTTTTTTTATCCTCTCATGCATTCCCATCGATTCAATCTAGGGTTACAATAATAAAACGATAGCTCTGATAGCACTTGTAAAGGAACTTGCAGTAAAGAATGTAATTGTTTCCACATAATCCATAATAGATATGAAATAAATATGCAATTGAAATGCACATGCAAGAGAATAGAAAACATACCCACAAAAAAATGTGACACAAGATATACTCTAGGAAACCCTCAATGAGGGAAAAACCCAACCTCCAAAAGCATCCATTACCATGTATTATTCAGCAAAAAGAAACACCATTGCAATACAATTGTGGAGGCTTTCAAAGCCATAGCCACCACTGAGAAAACTATATAAATAAACATGAATCCACAGATCCCATGTCATGCTTCCAACCTTCACAAATGCTCACTTGGCTAACCTATCAAGCCTTGTTCCACTCGACTCTTTCCTTTTTGCTTTCTATTTTTTTACTTTTTTTTTTTTTACCAACAACTACCCTAGTGGCTGCTTATATAGTAGCAAGTCCCACAAAATCACTAAGTGGTATTACATATGCCATGTACTATCTAACCCATTGACCCCACATTTAATATTGGAAATTTAATTCTTTTCCTCAAAATTAAATAATTACATGAAATATTATCACAATGTTACAATAGAACTCATCAAGTATATCCCATAGGAAGCTTTCTATATTGCATGTCCATCTAGATGCAATAGTACATAATAAAATAACATAATATAATTTTACAATATTATACAATTTTTCTAACACCCATTATCTCAACAGTTGGATTTGGAATGGCTATTGGAAATTTTAGAAAAGGAAAGGAGCATCTTTCTCAATCTCTACAAAGAAGGAAAGAACTGACAAAACAAACAAATGAAAATCTCTACATTGAAGAAAGAATTGAAGATATCTATTTAGAAAGAAATTTAGATGAAGCTAATGAAGAAATCAAAGACCTATTAGAAAAGAATTCTAATCTTTAAGAAGAAGTTAAAAAGTTGAAAAGAGAACAAGAAATCTAATTAGTAAGATTATGTGAAGTCATGGAAGAAAAAGATATAGCCAAAGAAGAGATAGAAGAAAAGAACAATGAAATTCAACTTCTATCCCTTCAACAAATAGAATTCATTGATTAGCTCACTAATGCAAATGAAGAATTCATGAATCTAAGATCAAAGAATGAAAGACTACAAAATGATCTAAACACTAAAAAACAAACCAATGAAAGAATGCTGAAATCTCAAGGAAGCATGAATCAATTGAATGAACAAAGTTAGTACATACAAAAAGGAAAAGTAGAATAGGATACATAGAAGAAGGTGAATCATCCAAGAAAGGAGCTCAAAAGAGTCAAAGAGGCCTTCTTGTAATCATTGTGGTAAGTTAGGTCATATATCAAACAAATGTGAGAGCAATGGAAAACCAAGATTCAATTGAAAGTGTTACAACTACAATAAGCATGGACATAGAGAAAGTTAAAGCAAGGAGAAACTTAAGTTTGAAGGTAAATGTCACAATTGTAAGAAAAAAGGATAGAAATCTTCTGAATGAAAAACCAAGATATTGAATCTAGCAAAACAAATTGTAAAAGCTATATTTAGATATAACATATGATGTAGATGCCACTACTGTAGAGAATTTGGGCACATTGCAGAAAATTGTGTGAAACATCACAAGAGGAATAAAGACACTACTAGAAGATGTTTCATTCATACAAAACTTGGATACCTTGCCAAGAACTGTATGAACACTAGAAGAATTGAAGATGAAAAGAAAGAAAAAGCTAACAATATCAGAAAATAGATGAAGCAACAATGGATTCCAAAATCTCTTGAGAATGCAAGTCCGAGTCTTGAAGAAGATTTCACTCAAGAGTTGGGTGACATAAGCATCTCAACTTGAATTCCTATGGCAATAACTGTAACTGATACTTTGAAGTAGACATCTCAAATTGGTTTCAGCCAACTAAAAGAAAAGATTCATATCAGCATTCAAGATTCACAAGGATCATAGAGTGGTTGTGATAATTCAAGACCTTTATTGAGCTAGGTCAAGTCACAAGACCCTGCCAAGTAAGGTCGGGTTTCACTAAAGTATTGTGTGTGGACACTGAGTTATTGGAGACTCTATCGAGTAATGTTGAGACTCCCAATCTATGAATTTTTGTTGAGTATCAAAAGATAGAAGTGAGTGGAAGATAGTCTTTCATTGAGTGAGTGGTTGTACCAAAGCATTTATGGCAATTAAAAAGTAAAATTTGTTAAAAGGATGAAAATTGATTTCATTTTTCACCATGAATTTTTGAGAAGTATTTGTGAAGAGATATTTTTGTACTTCCAAATGATTTTTTTGTATGTTGTTGGAAGAATTCTCAAAGTTTTTTGAAAGCCTTCAAGACCCTATCAAGCATGGCTTCTTCCAGCAAAAAAGAAAAGAAAGGATCAGAATGTTAGTTCGAGGAGCAAAATGCAAGCTTCTAGTATTCAAAATTAGTCCAACAATTACCAAATCACTCGACCCATAGGTGCACAATCTCAAATTCCTTCCTAGATATCACTCATGCATGATATATCCTTGTATTATCACTATTCTATTCAAGAGATAGGCACACATGAAATGCACGAGGCATTGAATGAGTTAAGTTTTAATGTTGCTCTAGATCTCGGGCATCAACATTTGGAAGAAAAGAGATTGACACATATTTCACTTATGCCAATGGATTTTTAGGAAAAATGGATAAGATTCATTCTAAGCCAAGTTCACAATGGGAAGTTATTTTGGATCAGCCCATTTTGATTACAAGGAATACGATTCATCAAATCATTGGCCTTCCAATGTTAAGCAAATAAAAGGTGACCAAAACCCTATGTTGGACTAAATTGGCAAAGAGAACTCTTGTCAAGTGAGATGGAAGAGGAATGAAGATAAGTGGAATCATAGAAATTGAATTAAAAGTTGAAATTCGTGTGATTTCCCCTAAAATCTAAAGCTTGATTCATCTCAATAGTGTGTCATGTGAAGCAGTAGACTTGGCTCTAAAAGTTGTGAAGAATAACATGTCATTTGACCTTGCCAAGTTATTATTAAATCAGTTCAATAAGAACATGGAAAGCATCAGAGGTTCTAAGAAAAATCCATGTAAGTTTGGTTCACTCGTAACTTTTTTATTTTTATTTGTACAAAAACTCTTCCCTTATAAAGGTATAATTGTATGGAGAATAGACATACTTGTTCTATATCAGATTAATGAATACATAGCAGAGATGGGTGAAAATTTTAATAGTATAATGGATAACTACTTTGGTACATTCAAATAAAATATGAATAATAGATATAGGATAC